>JASPKZ010007328.1:90000-500000 GCA_030220185.1 Diploptera punctata | reverse complement strand
AAAGTTTTTCTGAGAGGTGTTTTTCCTGCCGTATTTTTCGATGGGATCCACTGCTTTGCTTCCCTCTCGAATGAAACCATAGTCAGGATTTTTAAGTCTAGAAAATATCGATTGAATTCAGCCGAATTTGAACCCCTGAAACTGTGGCGATCATACTGACAATTAGTCTGCAGGGACTGCCAGTTATGTATTTTGTTCCTGAAGATATTTAATGGATCCTATTATAATAGTTTCATTCATATTAGTAATAATAATAATAATAATAATAATAATAATAATAATAATAATAATTAAACCCGGCCGAAGTCGATGGATGTTTTAGGATGGAAAAATCCTCCAGGAGGGACTCTAAGTCGTGGGTCCCGAGTCTAAAGATTTTAAAGAACTTGAAAGATCCTTAAGCCTGAATAAAAAGGCCTCTAACTAAAATTTAGCGAATTTTCCCGTCCTTATACTACATTAGTTTCCTAGATATCACTATGAGGCAGATCGCTGACACCGGGCCACTTTATGACGTTTGTCGGAAATCAACTGAAATTAAATTATAATGGTTGGGAGAGCGCTTAAGTGTCTTTGAGAAAAAAAAGGGCTTAAAACAACTTCAATAATAATAATAATAATAATAATAATAATAATAATAATAATAATAATAATAATAATAATAATAATATAATAATAATTAAACCCGGCCGAAGTCGATGGATGTTTTAGGATGGAAAAATCCTCCAGGAGGGACTCTAAGCCGTGGGTACCGAGTCTAAAGATTTTCAAGAACTTGAAATATCCTTAAGCCTGAATAAAAAGGCCTCTAACTAAAATTTAGCGAATTTTCCCGTCGTTATACTACATTATTACACATCCAAGTTAACTGTTCACGGGCGGAGGGGAAGAGTTTTAGTGCTAGTGTCGCCGATCTACTGAATCTGTGGAAGGGATGTAGGAGAAAACTGTACATCCGATCACGTATTGAAATTGTTCAACTTCAAATGTGGGGGGAGGATCCCTAAACACGTGTGAAAGATCTTAACATGGTTGTCAAATTAGTCATTTAAGCACGGAACACTCAAGCGGTCGGATCATTTAAAATCACAGTATTTGTCGTCTCTCTGTTACCGGCCTCACAATAAATCACAATTGGCAACATATAATGAGAAGGGCAAGGAAGGGACAGCTCATTCCTAGACGTAACCCCAAAAGTAACAGGGTTGTCAAGTTAGTCATTCTGCCACTGACTGCGCAGAACGACCGATCATTAAAATACATAGCATTTGTCAGCTCTCTACCTGCCAATCAAACAACATAATACAAAGGACAGGAAGTGGCAACTTAGTAAGGAAGAGGAAGAGAAAGACAGTTTGTTAGTTAACATATTTTCCACCTGCACAAAACAGTTGGATGGGTAATAGTTTCTTAGATGTCACTATGAGGCACATCGCTGACACCGGGCCACTTTATGACGTTTGTCGGAAATCAACTGTAATTAAATTATAATGTTTGGGACAGCGCTTAAGTGTCTTTGAGAGAAAAAAAGGGCTTATAACTTCAATAATAATAATAATAATAATAATAATAATAATAATAATAATAATAATGAGTATATAAGTATAATAATAATAATAATAATAATAATAATAATAATAATAATAATGCTAACATTATTAATTAAATTATTATTAACATTAATATTAAATATTATTATTTATTATTTATTTTATATATTTATTATTTATACATATACTTACTTACTTACTCACTGGCACTATCGAACCCGTAGGTTCATGGCCGCACGGACATAAGCTCTCCATACATCCCTATCCTGAGCTAATCCTTTCCAATCATTCCCTGTATAATCTACTTCCCTCAAATCATAGTTAATGTTATTCTCCCACCTCATTCTTGGTCTACCAACTGGGCGTTTTCCCTCTGGCTTTCCTACAAGAAGTTTCCATGCACGTCTTTCATTCCCCATACACGCAACATGCCCTGCCCATCGCAATCTATGAGACTTGACTGTTCTTATTATATCTGGCTTCCTATAAAGACCGTGTAGTTCATTGGTATGCAGTCTTCTCCATTCACCTGTCTGATCATCTCTCTTTTCTCACATATGTAAATTGTAATGTATGACAGGAAATTAATGAGGTTTGTTTTTTGGATGATATGCGTTAATGATACAAATGAATATATGATAAACATTTTCATATAATTAAAGAAAGGAAAAAGTTCTCCGCTGTTCAATTTTCTCTTGATAATGAATTCTTTTGTCAAATGTTCCACTTTCATTCGTCTCCATAAATGTTTTCCTTTGCTGTTCAGTTAATCCTCTTTTTTTCTGATTCTCCTTTTATATTCTTTCCAAAGTAAAATCCCGCTAGAATTCAATATCCGCGACAATTCATTTCAACCGTTCATAACACTCTTCTCACAATTTGTCTGTCTTCTTCGCTCCTTCGCTTTTTAATTCAATTTCAAGGATATTTCGAATTGGCGCATAACTGTGAAAGTAGATAAAGTCCTGATTCCCTAAGCTTGTCACTGTTCAAACATTAAATATTTCACGGTATGTAGCAAGGAGATGCACTATCTCCTCTACTATTTAATTTTGTACTAGAGCATGCCATTAAATCTTTAGAGAATGAGGAAGGCTTACAACTGAATGGTATTAATAAGCTGTTAGTTTATGCTGATGATGTAGTACTACTGGCCGATAGCAGGAGATACTAAAGGCTAACACGCACACACTATTGAGTAATACTAAGAAATTAGGACTGGAAGTAAATATCAGTAAAACTAAATATATGGTCACACGTAGAAATTCAGTATATAATGGAAATGGACAACTAATAACAAATGAGGGAAATTTTGAGGAAGCGGCTGAATTCAAATACCTAGGAACAATAATCACAAATAGGAATGAGATGCACAAAGAAATTAAACATAGGCTCAATTCTGGAAATGCGTGCTATTATGCATTGCAGAGACTTTTGATGTCCCAACTCCTTTAAAAAAACGTTAAGCTGAAAATATATAAAACTATTAGTCTACCAGTTATATTATATGGGTGTGAAACATGGACTCTTACTTTAAGGGAGGAAAGGAGATTACGAGTATTTGAGAATAAAGTTCTTAGGAAAATTTTTGGACCAAAGAGAGATGAACAGACAGGTGAATGGTGACGACCACATAACAATGAACTACATGGTCTTTATAGGAAGCCAGATATAATAAGAACAGTTAAGTCTCGTAGACTGCGATGGGCAGGACATGTTGAGCGTATGGGGAATGAAAGACTTGCATGGACGCTTCTTGTAGGAAAGCCAGAGGGAAAACGCCCAGTTGGTAGACCAAGAATGAGGTGGGAGAACAACATTAACTATGATTTGAGGGAAGTAGATTATACAGGGAATGATTGGAAGGCATTAGCTCAGAATAGGGATGTATGGAGAGCTAATGTCCGTGCAGCCATGAACCTACGGGTTCGATAGTGCCAGTGAGTGAGTGATGTCTATTTTGTGTAGATGAACATAAACAAATTTCAATGAACCTGTGATTTGATTGACATATCAAGTGACTGGTTCGATTTCCGGGTATAATCGTACATATTTTCCTGTGAGTGTAGGGTGTGGAACAAGGTCCATTACGTTTCGCGAGAACAACCGAGTAGCTATAGAGCTATTATAAAACATATGGTGCTAGCTACCGGCGCCGCGGCGGGTCGTGTTCGCGTTGTTTTCTCGTAATAAAAGAACACGGATAAAAAAAACTCCTGGCGCGACAGGCCTAGAAGGCCCTTAGCCTACCATCCGGCTGCTGGCCTCACATCCACATGTGTCAATCACAGAGGTAGATGGTCATCCAGCCAGTGTAGGGGTGACATGTGGTCAGCATATAGAGTCCCCCAGCCGTTATAGCTGGTTTTCTCAACCTGGAGCCGCTATTTTATTGTAGCTACCCAAATGCCTCACGTTGCTGGGTGGGCACCGGTCCCACACTGGCCGAAATACCATGAGAAAATTTCTTCCCCCATGGAGACTCGAACCAGCGCAAGTCCCATAGCTCTGCGCTAAGGCTTCCTGCCTTAACCACTCGGCTACGGCGCGGGATGATCGATTAAAACTCCACAATAACTATATTTAATTCTACAAACTCTGAGTGACGTTTCACTCTAAAATTGCTATAATAATTAGTATTGATTTAAAATTTATCTCTCACATAGTTATCTTCAATTTCTATCTCTTTCACGTGCCATATTTTCTTCCACAGTCCACCGTATCGCTGACACTTCGCACGTAACTCGCTTCCGACACTGACAACAGTTAGTGCAGACCGGGGAATGAAATTTCGCTGCTCCCGATCGAGACTTTTCTCGTAAGGAAGCTTCTGGCATCGAACCTTCCTGACACAGAGGGTAGAGACTAAAACATTTTCTGGAGTGGAAGTCTAGTCGCATCGATCGTTCTGCGTAGGTCTTTCGACACGCGAGTCAACGACTGACGAATCTTTTCCACCAATACGAGATCACTCATCTCGGTGTCACCCGCTTCAAACGCTACTATAATGATATATCACAAAATAAAATGTCTCATTAACAAAAATGTCTCCTCAAAGATGGTAAGCTCTACATGTTTCATGTGGTAGCCTACTTCATATAAGGGGTATTTATATATTTTTTTTCTTTTGGTTCACCTTTAACACTGTTTTGATCTTGACTAATTAATTGGTTCCAACACACAACGACTGTTTTAGATCACTGAGAATTTGTGTTCTTGAGTGTTTTGGTTCTTCCTATTTCTCGCTCAACTTGACAAATAGCATCCTTACATATTCTTTGTAGAGGTGATCTCATCGCCATTCACGTTTGCCAGTGTGAGGTTCCCATATTGTGTCTTTTTTTGTCCATTTTCGTCTATCTCTTACAACATTGACTCCCCGCATCCATTTGAAAGTTTCCTGTAGTGAGTAATTAATTGCTGACATCTATATTCTGAATCTTACACAATTTCTATGTCTAGAGCAGGGAACTCACTTCCCAGTTAGATAAGAGACAGTCAATCACTATCACTATTTATAAATCCAAACTAACTGATATATTAATTTCCATACAATACACATATTAACTTTATAACAAATATATTCAGCATTCGCATTGCCTTTTGTTTAGTGTATATTTTAATAATATGTTTAAATTATGATACGTAGGCCTATGTATTATTTGTATGATTTTATTACTTGTTGGTTGAGTGGAAGAGAAGGCCTTACGGCTTTAACTTTGCCATCTAAAATCAAGCATTACAATTATTATTATTATTATTATTATTATTATTATTATTATTATCATCATCATCATCTTCAAGGTATGGGCCTGTTGGCCCGTTCCGCTCCCCGGCGCACTACACGCCGCAGGCACAGGTCGTTCTTCCAACGACGTTTTGGTCTTCCTACATTTCTTCGGCCTAGAGGCCTATAATGAAGCAGCTGTTTTTGATAAACGATTATTTGGCATTCTTTGTATATGTTCAAACCAATTACGTTTATCTGTGTGTATTTTCTCGTTTATATTATAGATTTGTAGTTCATCTCTGATATCTTGACTTCTCTTTTGATCTCTTAGAGATACACCTGCAACTGATCTGAGAAATCTCATTTCTATTGTCTCAATTTTATTTTTATCAGAGATCGTTAAAGGATTATTGTTATTATTATTATTATTATTATTATTATTTAATTTATTCCTCTATCCCTCAGTGATATACTTACGAACTTAAATGTTTTTCTTTGCGAAGCTTAGGAAGTAACAAAATCATGTTAATATATAGGTTGTAATGGTTTATTTTAAATTGTTGACATAAGAAAATATTATGTTTAACGACACGCTTCCAGAACTCAGGCCCCTATTCAAATTGGATTCTACTTTTGTAAGGTCCGACAAATGCTGCTAATAGGCCTCTTGTTTCAGATTTACCTGCCATACATTTATGAGCCAGAACCAATTATTTACTTCCCTTTCGATAGAAGTCTCTCTCAAGATTCTTAGACGCTTAAAAATCAATCGAGGCAGTGTCAACAAACTTAGATATTCGAAGCTCTCGTGTCACGATTTAATTATATACTTTAAACAATTTAAAAGAGTGAAAATAAACAATATGGAAGTGAGTTTCATAGTTTGTTCTTGTGGTTTGTTATGAATACATAGTCTTTATATATAGTTTTTTATTGTTTTATAGATTATTTTAATTATTCAAGCAAAGTCTTTTGAAATAGAGTTTAGACATGCAAAGTCTGTTGAGATAGAGTTTAGACATGATATAGTTCAGAGCAAAGTTTCGCTTAAGCTAACTGTAAACATCCCTACATTTAGTTCATTGGAATGTTAGTGAGTACAGTTAGGGTGACTTGAGGTCATTTTCAGTATATAACACTTGAGAAGTGAGGGCCTCGTGTCTGTCTGTGTGTGTAAACGGCTGAAGGGTAAGTCACCGACCATTTGTCTTAATATGTAGTCCGTACTTTTATATTTTGAATCAAGTACAATTAACATTTTTGATAATATAAATTCAAAAGGGGATATAACATTTTTAATCATGTAGATTAGGTTAGATTTATAAATTCCACAACTCCCTCTTCTCAACCCCCCAAGAAAGTACTGTAGTTTTTAATATAGGCTTAGATTAGATTTAGGGCTAGACTACTTAGGGTTTCTAATTATTTATACTTTAGTAATAAAATAGTTTAAAATAAGACTCCATTTTGTTTATTTCAAAACATGTATACTGTACATCCTCACACTAACGCTCGGCCAGATAAACGCTACCAGATTTTCCAAGTCCCGAAGGTCCTTTATGCCCTAAAATAGCTACCATATGTATAACATGGTTTTTAAATAAAATAAAAGAAAATCTTTTCTACACTATAACCATTGACCCTCATGACTTAAGATAATATCAGTAACTAACTCTCCGAGACTATCGAACTTGGAAGTTCATAGCCGCCGGTCATAAGATCTCCATACTTCCCTATTCTGAGGTATTGAATTCTAATCATTCCCTGTCTAATGCAGCTCCTCAAATAATGATTAGTCATGTGCTCCTATTTCATTTTTGACATAACTACTGGACGCCTTTCCTCTCGTTTCGTATAAGTATTTTCCATGCCTATCTTTCATTTCCCATTTGTGCCAACTGTCCTAGTCTTCGAATCCTACGAGACTTGACTGTTCTAATTATATATAATTTCTAATAAAGATTACCGTTAAAAATTATTCTCAGTTCTACGCCGTAGCGTAGTGGTTAAGGCACTGCGCTACAAGCCGGAGGGTCGAGGGTTCGAGTCCCGGTGGGGTCAGGATTTTAAACTGTCCCAAACCCTCTGGCGGCACTGTGGTCCTGGGGTCGACTCAGCCTCTAACGGAAATGAGTACCATACGCTTGTTCTGGGGTAAAGGCGGCCGTCACGCAGGGCTGACAACCCGGCTGGCATCAAGTGCCGATTGTCTGCAAAAGTGGGAGCCCTAACCTCCTTCTACCCCAAGGGCCTCCTGAGGCCTGTAGTGGGATAACATTCCTTTACTGTCTGTTCTTTTCTCTATGTTCGAAAATATTTCCTAACTGTATTTTCAAATTCTCCTGCATTAAAGTGAGATACCATATTTCAAATCCGTACAACATAGCTGGAAGAATAGTTGTTTATATATATATATATATATATATATATATATATATATATATACTAGTTTAACATTTATGAGAGAAGATGGGATTCTAAGAGTTCCTATAATACATAATAACATGCGGTTCCAGAGTTGAGCCTATGTCTAATTTCTCTTTGAACTTCAATCGTCTCCTATGGTCTACAGCCCCAAGTGCCTCCTAAAATCTGCAGTTGGATCGCTTTTATTTTATATGTAACTAGTGGAGCATCTACATTTATTATATATAAAATATAACTTTACTATCTAACCTCTCTTGGTTAACTCTTGTTTTTTTCGACCCCTACGCTATTAGGGCATCCGAGGGCTAGGGAGTCTTTCCTTTCTTCCATTTCTTCTTTCCTTTATTTTCTTTTCTTCTCCAGAAAAGCCTGACCAGAGGCTTTAAGATGGCAGCCCCATCACTGGTCTTGCCTTCCTTTGGCCGGCAACCAATCGAAGGGACTATTATTATGCTTTCAAGTCTTATACGAGATCACTGGGCCGTCCTATGAAACGCTGGAGGGAAAATTTTCTATAGGATCGTAACAGGCCTTGGCCTAATACTTGGAAGGAAGGAAGAAGAAGAAGATAAAATATCACAAATAAACATTTATCGGTATATTGAAAAAAAAATTACTATTTGGTTTTTACTTCATAACAAAATATATCTTCTAACATGAGTGGCATATATCTTACATTGTACCATGTATGGTTTACGTAGAATATACTAAAATGATCTATGTTTAGTATCAGAAAGCACTCACGAGAAAGCCAACATTCATTTAAATATTGTAATGACTTGGGAAACATTTGGAGTGCACCAAGTTGGTATCTCGTATGTAACAAAAGCTAGAGCATGAATTCATTACATGTGCGCACATTGCACATATTATATTGTGGTACTGTAGCTTTTAAAATTAATCGCATGGTTGCAGCAGCGTTGGAATACCACAATTATAAAAATTCTTTACGGTGATCCAAATAAATACCGGTTTACCGAGACATAACGAACTTCCCTAACAAATGAGAAGTGATCCATGTTTACCTCATATTATATGACAGCAAATTGCAATGCCTGGATACTAACAATGCCACAAGTTAATTACGTAGAGAGATGAAGGTAGAGAGATAGTATTGCAGTAATGACGAGCGAATATCAAACCAAAATGGAATGTAGTCAGTTTTGATGGTAAAATATTTATATCAGTGTCTCATTTCAGAAAATTGTAGTACTCTTGTAATCTTCCCAACAAACGAAACGTTACAATATCATGTACTATAATATTTATAAAAGGAACGCCATTTTTACCGACATATGAATCATTATATGGAAAATTATTAGTAGTTTAGTCCACTCTTTTCAGCAAATTGCAATAAACTACAACATGGAAATCTCAACAGAAAAATCTAAAGTCATGGCTTTCCTAGGAAAACACCCAGTTAGCAGTAAAATTGTTATTAATAATAAAATATTAGAACAAACCAACACATTTAACTATCTCGGAATTCAAGTTACATACGAAGAAGAAAAATTATTTTAGTCAAAAAATTATAAAATTTAACAGAGTAACAGGAATTATAAATAATATTTTCAAGCCAAACACAGTACAGCAACACACACGAACTAGAATTTATAAAACACTGGCCAGACCCATATTATGATACGGCAGTGAGGCCTGGACAATTCGCAGTATAGATGAACAAAGACTAATTGTGGCAGAAATGAAATTTATGAGACGTTCTGCGGGCTAGTCAAGGACAGACCATAAAAGGAATTCTCAGATTCTCAAAGAATTACACAGAGAATCAGTCATGGAAATGTACAAAATACAGAAACAACTGGAAATCTCACGTAAGAAGAATGAGCAGAACAAGAATACCACGTCAGATCTTAAATTACCAGCCACCAGGCAAGAGATCTTTGGGTAGACCCTTCAAACGTTGGATTGAGACCGTAACAGACCACTAGGTCTATCACATGAAAGGAGGAAGAAGAAGAAGAAGAAGTATTAGTAGTTTCAGAAGTGAACAACCATATGTAGAAATCACTTAGAGAAAATCCTCCATATGTATTTAAAAGTATTTCGTTTTCTAAAATTGGTAAAACTAATATTTTAGAGGCGTACGTTTGATTTAATTGTTGAAAATGTACATGTTAATATTTATTGATTGACCAGTCTCTTTGGGTAGGGTCAGCGTTTCGGACTACAGCTCATGTGATCCCGGATTCGATTCCCGGTCAGATCATAGGGAGTTTTTTCTTCTTCTTCTTATTCTTCTGCTTCATGAAATTAGGCCTATTTTATCTGTTTTCACATCAAGTGGGATTTAATGAATCTTCCCATCTAGTAAATGGGCGTCCAACACTTAAAGATAATTTCCTTAAAGATAATTATTTCTGCTGTTACCCATGGTTTGGAATTTAGGTTAAGTTTAGTTTCAGGACTTCACTATCACTTCATTATTATTTATCGGGTTGAATTGGATATGAGGTATTTAAGTTAAATATTGGTAATAGGATCAAATCTTCACATTCATCCAACATATTATCATAAGGAATGCCACGAGTGATTTCAAAATTATCGATAAATTCACGACTCACGAAGTGAGGAGTGTATTTGTCTATATAATTTGGAAATCAAGAGTGGAATTTGTTAGGACTATTTAACGAATAACATTAAGCTGTTTACTCACAATTCATTATTTAAATATAGTTATTTTAAAATATTTATATATTTAATGTAAACGGCGTTGTTTGAAAACAAATGAGAAGCGATAGGTACGCTTAATCTGCTTCCTTGGTTTATCACTGCAACCAGATCATACTATTTATTGTCAAAGGAACGCAATATTGTAAGAATGCTCTCTAGTGGAGAAAAAGTGAAACACATAAAACTGTATATTAATTATTAATTAAATAAAAATAAAACGTAGTTTTATTTGATTTTCATATTTATTATATAATTCAGTGACAGGTGTTTCGGTACACTGTACCTTCTTCAGACATGTTAAATTATGAATTGTGTTCCAACTGTTAACATGTCTGAAGAAGGTACAGTGTACCGAAACAGCTGTCACTGAATTATATAATAAATATGAAAATCAAATAAAACTACGTTTTATTTTTATTTAATTAATAAATATGGATTTTCATCAAGTAAACACCAACTCAATTGATTATGTATGTTAATTCATTTCTGATGTCGTATGATGTAAATATGACAATAATATTTTTCTGGATTGTTACCTGGGAAAAAATACATTTAAGAAAGGTGCAAACAGTGATTTCTTTTTTTGGTGGTATAATCAATTGCTACAAATGTTTTTATATTAACTCCCGCATGCGGCATGTGTTGTTATTCATGCACTATATATACAATCTGGTAGCCGTATTTCTTGTGGGCTCAGTCACTGCAAAATAATGGTCAGACCTGTTCAGAATATTAAAAAGGAGGAGCTTTCTTTAATATGGTAATTATAACATTGATAAATATTTCGTGAAACACGACTCTGATTGGTTGTAAAACAGAAATCATTGAAACGTGATTGGCCATTGAGTCCCATTTGTGGCATGAGTTAAATAGTCAGCGTAACGTAATTCCACCTTCCAGGTGTCCCAACCTAAGATATTTATTAACATTTCGCCAATGCTTGGGGATAAAGACAGAATTGCCATTAGAGACAATATGGTGAAATTGGACAAAAATACTGATTAAAAATAATGAAATTCGACATAATATGGACTCGGGTACCATAAATTAAAAGAATTGAAACTGTTTTATAATTTAATTTATGATTTATTTTTCTCGTTTAATCTACTTGCAATGCCCCATTTTGATTATTGTGACACTCTTTTTACAGACTTAAATATTATTTCCACTCAAAGACTTCAACGTGTTCATAATTCTTGCGAACGTTTTATTTGTGGTATTCGCAAATTTGACAATGTTACACAGTCCCTGGGACAATTATCGTAGCTTCGTCTAAGAGATCGTAGAACTGTCCATTCCCTATCCCTTCTCTATAAAATACTTCACACATCATCGCCTAATTATTTATCACGCCGCTTCATCAGACTATCCGACACACATAATCTTGACACTCGATCCCATCAGCACATTGTCCTTTATATCCCGCCTCATCACACTGTATATTATTCATTTTCACTTACCAAAACATGGAATTCCCTTCCGTCCTATGCCAGAGATTGTCAAACTATAACATCCTTCAAAAACAAACTAAAGAATTATTTAATAACAAACTAACTTATACACCTCACTGATAGTATTCTTTTAGCAATATTAATATACTTAATTATTTATGAAAATAATATTAAGAATAACAAATATTTTTATTTGTTTTGTTTTTAAATATTGTATAATCGTAAAATTAGTTTTCTATATCTCATTATTTTCCTGTTTTTTATGTACGCTAGACAGGGACAATTTAATATGCCTTGCCTGTATACATTTTATTATTATTAGTTTTAGTCTTAATTTTAACTAATATTAACTGGTTGTATTATAGATCGTAATACGTATATTAGATATTATCTTTTGATCAAATTTTTACTTAGTGTTTAATATTAGAGTTAAGTAAGATTGTTATATTCTGATGTAATATATGTTTGTCCTGGTGAGTGGAAGAGAAGGCCACATGGCCTTAACTCCACCAGGTTAAATAAATCTAATCTAATCTACAGTGTCTGTAATCGAATTATGCTCATTGCATCAATACTAATTTCTCTGTTTACTGTGTTAATGCCTGAACTCAATACCTCATTAATTTATTAATATGCAGTTCATTGTTTCCTGTTGTGTGTTTCTATTCAACTAGATATTGAATGTTTGTAACAGTACAGATAAGCCTACCAGAGTTTGGAAGTACTGAATATTTATTTTATCTACAATTTGTATATACGTTCTCTCTAAAGTCCTTAGAAGATAACAGTAATTTAAAATTACTCTATATTCCACAAAACTGAATTTAAAAATTAGTTTCTGCAACATTTAACTATGAATTTATCGAGAAAATAATTTTGACTCCTATAACGTTTGACATATTTATAGAGAATTAAGTAGTGACATGTTTAAAAAAAATAAATATTCCAATTAAATTTTGTTTATTTATTATTCCGGCTTTTACAATGAATATACATTTTTCCGGTACCCATGTTCACAGTTAACTACACATTTGTTTCAACACATTTTTCCATTCTTGTCTGTTCATCCATAGGCCTATATCTTCTTTTATTTCCCATTCCCTCTTAGTTTCATTGATTCCCTGAATCCACGTAATATTTGGTCTACCCTTCTTTTTCCTTCCCTGTGGTTCCCAATCCATGATTATCTTAGGTAGTCTTCCTTCTTCCATCCTTCTAATGTGTCCGTGCCAATTTAATTGTTTCTTCTTTATAAAATCTAATATTGAATATTGTACCTGCATTTTTTCTTTTATATATGAATTTCTGATTTTATACTTCCTGGATATTCTTGCAGCACGTCTCCAGTAGTTCATTTCAGTGGCGAGTATTTTTTTTTCATTTGTGCATTTAAACCCCACACATCAGCTCCATAGGTAATAATGCTTCTGATTATTGTATTAAAAATAGTTTTTTTTGTTTCTTTGAAGATATGTTTGTCCCACACTATTCCATTTAGGGCAGATATAGCATACTTTCCTATATTGATCCTGTTTCTTATCTCTGTTTCTTGTTCTCCATCTTTAGTAATTTTAATTCCCAAATACTTATATTCTGCAGTGTATTTAATTGTCCCTAAATTTTCTTCTAGTATTAAATCTTGAGGAAGATCCTCTATTGTCATTAAAATTTATACGATCATAATTTAAGTCTGAGCTGGCCCCAATTAACTCGACGCTGTTTTAATTGACAATTGGGTTGCAAGGTTGTGTACAATATTTTATTTTTCTAGATATGCAGTATGTATATTTGTTTAGGGTCAAAATCATTCTTAGGTAATGGCTGTGGATTGACCGTTTAAAAATACACAAGGAACTAATGTATGCAGTATGTCATAAGGGAATTATTTCGATACTGGAGTTATGACAGGATTGGGTAAATTTAAAATCTCCTATACTATTTCATGTAATAATGCAATAATATTCCTCTCTCGAGACACACAATTTTAGACACACTCTTATATGCAGATGATCAGGCTCTTTTCGGCAATAATGAAGATGAATTACAATATTCCACTCATCATCTTAATATAATAGCCCAACGATTTAACATGGAAATATCAACAACAAAATCTAAAGTTATGGCCTTTCAAGGGAAATTCCCAGTAAGAAGTAAAATTTGAATTCAGAATTCAATATTAGAGCAAATTAATTAATTTAAATACTTAGGATATAATCTAACTTATAATGAGGAATGTGATATTTCCTTTAAAATACAAAACTATAATAAAGCTTTAAGAATTATCAACCAAATTTTTAAACCATCAAAAGTGCAGAGACACACAAGAATGAAAATCTATAAAATTCTCGCTAGACCCATAATCTGTTACGGCAGTGAAGCTTGGACCATCAGAACTCAGGATGATCCTCATATTACAGCCACGGAGATGAAATTTCTGCGACGAACTGCAGGTTATAGTCTTCTAGACCACCAAAGAAATTCAACAATAGCCAGAGAGTTAAACATCACAGACGCTTTAGAACTACCTTGGTATTCAATATGGAATCTTAGATCAGTTGATGAAAAAGTAGACACATTTAATACACTGATACTACAACTATACGACAGACATGCACCAGTAAAAACCCGACGATTTACCCGCTCCCCTGCTCCCTGGATGAATGATTCAATACGTGAACTTATGTCAAAACGAGACAAAGCATACCGAACATACAGACGACATAAAAATGACGAGAACTGGCAACTGTACAAACAACTTAGAAACACAACTACACAAACTATACGTAATGACAAACTACGACACGCCCACAGTATAATCGGACCTGAAATAAGTGCACGGGACACTTGGCGAAAGCTCCGTGCAATGGGACTTAGACAGTTGAATCCCTCAACTGACTCTATAGACATTTCTGTAGATGACTTAAATGAACATTTTACCTCAATACCCATGACACCTCCAGACAACAAGACTAAAATAGACATTCTTAAAGACTTATCCCCATCCCCACATATAGGAAGAGATAAATTTTACTTTTACGACATTTCGCCTATAGACGTTAAAAAAGCACTCAAGCGGATTAAATCCAATGCGCAAGGAACAGATAACATCAACATTTTAATGCTAAATAAAATCATTGACATTATACTACCCACAGTGACTCATATTTTCAATGCTTCCCTTATAACTTCTATCTTCCCTATTGTATGGAAACAGTCTAGAGTTCGGCCTATACCAAAAATAAGTACACCTACTAACTGTAATGACTTCCGACCGATTAGCATCCTTCCGACATTATCTAAAGCCCTGGAATATATTGTACATAAGCAAATGACTGATTATCTCCAAGAAAATCACCTCCTTGATCCTTATCAATCCGGCTTTAGATCTGGTCATAGCACAACCACAGCTTTGCTAAAAATTACCGAAGATATTCGTGAAGCCGTGGACAGACGTCAATTGACTCCTTTAACCTTACTTGACTTCAGCAAAGCTTTTGACACAGTAGACCACGACTTACTTATGATAAAGCTCAAGCACCTACATTTGTCTGACAGCGCTGTATCCTGGTTCGACTCATACCTGCACGGTCGTCAACAATACGTTTCATTAAACTCTAGATCTTCGACTTGGCGTAACGTGCCGGCTGAAGTCCCCCAGGGCAGTGTTCTCGGACCTCTTCTTTTCTCAATCTACATAAATGATTTGCCAACTGTACTAAAGCACTGCCGTTATCACCTCTATGCTGATGATCTCCAAATTTACCTACATTCACCTCCTCATTCTCTCTATAACAGCTTGATGAAAATGAATGACGATCTCATATCCATCTTTAACTGGTCTTCAAGTATCGGTCTAAATCTAAATCCTAACAAGTCACAAGTAATTCTAATGGGACAACAAAGACTGCTTACAACCTTTGACATATCTACACTTCCAAACATTACTATAAATAATATAATTATCCCTTATTCTTCTTCAGTAATAGATCTTGGACTACATCTAGACGCAAATTTAACCTGGCAAACACAAGTGAAACACATATGTAAAAAGACTTTCTCCATCTTACATTATCTTAGACGTTTAAAGAATTTTCTCGCAGTTTCGTTAAAACAAATCCTAGTGCAGAATCTTGTTTTACCACACTTCGATTATTGTGACATTATATATAATGATCTAAACTATGCCTTGTCGCAGAGACTGCAGCGTGTTCATAATGCTTGCATTCGATTCATTTTCAATATCCGCCGTTATGACCATATTTCCGAACACTTTAATAACCTCTCTTGGCTCCGTCTTACTGACAGACGTAAATTGCACTCTCTTTCGCTACTTTTCAAGCTTCTGAATTCCTACATTCCTACTTACCTGGCGTCCAGATTTGAGAAGTTATCCTCCTACCACAATATTGACACTAGGTCACAAGATAGCAGTCTGCTAAAAATTCCTCTTCATAGCACTTCCTCCTATTCTACTTCCTTCACAGTAGCCTCCGCCCGCTCCTGGAATCTCCTTCCTCAAGATATCAGGGGTTGCCGCACACTTGGCACCTTTAAGTCACGCTTATACAGTTACCTGTTGTCTAATAATTAATTTTTCTCTATTTATTTAATTTTATACTATGTCATTAATCTTTTCCTCGTTTTTTTTATATATCTTGTACATATTATATATTTAATTCGTTAAATTTAGAGTAAATCAAAATACATTATAAATATTAATTGTATTGTATTCATAACTTGTAATCGTTTATATATATATATATATATATTGTAATTTAGGACTTTTCTTTTGTATTTTTTTTTAAACCTGGTTGAGTGGTAGACAAGGCCTTAAGGTCTTAACTCTGCCAGGTAAAATAAAGCTATTATTATTATTATTATTATTATTATTATTATTATTATTATTATTATTATTATTATTATTATTATATCTGAATACCTCCAAGAATATAGAAACAATTGGCTAGCCCATATTCAGCGCATGGATCGTCAGAGAATACCAAAACAAATTCTTCACTACATTCCTCGAGGCAGAAGATCTGTGGGTCGACCTTTTCGGAGATGGCGGGAGACCGTAACGAGCCACTGGGCCCAATACTTGAAAGGACGATGACGATGATGCAATAATTATGTAGGTAAAAGGGAATCATACAATGTAATGTATTGAATAATGTATCCACAATAAACAGGATTTATCTTTAAATTGGAAGTGTGAAAATAAAACCCTTACATACTGTATATTAGCATTCATCTACCTTTCTCAACTTTCTTTCTTAAAAAGTGCAATTATCTAATTTTTAAAATATCTGCCATGCTATTAAAAATTCACAGAACTTGTATAATTATTTCTTGTATGTATGTATGTATGTATGTATGTATGTATGTATGTATGCATGTATGCATGTATGCATGTATGCATGTATGCATGTATGCATGTATGCATGTATGCATGTATGCATGTATGGTATGATAAGAAAAATAAATGCCTGGACGGGATTCGAACTCGGATCTCTGAGTCTGTACCTCAGCGTGATATCCATTACACCACCAGCCGAATCCAATTTAAACACTTATTTTTCTTATATATGTATTATATTCTCCATTATTACTAGATGTCGCGAGAACTCGGTCTTCACTGCCATCTAGTAGCTGACTATAACAAGTAAGCAAATTAAAGAGAATATTTTTTACTTTATATCAGTGACGCTTTATCGATGTTATAATTAAATGTTTAACATTAAGCAATGCAAGCTTAATATGGTATGATAAGAAAAATAAATGCCTGGACGGGATTGGAACCCGGATCTCTGAGTCTGTACCTCAGTGTGATATCCATTACACTACCAGGCGAATCCAATCCAAATACTTATTTTTCTTATATATGTATTATATTCTCCATTATTACTAGATGTCGCGATACGTGTATATATATATATATATATATATATATATTGTGGATGCGAAACATGAACTCTTACTTAAAAGGAGGAGAAAAGATTACGAATATATGATAATAAAGTCCTTAGCGAGATTTTTGGACCAAAGAGAGATGAAAAGACAGGCGAATGGAGAAGAATACATAACAGCGAGCTACATAATCTTTATAGGAAACCAGATATAGTACGAACAATTAAGTATCGTAGAATGCGTTGGACAGGACACATGTCACCAATGGGGAATGAGATAGGACACGGAAGCTTCTTGTAGGAAGATCAGAGGAAAACTTCTAGTAGGTAGACCAAGAATGAGGTAGGAGAATAGCGTTAACCGTGATTTGAGGGAAGTAGATTATACAGGGGATGATTGGAAAACATATTTGCTCAGGATAGGAATATGTGGAGAGCTTATGTCGTGCCAGTGTGTTATTTATACACATATATATATATATATATATATAAACATGTATAACCAATAACTGAGACAGAACTCGTATATTAGGCCTATTATATTTCTATATTTATATAACAATAAATAAACTTATATTAATTTTAATCTGTAAAGTTTTCTCGGCCCATAAACTATTCAAGGTGTGTACTTAGTAGTAGTTGTTATAGTAGCAGTAATTTCCATCACATCTAACGAGCATAGGGTCTCAACGGAAGATTACCCACAGATTTGATTCCATGCTATCATCTTAACTTGATTACAAATTTGGATCTCCAATTTAACCCTTAAATTCGAAATGTATCCTTTTAGATACATCAGTTGGTTTAGTTAATTTAATATTTTAAATAAATCAGAAGAAAACGAACTAAAAGAAACCACTTAAATGTGTGCTAATTATACAGGGTGGACCGCTCGAATGGACCTAATTTCAATTGCTTGTTACTGGCAAACGGTTGAAGATAGAAACTTAAAACAACGTTCATAGTACAGAAAAACTCACCAAGTTTCGAATCCTGTCGGTAGATGGCACAAAGATACGTTTCTCGTTCTTAGATTTAATTGTTTGTGAAAATGGCGACTCCGCAGATGAAAGCGCAAGCTGTTTTGTGGTATGCGGAGTTTAAATCAATCATTAGAGTTCAAAGGGAGTTCCGGCGTGTGTTTAACCGTGATGCTCCAACTGCTAGAAGCATAAAGAAGTGGCGTGATACATTATTAGCTACAGGATCTGTGTTGAAGAAGCATGGTGGTGGTCGCAGAGCATCCGATGAAATGGTAGCAAATGTTCAAGCCGCATTTGAGCGAAGCCCCCGGAAGTCATTAAGAAGAGCTTCGCGGGAACTTCAAATACCAAAATCGACATTACAACGGATTGTCCACAAACGCCTCAAACTGCACGCATATAAAGTGCAGTTAGTGCAACGTCTGGAGCCGAATGACATGCCGAAACGAGTGGAATTCGCCAATACGATGCTGGACCGTCTCGGCGCTGATCCTGACTTCATGACCAAGATTTTCTTCTCGGACGAAGCCACTTTCCATTTGTCAGGCAAGGTAAACCGGCATAATGTGCGGATCTGGGGATCGGAGAATCCTCACGCTATTCAAGAGCATGTTCGTGATAGTCCGAAGATGAATGTTTGGTGCAGTTTGTCACATAATAAGGTCATTGGACCGTTTTTCTTCGCCGAGAAAACTGTTCGTGGTACCACATATCTTGACATGCTGGAGCAGTTCTTCTTTCCACAAATTGAACAACTGCAGCCTAACATCGTTTTCCAGCAAGATGGTGCTCCTCCCCACTGGTCCAATGAAGTTCGTACGACTTTGGACAACATTTTCCCTGGCCGTTGGATTGGTAGGGGAGGACCAATCGCGTGGCCCCCGAGATCTCCTGATTTAACACCACTGGATTTCTTTCTCTGGGGCTATGTCAAAGATAAAGTTTACACCACCCCAGTCAAAGACCTTCGTGATCTTCGTGAGCGCATCATAGAGGCTATTGAGAACATTCCAGAAGACATACTCCAACGTACTTGGCAAGAAATTGTTCATCGCTTTGATATCGTCACAGTGACTGCTGGGGCTCATATAGAGATGTGGTGATCTGGATATCAAAACTTGGTGAGTTTTTCTGTAATAGGAACGTTGTTTTAAGTTTCTATCTTCAACCGTTTGCCAGTAACAAGCAATTGAAATTAGGTCCATTCGAGCGGTCCACCCTGTACAATATACGTAATAATAACAGTTATACAAGATTCCGTTTTCACTGCGGTCCGCCACATTCAAATATCTAATAGACGAAATTCGTGTTTTGCCAATTTAAGGGTTAAGTGAGGTTTTGTTCAGATTTTCATAACGAGTTTTTTTGTGATAGGAAAGATTTTGCTTTCAAAAATCTTGCTTCCACGTATTCATCCGATCTATTTCCGTATGATATGGTATTACCCAAAATCATTTATATAATCTATTGCTTCTTGTCCCAGAAATGATTTTGTTTTAATTTAATTCAATCTTATTAATTTTGTTTTGTATTTATTTAAGTGTAAACATATAGTACTTGCTTGATTGGAATTTAATTACATTTTAATTAAAACATACGTTAGTGTAAATTAAAAACGTAGATTTAATTGAGGCGCTCAGGGTACTTGCCACATTGTGTAAACCTATATTTCAGTGATGAAAACGTTATAGGTCGCGCAAGGGATTTTGAAGAATGTCCTTGATCGTAAATCCAATGGGAGAGCCTATCAAGACTGCTGAGTTGTGAATTCCCTGTCTGCCATGTGTACAAACAAAACAGTTCCTCTACAAAAACATGTACAGTCCATAGAGAATTATAGTGAGACGAGGATGTGTTGATTTTTAGATTTTAAACCGTAGGCTTTAATTATAATATTTTGTAGACTTGCTGCCTGAAGTCTTAAAATTATAGTGCAATGTGAATATCGGGTCCCCAGCCATTATAGCTGCTCTTCTCAACCTGGAGCCGCTACTTATTGTAGCTACCCAAATGCCTCACGATGCTGGGTGGGCATCGGTCCCATACTGGCAGAAATTCCTTGAGAACATTTCTTCCCCCGTGGAGACTCGAACCAGCGCAAGTCCCGTAGCTCTGCGCCAAGGCATCTTGCCTTAATCGCATGGCTACGGCGCGGGGAAGACTATAAATGGTTTAAATTAAAGTGGCATTTAGTGGTCATTTAAAACATTAAAAGTGTGATACAAACCAAATACAGTGTGTGTGTGTGTGTATATATATATATATATATATATATATATATATATATATATAGACAGTGAATATACTTCCTCCACGGATAAAGTTGTCCTAACTCACTGGCACTATCGAACCCGTAGGTTCATGTCCGCGCGGAAATAAGCTCTCCATACATCCCTATCCCGAGCTAATGTTTTCCAATCATTCCCCGTATAATCTACTTCCCTCAAATCATAGTTAATGTTATTTTCCCACCTCATTCTTGGTCTACCAACTGGGTGTTTTCCCCTCTGGTTTTCCTACAAGAAGTTTCCATGCACGTCTTTCATTCCCCATTCGTGCCACATGTCCTGCCCATCGCAGTCTACGATAAAGATTACCTATATTAATTATTTTTTGTAGTGAGATTTTAAAAATGTTTAGCAGTGACTGTATTTGATATTCGCTAGCGAGGGAGTTAGCAATGACATGTGGTCATACTTCCTATTGGCTGAGGCCTACATCTGGTTAGTACAGGACTCGCATCTAAGCTCTCATTACAAATTTCATTTGTCAGGAATCATTGCTAGGGTTATACATGCAGATAATTGATATGATTATTTAGTAATTGTTTAATTTATTGAAACACTGATATGATGCATGTTCAATACAAATTAAATAATAAAATATTCATAACAATGACCTTCTATGTAATACAATTAATAATGTATAATCCAATAATAGCATTAAATAATATCTAACATATGGGGATGTAGTATAATTTACAATAGGATTTCTGAAATGAAATCATTGATTACATTATTTAATTATTCACGCTTATTTAATATTGCATGAGTTAAAGAATTAACATCCTTTATACCATAAAGCTTTGTTTACTGCAACAACATTTCATTACAAAGGGAAATATACCTGTTGTAAATATGAAGCAAGTTATAAATTTCAAAGCTATGCTGATCCTCCTGGCTAACCTCAAAGACTGGAGCAAGATTAAAGAATAGTACAGGTATTTAAGCAGCGCACCTGTACCCAAAGTTTTAATACTAGATTATTAATTTAATCTTCTAACTACGTATAAACATGTTTTATTAGTCCCCAAAGGAATCTTTAAGGTACAGCTTAACAGAAATTAATATTCATATCCTATATAAAATACCTCGCTTCCCTTTTAGATTAGATTAGATTAGATTAGATTAGATTTATTTAGCCTGGTGGAGTTAAGGCCATGTGGCCTTCTCTTCCACTCACCAGTACAGACATATATTACATCAGAATATAACAATCTTAATTAAACTCTAATATTAAACACTAAGTAAAAATTTGATCAAAAGATAATATCTAATATATTACGATCTATAATACAACCAGTTAATGTTAGTTAAAATTAAGACTAAAACAAGCAAGACATATTAAATTGTCCCTGTCTAGTGTATATAAAAAACAAAGGAAAATAATGAGATATAGAAAACTAATTTTACGATTATACTATATTTAAAACAAAACAAATAAAAATATTTGTTATTCTTAATATTATTTTCATAAATAATTAAATGTATTAATATTGCTAAAATAATACTATCAGTGAGGTGTATAAGTTAGTTTGTTATTAAATAATTCTTTAGTTTGTTTTTGAAGGATGCTATAGTTTGACAGTCTCTGACATAGGACGGAAGGGAATTCCATGTTTTGTTAAGTGACACCGTAAAAGATAATGAATAATATACAGTGTGATGAGGCGGGATATAAAGGACAATGTGCTGATGGGATCGAGAGTCAAGATTATGTGTGTCGGATAGTCTGATGAAGCGGCGTGATAAATAATTAGGCGATGATGTGTGAAGTATTTTATAGAGAATAGATAGATTTCGATAAACGGAAGACTGATATATCGCTCATCCGCATAAAACTGACGAATCTGAAAAATACTAAATTTGACAACTCAATGCTCTTTTTCTATGCTACGTCTTGATTTCTGAGAGTT
Organism: Diploptera punctata; assembly: GCA_030220185.1. NCBI lineage: Eukaryota > Metazoa > Arthropoda > Insecta > Blattodea > Blaberidae > Diploptera > Diploptera punctata. The sequence goes on along the minus strand of JASPKZ010007328.1, from coordinate 477,067 downwards.
TTAAGCAAAGCATTCAGCTCTTAATGCAAGTCTAAAAGCGTAACACACTTAAAAGTCGAGAAGTAGAATATACGGAGAATATTTTAGATACATACTTTAGTTGCTGGTAAGCTGCATAATGTTTAGAAACATAAAAGGTATCGCTAAAGCAAAGATAATACACAACGTTGTGCGAAATGTCGTTTACAGCGTATAAAAAATGAAGAAAGAGGGCAAGACGAACATTATATGTACCAAAACGTAGGTTGATCGCTAGGTTGTGCGATAGATCTAACTACAAGTGTCATGTTCTATTAAATTGCTCGACATTCACTTCAAAATAAATGTGACATCTGCCTACCAATGATTGTCTCGTGTTTTCATAAATAGCGGACGTTTGTGATTTCAATTCCCCCCATGGTATCTTTACCTTGTCGTGGTGGAGTGGCTTGCGTGCTTAAATGAACCTGAGAGCTATGGCGGCGGTAGCATTGCTGCCGATAGGGTTACCCATGCCGGACTGGTCGAAGGTGATAAGCCAGACGAAAAAAAGTACCTTGGGCGAAAGAGTGACGATCTTTCACCTTAAAAATACAACCGTCAAGAAATGCGGACATGGGTTCATCTGGGGTAAAATTTTACGGAGGTCAAATAGTCCCCCATTCGGTTGTCCGGGCGGGGACTACTTCAGGGAACTCATGCCAAAGGCTCAAACACAGAGACATGTTCCTAGGAACATGGAATGTTAGGACTTTATACAATAGCGGGGCGCTAGAGATATTAACGCGGGAATTGGATAAATCGCCCTTGGATATAGTCGCTTTACAGAACGTTAGGTGGCCAGGAGCAGGTAGTCAGGAATCAGGAAGCTTTGCATTATACTATGGGGGTGCAGAAATACCTGCATTTGGAACGGATTTTTTAGTCAGAAGGCGGATCCTATCCGCTATCCGAGATTTACCAAGAATGAGGTGGGAGAACAACATTAAGTATGATATGAGGGAAGTAGATTATACAGGGAATGATTGGAAAGCATTAGCTCAGGATAGGGATGTATGGAGAGCTTATGTCCGCGCGGCCATGAACCTAACGGGTTCGATAGTGCCAGTGAGTAAGTAAGTAAGTAAGTTGTGATTTCAATTACTGCTGCAGCAATTTAAAAAAAAATTAATGAGTTGCTCAACCCATGATGTTGGTAATTTGTCCACAGAAACAGGCGTATCATGAACATACGACATGAATCTTGACCCACTGTATCATATGTGCACTCTCAGACTCCGAACCCATTTATTTTACTGGCGGAAAAACGACCCATATAAATGCATTTCTTCTTCTTCTTCTTCTTCGGCTTTCCCCCACTTATAGGTTTGCCGTCTTCAGTTTCCATTTATATCTATCATTCCAATCTCCCTCTTCCAAATTCCTATACTCCATTATTGTTCCATTTCCATCTTGGTCTACCACGTTTATTTCTTCCAGGGGGTGACCATTGGTATATATTTTTTGGCCATCTTTCATTTTCCATTCTTTGTACATGACCATACCATTTAAGCGTTTGATTTTCAATCCTCTTAACAACAGATGTGGTGACATTCATTTCTCTCCAAAGGAATTAATTTCTTATTTTATCCTGTCTTGTTTTTTGGAGGCTTCTTCTAAAATAATCCAATTCAACTGTTCTAATTTTATTCTCTTGTAATTCCGTCAAAGACCAAGTTTCGCTTCCATATGACAAAATATTCAGTATTACAAAATTTTCATTTTAGTTTCCTTTGTAATATTTTTGTTCCAAATTATTCCATGTAATGTCTTAGTTGCATTTTTACCATTGCAATTTTAGCCTGTACATCTCTCTCACAGGTACCAAAACTTGTAATTATTGACCCAAGATATTAAAAAAAATTCACATTTTTTTATTTTCCCAGTTTCAAGTATGAGGTCATCCACATCCTTTCCCAAACACATATATTCTGTTTTCTGTAAATTTATATTCAGTCCCCATTTTTTATATTCTTCCATTAATTTATTTATCATATATTTCATATCATCTTCATCCCCTGCAAAAATTATTTGATCATCTGCAAACAACAATGAATGCAGTACTTTTCCTCCTATAGGAACACCCATTTCAGAACATTTTTTATACCACAAGTTAAGAGCCTGGTCTAAATAAATGTTAAAAAGAATTGGTGACAAACTGCATCCCTGCTTAAGGCCTTTATTCACTGTGAATTCCTCTGTTAAAGTATTCTGTATTTTTACTTTAGCTTTTGTATTACTATAGATCCTCCTAACAATATTAATCCATTTATCACAGATATTCATATTTCTCATTGCCGTCCATAACAATTGTCGAGGTACACTATCATATGCCATCCCTAAATCAATAAAGGTCATATGTAGTTATTTATTTTTTGCTAGGATTTCATACAATTAAATTGTTCAGGTTGTAGTCCTCTTTTATCCTCAAACGTTTTATTTTAAACGGCATCTTTCACCAGCCCGTGTGCTAGAATAAAAATACATTTTTTAGATCTTATCTAGCCTTCTGTAATACCATAATAGCATAACTGATGCATCTCCGCTACGCATTATTTACAAAAGCAAATGATAAGATAAGAATCACTAAACTTTATATCAATATTCCGGAAAATTTGGACAATGTACCGGGTGCGGCAGCATAACTTCCTTTTTTAAAATGTGCGCCATTTAGTCGGTTGATGTCGTAGCGGAGCGCTAGTGGTCTCGTTCGAGAGGGGGGACTATAAAGTTTTGTCCTGACACAGTTCAGTCGCCATCATGCGTTGGAACAGTGAGGAGCGTGCGTTTGCCATTGAGGCCTACTTTTCGAGCGGATGTTCTGTGATCGCAACCCGGCGCGCCTTTCGGAATCGCTTTAATTTAGCCCCGTTGGCCCCTGTCCCGGACCGGAAATCAATTGTTACGTGCGTCACTACGTTCAGACAAACTGCAAGTGCGACAAGACGAAGAACTGGAGTCCCTCGGCCGATTAGATCACCTGAGAACATATAAGAGAAATGGGAATATAATGGTACTGTATATCAACTATACGTAGACTTCAAAAAAGCATATGATTCAATTAAAAGGGAGAAGTTACATAGTATCCTGCTGGAGTTCGGAATTCCTAAAAAGTTAGTTAGACTTATACGAATGTGTCTAAATGGCACAAAGAGTAGGGTGCGTGTAGGCAAAGAGTTTTCAGACACTTTTGAAATCCAGAATGGGTTGAAGCAAGGAGATGCACTATCTCCTCTACTATTTAATTTTGTACTAGAGCATGCCATTAAATCTTTAGAGAATGAGGAAGGCTTACAACTGAATGGTATTAATAACCTGTTAGTTTATGCTGATGATGTAGTATTGTTGGCCGATAGTGAGGAGATACTAAAGGACAATACACACACACTGTTGAGTAACACTAAGAACTTAGGACTGGAAGTAAATATCAATAAAACTAAATATATGGTCACACGTAGAAATACATTATATAATGGAAATGGACAGCTAATGACAAATGAGGGAAATTTTGAGGAAGTGGCTGAATTCAAATACCTAGGAACAATAATCACAAATAGGAATGAGATGCACAAAGAAATTAAACATAGGCTCAATTCTGGAAATGCGTGCTATTATGCATTGCAGAGACTCTTGATGTCCCAACTCCTTTCAAAAAACGTTAAACTTAAAATATATAAAACTATTATTCTACCAGTTATATTATATGGGTGCGAAACATGGACTCTTACTTTAAGGGAGGAAAGGAGATTAAAAGTATTTGAGAATAAAGTACTTAGGAGGATTTTTGGACCAAAGAGAGATGAACAGACAGGTGAATGGAGAAGACTACATAACAATGAACTACATGGTCTTTATAGGAAGCCAGATATAATAAGAACAGTCAGGTCTCGTAGACTGCGATGGGCAGGACATGTTGCACGTATGGGGAATGAAAGACATGCTTGGAAGCTTCTTGCAGGAAAGCCTGAGGGAAAACGCCCAGTTGCTAGACCAAGAATGAGGTGGGAGAATAACATTTACTATGATTTGAGGGATGTAGATTATACAGGGAATGATTGGAAAGGATTAACTCAGGATAGGGATGTATGGAGAGCTTATGTCCGTGCGGCCATGAACTACGGGTTCGATAGTGCCAGTGAGTAAGTAAGTAAGTAAATATATAAGAGAAAATAATAAAAAATGACAACAGGTATGAAAAGAGCTTAAATCGACGCTCCATAACAAGATACTACATCTCATAGTGAATATGAAAGAAAGTATATAAAAATGATAATGAGTACTACGATTGGCTGGGCGGTGGTAAATCACAATCGTTATAAAATGCATTTATTTGTAGTACTAAATACAGGCGAGGGAGTTTCCTCAGACGAGATTTGACCTTCCTTCTCTGGAAATCCCGATTTAAAACCGTCTTTTTTTTTTCATTATCATCTCTGCATAGTTCATTCAAAAGTATTGTCACTTGAATTTGCGAGTAATATTTGAATTAAATGGAAGCTCAATGTAAACTCAATAACACAATTTAGCCACCGATATAAAGTTAATTGTGTGTGCAGTACCACGTTTTATTAATATGCTATGAATTTATGTAATATAAGATATTATAACTTGATATATTTATGTGTTTATTTTTATATTACGTATTAGTGAGACGTACTGCAGGTTACTCAAGAACAGACCATAAAATGAATTCTGAGATTCTCGGAGAATTAATAATAATAATAATAATGATAATAATATTAATAATAATAACAATAGTAATAGTAATAGAAATTGGAGGGGTCTCATCCGACTGCGGAGTTCACTATAGTTTATAAATTGTAGATACATGAATAATAATAATAATAATAATAATAATAATAATAATAATAATAATAATAATAATAATAATAGTAATAATAATGATGATGATGATGATGATGATGACGACGATAATAATGATGATGATAATAATGATGATAATAATGATGATAATAATGATGATAATAATGATGATAATAATGATGATGATAATAATGATGATGATAATAATGCTGATGATAATAATGATGATGATGATAATAATGATGATAATAATAATGATGATAATAATAATGATGATAATAATAATGATGATAATAATATGATGATAATAATAATGATGATAATAATAATGATGATAATAATAATGATGATAATAATAATGATGATAATAATAAGGATGATGTTAATAATAATGATGATGATAATAATAATGATGATGATGATAATAATAATGATGACGATGATAATAATAATGATGATAATAATAATGATGATCATTATAATAATGATGATGACGAAAATAATAATGACTATGACGATAATAATGATGATGACGAAAATAATAATGATGATGACGATAATAATGATGATGACGATAATAATGATGATGACGATAATAATGATGATGACGATAATAATGATGATGACGATAATAATGATGATGACGATAATAATGATCATGACGATAATAATGATCATGACGATAATAATGATCATGACGATAATAATGATGATGACGATAATAATAATGATGATGATGATGACGATGATGACGACGATGATGATGATAATAATGATAATAATAATAATAATAATAATAATAATAGGCCTAATAATAATAATAGATCGTTCATTTTATGTTTAAAAGTAGAAAGACAGAATTAAATAGAAAGCATTTTAACGATTAAAATATTTAACCTCATCAACAATCGAACCTGTGACCTCTTGCATACGAATCAAGCCACTAAGCACTGAGCTAAGCGTTGGCTAGCTTGCTGTGCTTGAAAGAATGCTCTTCAAAGGAAGAAGGGAAACGTATTGTAGATGTACTGTGCAGTTAGTTTAGTCTTGTGAATCGCGCGTTAGAACTTATTTATTTATTTATTTATTTTTTTTGCTAGTTCCTGGTGGACTAATGCTAACTCTGGTACCGAGGATTACGGGCTCAAACTCAAGCGGGATTGATGACTTTTAAGGGCATACAAATCCTGAGCATAGCTTCCCTCGAAAACGAACGAATTCTGGGGGCATGTGTCGTATATTTACGGAACTGAAAGAACCTGAAGCCTGAAATGAGAAGTCTCTGAAAAAATTATCAATACTTTCGCGCCCAGCTTTGAATTACGATGCTATTTGCCTAAGCAGTTAAAGAGCGTCGTTAAATTAAATAATAATATACTATGAATATATGATAAAGATTAATGATCCCTAATTGTTAATGAACACGAGTATAATATTCTACAATAGTTTGATCTGTAATATTCATGGCCAATATAAATTATCTCGGGATGAGTACAGAATAATGGAAGACTGAAATTCGAGGATTTATTTTTTACTCAAGATTATTTCTGTTTCCAGAAAAAAATGAACTAAATGCAGGCTTACAATGAAATCGCTATTGATGAAAGATAAATGAAAGAGTTTAAGCTCTGATTAGTGGTCAGATTTGAGGGTGACTCATCTGTTGATGCAGCATCTGTGAATGGACAGATGATTTTATCTCGCCACAACATTGGACTCGGGATTTAGCGGATGCATCGTGATCAGCATAAGCGTCAATATGAGCTGATGAGACCTCAGTCACAATAGACTATTGTTTTGGATCGTTTCTCTTGTTTTACTAACTTCGATATCCTACATTCTGTTGTAATTCCAAATGCTGATTTCAGAAAAGTAGGTAGACCTGCATTGCAGAGACTCTTGATGTCCCAACTCCTTTCAAAAAACGTTAAACTGAAAATATATAAAACTATTATTCTACCAGTTATACTATATGGGTGCGAAACATGGACTCTTACTTTAAGGGAGGAAAGGAGATTACAAGTATCTGAGAATAAAGTACTTAGGACAATTTTTGGACCAAAGAGAGATGAACAGACAGGTGAATGGAGAAGACTACATAACAATGAACTACATGGTCTTTATAGGAAGCCAGATATAATAAGAACAGTTAAGTCTCGTAGACTGCGTTGGGCAGGACATGATGCACGTATGGGTAATGACAGACTTGCATGGAAGCTTCTTGTAGGAAAGCCAGAGGGAAAACGCCCCGTTGGTAGACCAAGAATGAGGTGGGAGTAAACATTAACTATGATTTGAGGGAAGCAGATTATACAGGGAATGATTGGAAAACATTAGCTCAGGATAGGGATGTATGGAGAGCTTATGTCCGCGCGGCCATGAACCTACGGGTTCGATAGTGCCAGTGAGTAAGTAAGTAAGGTAGACCTAAATGAATAATCAGTTTGGTTCATGAAGTTTCAACGTTTTTTTACTTCGTGGGTATTTATAGACACTTTAGCGTCTGAGGTCATATAATGTTTTCAATCTTTGGCTGTATCCAGTATATTGTGTATATACTGCATTATTGTGTTTATTGTGAAAATTCACTGATTTAAATTTTAGAAATTGTATTCTGAAATGTTATTACATCACGCCATGTCATATACCATCTTCACTTCTCGCAACTGGAATTCCCTACCACAAGAAATAAGGGGCTGCCGGACATTGGCATCTTTTAAAAGAAATCTAAATTTATATTTGCTCTAAACTCGACTTCATTATTATACAGTGTAAGGTATATATATATATATATATATATATATATATATATATATTAATTGGAGTTTCCCGTATAATGTATCATATTTATATTATTATTATTATTATTATTATTATTATCGTATCATTATTGTTATTACCCTATAAAATCTTGTTTGTACATGACATTTACATTGCTACATTTATTGTATCTTTAACTGTTTATAATTAGTATAGTGTATATCTATATTTGTCAAATATTTATTTGTATTTGTGCTGGTTGAGTGGAAGAGAGGGCCTTATGACCTTAACTCTGCCAGAATAAATAAAGTATTATTATTATTATTATTATTATTATTATTATATAAGATTAAAAGGGTCCTAATAATGGGATATGAACCCAGCATTTTTCTATGACGACTGAAAAAAAACGACATCGTGATTGAGAAAAAAAATCAATTTGGTCGGCATCAGAATTTGAACCATGGACCTGCTAAATATCTGTCTCAAACGCTAACGCCTGAAGAAATAGTTTTGTTTCAACAACTGTAAGAAGAAAAAAGTATCATAGCGAATGTAATTCACCAAAAGTACTGTACTTGTAGGAATTAAAACAATTGAAATCTATTTAGTTATTTTACTCTGTATTATGTATCCTTAGTAATTCTGCCCGAAGGCAGGTCCTTCACTGCAATCATAGCATTTTTCATGCTACGCTTGCAGCTTTACTAGGGAATTGTAGGTGTGATAGCCTCCCGTTGCTTTCCACACCGGTGAAGGATGATGATGATGATGATAAGGTTGATCATGATGATGATGGCCATATGATTTCGGGGACCGTTTGGGCCTTAAAGTTTTCCTGACATTTGTCTTACAGGTGAGGAAAAACCCCGATAAAAACCTCACCCAGAAAAACTGCCCCGACCGGGGATCGAACCCGGGCCCGCTGCGTGACAAGGCAGCACGCTACCTCGAGACCACAGTGGTGGACGCATTATGTATAATCACCAGTTTTGTTTAATATGGTAATAACAAAGAGTGTAATTAAATAATTTGCAATTTGAGATAATTTGGAGAATAAAATGAAGGTAAGTAGTTTAAATATATAATTCGAGGTTAATAGGTAAAAACGAATAAAGTATTCCCAATACAGGCCTCAGGAGGCCCTTGGGGTAGTGGGAGGTTAAGGCTCCCACTTTTTCTGGACAATCGGCACTTGATGTCAGCCGGGTTGTCAGCCCTGCGTGACGGCCGCCTTTACCCCAGAACAAGCGTCTGGTACTCATTTCCGTTAGAGGCTGAGTCGATCCCAGGGACATAGTGCCGCCAGAGGGTTTGGGTCAGTTTAGAAATCCTGACCCCACCGGGACTTGAACGCTCGAACGAATATGAAATCCAAATTTTGAACTACTTGATACATAAATCGATACGAGGATCTGGTTTAAGAGGTAAAATAGTAAAAATCAAAATGACTGTACCATTAAAACAGAAAAAGGGATTTTTTAAAGAGAAGCTAAATCCATTTATTTATAAACTTTGACCATAGGTAATAAAGTATGAAAGAAGAAATAAGATCTCGTACAATAAAAAAGGACTATGTTGTTATGCTTTTTGTGACAGATTCTAGTAAAGATCAAATTTCCCTCAACTACATTCGATAATGTCAGAACATAATAATACCTTTTCATATATCGCCCTTGACAAATGACTCTTACCAAATCCAAATGTGATGAAAAATAAATAAAAAAATTCTAAATAAGAATTTTAAGAGCTGTTCGTGATCAAATCACATTAAGATGAATAAAATTACACAGTGAAAAGGTTTTTGTGTATAAGAAACATACATTATGGAGAGAAATAATTCAAGTTTTGCTCCAGCTCCCTTGTTGCCTCAGGTAGACCTTCATAACATACTATAATGAACTACAAAAGGTAACTCAGTTTTATTATTTTAAGTTAACTGAAACTTAATCGTAAAGAATATCAAAATATGATATCTGGTGAAACTTCAAACTCCAGGTGTCCCAAGCAAATATATATCTAAAAAAATAAGTGTTCCCTCCATGGTATCTTTACCTTGTCGTGGTGGAGTGGCTTGCGAGTTTAATGATCCTGAGAGCTATGCCGGCGGTAGCATTGCTGCCGATAACTTACCCATGCCGGACTGGTCGAAGGTGATAAGCCAGACGAAAAAAGTACCTCAGTCGAAAGAGTGACGATCTTTCACCGTAAAAATACAACTGTCAAGAAATGCGGACATGGGTTCAACTGGGGTAAAATTTTCCGGAGGTAAAATAGTCCCCCATTCGGTTCTCCGGGCGAGGACTACTTCAGGGAACCCATGCCAAAGGCTCAAACACAGGGACATGTTCCTAGGAACATGGAATGTTAGGACTTTATACAATAGCGGGGCACTAGAGATATTGACGCGGGAATTAGATAAATCGCCTTTGGACATAGTCGCTTTACAGGAAGTTAGGTGGACCAAGAATGAGGTGGGAGAATAACATTACCTATGATTTGAGGGAAGTAGATTATACAGGGAATCATTGGAAAGCATTAGCTCAGGGTAGGGATGTATGGAGAGCTTATGTCGGCGCGGCCATGAACCTACGGGTTCGATAGTCCCAGCGAGTAAGTAAGTAAGTAAGTAAAAAAATAAGTGTTAATGGAATCGCCCTAACATAATTTCTCCTTGGATGACTTTTTTTTTTTAAAGTTGCCTAATAATTTTGAATTATGAATGACTGGTTAACTCAAACAACGTTAGTGCCTCCATTGCATGTGAACGGGTTCTTCGGAGCAGTCGTACAAGGGATTTATTTACAGTACAGTTGTGACTCTATTCAAATGCTCTTGACATTGCAGAGAAAAGGAAGTCAGTGCGAGAGGCAAACTTGCAAACGTAAACAAGTACGAGTAGTAAAAGAGTGATAGTAGAATGTAATGCACAAAATAGACTTCTTAACCCATTCGCTCAAAAGACGAGATAGACTCGCCAGCAGTTTAATGACCTTCAACTCAGAAGAATCTACTGTTATATGTTTTACAATATTTTGTACATCCCTTGGCGGTAATGTTTTGTTAACATTTATGAATAGTAGAGGAATGCGTTTAGGCCTTCACCCTTATTGTGATTTCAAGTACCGTTATATTTTGTTTGTTTTTAATGTCTGAAAATTGACAATATTATTTATGGTAACTTAAATTCGGTCTCTGGTAATGCATTGAGCGTTTAAACCTGAAGCGAATGGGTTAATCCAGATTATCGTTAATTATTTTTTTTAAACGTTTACTCTTTGATTTGGCTTAAAATATTAAAAATGCAATGTTTTATTATTTTTACAGAATTATAACAATATTTTACCATTAGGTATAATAACTAACTAGCTCACTGGCACTATGGAACCCGTAGGTTCATGTCCTCGCGGACATAAACTCTCCACACATCCCTATCCTCAGCCAATGTTTTCCAATCATCCCCTGTATAATCTATTTCCCTCACATCATTGTTAATGTTATTCTTCCACGTCATTCTTGGTATATCAACTGCGCGTTTTCCTTCTGGTTTTCCCACAAGAAGCTTCCATGCACGTCTTTTATTCCCATTCGTCCCACATGTCCTGCCCATCGCAGCCTACGAGACTTAACTGTTCTAATTATATCTGGATTCCTATAAAGACCATGTTCACTGTTATGTGTTATAATAATAATAATATAGGTATAATAATAATAATAATAATAATAATAATAATAATAGCGGCCTAATAAATTTTTATTTATTCTGCTATAATTAATGTCATATATTAGAACGACATCTCTGTACAAACTTATATAAATTAAAATAACTATAGAGAATATTATAACAAACTAACTCATTGGCACTATCGAACCCGGAGGTTCATGACTTCGCCGACATGCTAAGCTCTCCACGCGTTCCTATCTTCATTTTATGTTTGCTGATCGTACCTTGTACAATTCGCTCTCAAATCATGATTCATATGTTTCTCCCACCTCATTATTGGGCCACCTACTGGTCGCTTTCCTCTGGTTTCTTAAAAGTAATTTTCAATACTCCTTTTTCAATCTCCATTCATGTCACTTGTCCTGCCCGTTCCAGTCTAATGATACTTTACATTTATTTTCCCGTAGCGTAGTGGTTAAGGCACTGAGCTACAAGCCGGAGGGTCGAGGGTTCAAGTCCCTATGTGGTCAGGATTTTTAAACTGACCCCAACCCTCTGGCTGCACTATGGCCCTGGGGTCGACTCAGCCACTAACGCAAGCTTAGCCCTATCTATTTTAAACTAAACTAAAAAATTAATTAATAATTAAAAAAATAAATAAAAGTTTTAAATTGAATTTTTTTCCCAAATTTTTGATATTCTTAGGGATAGTGTAAATCTATTGAATGTAAGTTATTATGATTAATATGTGAGATATAAATATTTTAGACATGAGTACCAGGCGCTTGTTCTGGGGTAAAGGCGGCCGTCACGCAGGACTAACAACCCGGCTGACATAAAGTGCCGATTGTCTAGAAAAAGTGGGAGCCTTAACCTCCCACTACCCCAAGTGCCTCCGGGCCTGTTGTGGGATCACTTTACATTAATAATAAAGTGCCTCAATATTATATTTTTTTCCATTCGCCTCTCTTTGGACAAAAAAAAAAGACCTTAAGGTCACTTTACTCTCAAATACTCGTAACCAGTTCCTATTATTGGGCTCTTTTTCCAACCCATATAGGCCTGATATAACCGGAAGAATAATAATTTTCCAGAGAATTTTAGTACTATACCAAACATAGTACTAGGTAGTTCAAAGTGTCCGTTACATGTTAGTGCATTTAGCCAACAATATTAAAACCAATTTAAAAAAAAATATGTAGAGGAAATAAAATACAAACAATAATCTTCGCAGATGATCAAGTACTTCTAGCGGAGAATGAAGATGATTTGCAGAGATCAGTGTTTAAATTGCAGAATACCCAGGAAAAATACAACATGAAAATATCTGAAAATAAAACCAAATCCATGGCAATCACTGGAAAGGGACTTTCGAGAGTAAAAATAATAATAAATAATAAACCAATAGAACAAGTAACACACTTTAATTATTTAGGTAATAATATATCACAGTTTCATAATCAAAAAGATGTGGAAACAAATTTAGAAAAATATAACAGATTAAATGGTATAATTAGGAGAAATTTTGGAAAACAAATGAGGAAAGAAATCCAATTGAGATTTCATAATGCCATAGCCAAACCTGCTCTACTATACGGACGTGAATGCTGGACACTTCGAGCAAAAGATAAATCCCGCATTAATAGTTCACAAATGAGATTCCTCCGATCACTAACTGGAGTAACATTAAGGGATAGAATGAAAAGTGATGAGATAAGGATGCAGTGGAATAGTAGGGAAATGGTTGAACATATACAAAATTATCAGATTAAATGGTTCCAACACGTCCAGAGAATGTCAAATTCCCGTTTACCAAAGATGATTTAACACCTCAACCCTAAAGGCAAAAGAGACCTCGGAAGAGCCTTCAACCGATGGAAAGATCAGTTTTTGTAGTCACAGAACGGGCATCATCACCCAATACTGCATTCGGAAGAAGAAGAAGAAGATCAAATATAGACCTATATGCTGAAAATATAATGATATCCATCTTACATATAGAACTTTAAGATAATTTGGGCGAAACATTAAGCAGTAATGTAAAGCCTACAGGAATCTTCCATTGCTAATGGCTTATATTGAACTACTTTTAGGCCATGTTTGAAAATTGCGTATTACTGGGTTCATTGGTATCCAAGTTTGTGTAATAAAATCGGACTCGTTAAATTGATTATAGAATAAAAGATAAAAGAAGATTTCGTAGCAGTTTGTATATATCTGTATATATTTATTACAGACATTGGATTTTGTATTTCTGAAGATCAAATTAAAACACAAATCACAATGATATGCAGTGTTTTAAGGAGGCTTTGAAGATGTGCGATCGTTTCCTCTTTCACTTTGTAACAAACTGTTCTATGATCGTAAGAATACAGGCGATTCCACTATTTGACAAACAACAAGCTCCTTGTATCAAAAGTAAATAAAAGAACCTCTCATTCTTTACCAATAAATAATCATCTACGAAATTAACTCTAGATATGTAAAACATCTTGAGAGAGAATGAAATTCCTAATGAACTGATTAGAGCAATAATATCAATTAATACACACTGCAAAACAGTAATCAAAGTAAAAGAACAGCAAACTGAAGAAATAACTCTCACAAAGGGCATCAGGCAAGGTGACTCTTTAAGTCCATTCTTATTTAATATTATAATGCATAAAATTATTGAAAACATACCACCACGTTTGGGTTATAAAATGGGAAACACTAGATTTCACTTAATATGTTACGCAGATGATGTCGTTCTCCTTTCAGAATCTGAAGATAATTTACAAATATCTTCACATCAATTTAATATAAACGCCAAAAATACAATATGGAAATTAACACGAATAAGACAAAATGCTTAACAATATCAAAAGAACCAGTAAGATGCAAATTAGAAGTGGAAAGAAAAATCATAGAACAAGTGTCAGAATTTAATTATTTAGGTGTATTAATAACAAACACTAAACATTTAATAAAAGAAGTAAATAAACAAGCTGATAAAGCAGCAAAAATATCAGGATCTATGAAAGATTTAATTTGGCGCAACAAACATATGTCAATAGAAAGCAAAATCCGCATATACAAAACGATAGTTCGACCCGTTATCGTATATGGAGCAGAAACTAGAGCTGATACAACAAAAACTAAACAAATAATAAGCACATGCGAAATGAAAATCTTAAGAAGTATTCAGAGGAAAACATTATTTGATAAAATACACAACACAGAAATTAGGGACAGCTGCCATATTCAAGACATAACCAAATTTATTACAGACGAAAATATTGGAAGGGTCCTATAGAAAGAATGGAAGAAAACCGGCTTGCAAAAGAGCTAAAGAAGATAGACCAATGGACGGGAGAAGAACAAGAGGAAGACCTGCCAAGGGATGGATAGACAGTGAATGTACATCCAGTACGTCTTCCTCCGAGGAGTGATTCTGGAAATAAACAGGATGAAAATCCTACAAATTAAGTTTAAGAAGAAGAAGAAATTAACTCTAAACATATTTGGTATTTAATCATTAAGCTTAGTACAAAATAAAGTTTATTATCCGGATACTTTACACTGGGGGTGAATATTATATTTAGAAATTATAAATAGCATGAAATTCAATGCTATCTCTAAAGATAATGTTGTATATAGGTTGTCCCTATGTTTTTGTTACAGATCTCACACATGGAAAACAACTAATAGTGAACAATTAATAATTTCTGTTTCTGAATTCTTTTATTTGTCACAACTTATAATTCAGTTTTATGAATGATTAGCTAGAATGTGGAAAGATATATTGACTCCAAAATAAATAAATTTCAGACGGTGTGTGGAACAATACAGAGAACTTTCAAAAATAAAATTAGAAAAGAAACCAAGATAAAAATGTATAATGTTATGGCGGTTCCCATAATATTGTATGGATGTGAAACTAGGGCTCCAGTGAAAAAACAGAAGGATAGAATACAGACAGCGGAGTTGAGGTTCCTAAGACAAGTAAAAGGATGTACAAGACTTGATAGAATAATAAATGAGGATATACGAGAAAAATTGAAAGTACAGGCTCTATTGGATAAGGTCACGAATTACAGACAGAAATGGATTGATCACATGGATGGAACGAGTAAGGAGAGATATCCATTGTTAGCAAGAAATTATCAAGCAAGAGGAAGACGTGATGTTGGAAGACCTAGAAGACGTTGGGCTCATGCATTATGAAGTCGTAACGGGCAATTGCCTAATCCCTGGAGTGATGACGATGATGATGAATGATTGAATATGAAATAAGTAACTAACACGCTGATATAATACAATTCGGAGGTTCATGGCTGCGCGGACTTGTTTTACTCTCCTGAGCTAATAATTTCCAATCATTTCGTATGTAATTTTTCTCCCATCTCAATTTTGGCCTCTTTACTACGGTTTTCCTACAAAGAAGTGTAAATTTTCCTCTTTAATTAACCATTCTGCGAGACTTAATCGTTCTTAATACACCAGTTTTCCCATAAAGATCATGCAATTCACTAGTATCCAGTTTTTCTTCATTACGATTAGTTTATCTTTGCGTCGAAAATGTTCTTAAGCACACTTTTTCTCAAATACTCGTTACATTTTCTCCTCTCTTAACCCATTCGCCTCAGAAGACGAGGCATACTCGCTTAACTCTGCCTGTTATATATTTTGCAATATTTCATACATCCCTTAAGAGGGTAACCTTTTATTAACATTTATGCATAGTAGAGAAATGTGTTTTTGCGTTCAATCTTATTGTGATATCAAGTACCGTTATCTTTTGTTTGTTTTGAATATCTGAAATTAGACAATGTAATTTATGGTGGCTTAAATCTGGTTTCTAGGGAAATGCATTGAACATTTAAACTGAAGCGAATGGGTTAAAGTAACATATTCAGTATCGCATCCATGAAACGTAACTGGAAGATTCGGTATTTTATATAAAATATAAATTTAACGATTTTAGGTAGATGTTGGGATGATAAACATATCTTGTAAATGCACAAGAACATGAATTCCCAGAATTAAGCCTACATTTGATTTGATTTTGCGCTTCATGCCTCATTGTAATTATTGTTCCTAGATATTTAATTTCCTCCACTTCTTCAAAATTCCCTTCATTTGTTAAGTGTCCATCCAATAAAGCATATCTACTTGTGAACTTAAATTTAGTTTTATTGATATTGATTTCTAGCCCCGATTCGTAGGTGTTATTAACAGAATATGTGTGTTAGTATTTAGATAAATAAAATAATAATAGCATTGTTATTTTGAATAAAGCAGGAGATCTGGTTATCCCAATAGTTTTATGTTTTTTACATAAAAGTGTATGTTATTTTTCTTTCTTATGATCAAGTTTATCCGAACAAAATGGATTTTAGAAATAAACATATATATATATATATATATATATATATATATATATATAAATGTGTGTATAGGCCTATATTATATTAGTAATAGGCTGTTGCGACAAGAGTCGATCTCTCTGTCGGTAATAGCAGACACCTGCCGTCTGTTATTACGCTAATGATGTAGTTCATCTGACTGCCGCTTGTGGGCGCCTGAGTACAGTAACGCTGAATTGTGTTGGTAGCATTTAGTTATACTGTTGCCAACTTCTGCGTATTGCTCAGGTCTGTATTACACATCCAAGTTAACTGTTCACGGGCGGAGGGGAAGAGTTTTAGCGCTAGTGTCGCCGATCTACTGAATCTGTGGAAGGGATGTAGGAGAGAACTGTACATCCGATCACGTATTGAAATGTTTCAACTTCAAATGTGGGGGGAGAATCTCTAAACACGTGTGAAAGTTCTTAACATGGTTATCAAATTAGTCATTTAAGCACGGAACGCTGAAGCGGTCGGATCATTTAAAATCACAGTATTTGTCGTCTCTCTGTTACCAGCCTTACAATAAATCACAAGTGGCAACATGTATTGAGAAGGGCAAGGAAGGGACAGCTCATTCCTAGACGTAGCCCCAAAAGTAACAGGGTTGTCAAGTTAGTCATTCTGCCACTGACCACGCAGAACGACGGATCATTAAAATACATAGTATTTGTCAGCTCTCTACCTGCCAATCAAACAACATAATACAAAGGACAGGAAGTGGCAACATAGTAAGGAAGAGAAAGAGGAAGACAGTTTGTTAGTTAACATATTTTCCGCCTGCACAAAACACTTGGATGGGTAACAGATGACTACAACACTCTCTCTCAGTGTGTGTGAGGAGCTCGTGTTAGGAGCAGTGCGTGTTAGGCATTCGCAGTGTGCCACTTACGTGGTTATTGAGGACCACGTGCTGCCTATTCCGAAGTGAATACTCTTCGAGGCCCCTCTAGTCCTAGGAACGGACTTTGATTAAAACATTTGATTCTGCTTATTTTGTATCTACGCATTGAGTTAACACAAAAATAAACTTGATATTTTCACCGATTACATGCATTTGTAATAACTAAATTTACCCTTTATAAAAAATCCAGCACACAATAGGAATATTAGGCAAAGGATTCAAAATTGGACCGTGTTGGCAACAACATAGGCAATTTATAAAATATTGCTTGGATTTTCAATTCTTATGATCCGTTAATGGCGTATCCTGTAGATTACTTAAATTAACCTTTTTTCAGTAAACGAACAGCGCATTATTTTATTTTTATTTTACATAATTAACTTCCTAACTCACTGTAGCCTAAATCGTAGGTTCATTCCCCATTCTTATCACATATCTGCCCATCGCAGTTTACTAGATTTAACTGTTCTTTTTACGTCTGATTTCGTAAAAAGATCCTGTAATTCACTGTTAAGTAGTCCTCTCCATTCACTGGTCTGTTCATCTCTCTTTGGTCGAATTTTTTTCCGTAGAACTTTATTCTCAAATACTCGTAATATTTTCATCTCCCTTAAGTAAGAGTCCATGTTTCACATCCACATAATATAACTGAGAGAATAACACTTTTATATGTTTTCAATTTGACTTTTTTTGAGATACGTTTGAATGACCAAACTCTCTATAATGCGTAGAAGCATCCATTTCCAGAATTGATCTTATGTTTACATTCTTTCTGTACCTCATTTCTGTCTGTAATTATTTTAATTCATCTACTTCTTCAAAATATCCCTAATTTTTCATAAAATGTCCATTTCCATTATATAGTTTGTTTCTATGTGTGACGATATATTTGGTTTTATTGAGGTTTACTTCCAGCCCCAATTTCGTATGGTTACTCGTAGAATATGCGTGTTGACCCTTAGAATGCCTTCGCTATCGCCTAATTATACTGAATTATCAATATACGCCAACAGATTATTAATACCATAGAGTTGGACGTCATCTTTATGCTCTAAGAATATAGCTTCCTGTAGTATAAAGTTGAATTATTTTAGCCCTTTGTGAATTTCAAAATAAAGCCACGAAAGACACTATAATGAAATTGTACAAGACAATGGTAGTTCCTGTTATTACTTATGGGTTCGAAACATGGACAGTGACAACACAGCAATCTGCCGGAGTACAAGCTGCTGAAATTAAATTCCTCAGAGCAATAGCAGGATATCAAAGAACAGACTACAAAACACAACTAAAAGTAGAGGAATTAAACACAGCAACAGTGAAATGTAGAGCAAACTGAAAAGAATACTTAGCAAAGATCACTGCGAATAGAATACCAAAAGCAGCATACAACTATTCACCACGAGGAATAAGAATCTTGGGAAGACAAAAGAAAAGATGTAAACAGCAGCAATTTGGAGCCGGAACAGGCTAGTAAACTATTTAACAAAATTACACCTCAAATCTTCAAAAATTCTACATCTATGACACGTGGCGCAACGGATGGCCGATGGGCATCATCCTGTGTCATAGAACAGCGATAAATCTAATTATTAATTCTCTTTCAGATAACTACTCTGCTAAAGGTTTCTGGTGGTTTCCTTAGCGTGAAGGCGAATGCCGGAGTAGTCCCTTAGCTCCCACCAGTAAATTTCATTCCCAATTTTCACAGAGTCGGGTAAAGAGGAAGGGAATGATTTCATTTCCGACATGGTGCTGGTTTTTCGGTTTTTTCTCCATCATAGAGCGCGAGCTTCCTGGGATCGACTTTGTGCTGCTAATGTACACATATTGCTACAAGATACATTAAATATTCTAACGAAAAATTTTACAAGTCCACGAAATAGGCGTGGCAATCCACACAGCCATCTTATTGGCTTAGAGACTCAACTGCTTTTTAGGCATTCTAAATCATCGAATTCAATCCAAAACACATTTAATGCATTCCTAGTGGCATTTAATACACTTTAAAACCAAAAATATATAATTAAATATCATTAATCAAACAAAATAATACAACTTCAAAAAAGGGGCGTGGCATCCTCAGACAGCCACGCGAATGGCTAACACATTATCCGCGACATCAATATATTTCAATTAAACTAAATTAATAAATATTCAACTATTAGTTTAAAACAAGCCTTAAGAACATCATGGACATCATTTAATTGCGATATCCTAATAACATTATTCGATAATTTACACTTTAAAAAATCACTAAACCTCTGATTGGCTGACGGCCACAAGCGCCATTTTCAAACAATCACGAACCTAAACATTAGTCGGACCGCACAGCCGCTACCACGCGGGTTAGAATGTTGGTAATTCGCTTATTTTTTATTATATCGGTAACTAAACATCTTCTAAATCTCACCGGGGCAAATACTTAGGCAGGAACCCGGGGTTAAATAAAAAAAAGGCTAGTAAACAAGCCTAAACCGTGACGAAGAAGAAGATGAAGAGGTGAATTTCAACAGTATCTCTTAACTGTCTTCCAACCCACACCCTACTCTTTGTGCCAATTATGCACATTCGAATAAGTCCACATTTTTAGGAATTTCGAAATGCAGGAGGACACTAAACAAGTTCTCCTTCTTAATTGAATCATTCCATTTTGAAGTTGATGTACAGTTTACCACTATTTTCATTTCTTTTGTAAAATCTGACTTATACTAAAAAACGGATTTAGGGTTGACTTATTACGTCTGAATACACATTGATGACCTCCTATTATATGGTCAAGATAGGGAGTAATGCTGGGTACTAATATTTCTTGATTTTGTATACAGTTAAAAGTAATGAGATTCCTCTGGAAATCGGTTTGATCTCCATTCTTATAGATTGGTACGACATTTGTTTTTCAATTCATTTGGAGGAGCCTCTTTTTCTAAAATTATATTTATCTACTGAAGTATCTTGTCCGTACATAGTTTTTTTACATTTTTTTTGAAATGTGGGAAACTGTTAAGAATTTAATGTTCAAATATTATTGGGAACAACAGTACAAGTTAAGAGTATTTGTTCCTGTCAGAATTAAATAGGAACCTACTGTCTTGATTCAATGAGTTAATAATAATAATAATAATAATAATAATAATAATAATAATAATAATAATAATAATAATAATAATAACAATAATAATAATAATAACACTGTTGACTATTTGTATCTGTCAAGTTGGCAATAGGTATATTTTGTTTTGTAAAGTTTTGTAAAGCGGTATGACGAACTTCCGGTTGCCATGTCGTATAATTAGTCTTAGAATAAACGTGAACAAGAGTAGTCATGTTTGCATAATCTCCGGGTCGAGGCTCGATATCTCCTCTTAAGATAGGATCGTTTATGATCACATCTCAGGTCCACACGGGGGCCTTAAGTATATACTTGGTGCTTAGTGCTTTTTGAATATACCACGTTTCCATGGTCCTTATGGTCCCGATCTTCATTGTGTGCATAAGAAGTTCGTCTACCAGCTCATATTCACCACATGTAATGAAATTGTAAGTACTATAAAATAAATAAGTGTTATTCCGGCAAATTTCTTAGTTATTTCTACAGTCCACTAGCTTCAGGTCCGTTTAAGTGCTTGGACGGCCGAACTCTAACTCGATTAGAAACTACCAACTGCGTCTCGGCAGTTGAGTGCAGCAAGCAAGGTATGTTGTGTGCATCGGCATAATATCACTGTCAAACAAACACAATACTGTGTTTTTCCTTCAACCCAAAGAGAGTTATCGCCAGAGGTTCCTGTCGAAAACAACTTATTCCCTCGAACCTCTAGCTTCCATACTTCTTTTCACTCTATCCATCCATCGTTCTCTAGGCCTGCCCCTTCCACTTCTTTCGTTATCTTTCCAATGAAGGATCTTCTTTGGTATTGTCTCTTCTTCCATTCTTATGAGGTGTTCATACCATTTCAAAAGTTTTTATTCAATTTTTCCTAACATATTTTTTTCAACTTGCATAATTCCCCTTATTGTGCTGTTTTCGAACTTATCACTTCTTGTAATTATTGTCGATCGCATCCAAAAGTTCATTTCTACTGCCAGCAGCTTGTTGCCTTGTTGTCTAGTTACTGTCAAGGTTTCGGAACCACATAATAAATGCTATGTAGCAGAACTTCAAATAATATAGTTTTCTTCGTTCTGTATATTACATTTCTATTTCAAAGCACTGAGTTCAACATACCAATTATTCTTCTTCCATCAGTTATTCTTTTTTTCAATCTCTGTAATTGAATTCTCTCTTTAAAAATAATAACAACACTACTATTAATAATATTAATAACTGTAATTATAACAATAATAATATTATTAATAACAATAAACTAACTCGCTGGCACTATCGAACCCGTAGGCTCGTGACCGCGCGGATATAAGATCTCCATAAACCCCTATCCTGAAGAAGTGTTTTCTAACCATCCCCTGTATTATCTACTTCCCTCAAATCATGTTTGGTCTACCACCTGGGTGTTTTCCCTCTGGTTTTCCTACCAGAAGCTTCCATGCATTTCTTTCATTCCTCACTCGTGCCACATGTCCTGCCCATCGCAGTCTACGAGACTTGACTTTTCTCATTATATCTGGCTTCCTATAAAGACCATGTAATTAACTGCTAAGCAGTCTTCCCCGTTCACCTGTCTGTTCATCTCTCTTTGGTCCAAAAAATTTCCTAAGAACTTTATTTTTAAATACTCGTAATCTCCTTTTCCTCCCTTAAAGTAAGAGTCCACGTTTGGCACCCATATAATATAACTGGTAGAATAATAGTTTATATATATTTTCAGTTTAACGTTTTTTGAAAGGAGTTGGGACATCAAAAGTCTCTGCAATGCATAATAGCATGCATTTCCAGAATTGAGCCTATGTTTAATTTCTTTTTGCACCTCATTCCTATTTGTGATTATTGTTCCTAGGTATTTGAATTCAGCCACTTCCTCAAAATTTCCCTCATTTGTAATTAGCTGTCCATTTCCATTATGTAATGTATTTTTGTGTATGACCATATATTTAGTTTTATTTATATTTACTTACAGTCCCAATTTCTTAGTGTTACTCAGTAGTGCGTGCGTGTTGTCCTTTAGTATCTCCTCGCTATCGGCCAATAGTACTACATCATCAGCATAAAACAACAGCTTATTAATACCTTTGAGTTGTAAGCCTTCTTCATCCTCTAAAGATTTAATGGCATGCTCTAGTACAAAATTAAATAGTAGAGGAGATAGTGCATATCCTTGTTTCAACCCATTGTGGATTTCGAAATTAACCGAAAACTGTTTGCCTACACGCACCCTACTCGCTATGCCATTTAGATACATTCGTATAAGTCTAACTAACTTTTTAGGAATTCCGAACTCTTGCAGGATACTATATAACTTCTCCCTCTTAATTGAATCATATGCTTTTTTGAAGTCTACATATAGTTGATGTACAGTACCATTATATTCCCATTTATTTTCTAAAATCTGTCTTATACTAATAATCTGATATATTATAGACCTGTTTCTTCTAAATCCACAATGACGATCTCCTAGAATCTCATCAATATAAGGAGAAAGTCTTCTTACTAATATATTTGGTAGAATTTTGTATGAAGTTGAAAGTAATGAGATGCCCCTATAGTTGTTGCAATCAGTTATATCTCCTTTCTTATAAATGGTATTATAATCGATTCTTTCCAATCATCTGGAGAAGCTTCTTTATCCCAAATCATATTAAGCAACTGGCGTATCTTGTTCGTCAATTTTTCTCCCCCTGATTTTATCAGTTCGCTGGGATCTCATCTGAATCTAATGCTTTATACAGCTTCAATTTTTCTATCGCCAGTTCAAACTCTAATGCACTTGGTTCTACGATTAGTATTTCTGCTGTCTGTAAATTACCCTCCTCATATATCCTGTTCTGTATGTAGATTTAATATCTAATTAAAGTAACTTTTCCATCTATTAAATATACTCCTGGAATCTGCAGGTCATTTCCCCATTTTCATTCCGAATTATGTTTGTTCTAGCCTGAAACCCTTTCTTCTCTATACTAATTCCCTGATATACTTCTCTAATGTCCCTTTTTTTCATTCATTTCAAGATCATTAATCTTCTCTCTCAGATATTCCCTCTCTTTACTCTTTAGTAACTTCGTGGTTTCGCGTATCCGATTGCTCCAAATTTACCTCATTTGGCTAGCGTGACTGTTTCATTTTTGCTTGCTTTCTTTTCTTTACAATGTCGGCACATTCCTAATGAAATCATTTTTTAGTTTTGCCTCATTTTGAAGTAACCAATGCTTTCTGAAGCTGACATTTTAATGGTATATTTTGTAGTCTCCCGTTCTTTAATTATATCCGTTTGTTCTTCGTTTGCCACATTGCCATCTGAAGATATCAGTTTTTCAAATCTATTAGCAATTTCAATTTGGTATTCTTGCCGCTTTTCATAATTTTTCAAGTTTTTTAATTCAAATTTTACATAATCATCTTTAGCGTTTGTTCCTTTCATTAGCGATAGCCCTTGTCTGATTTTCGCCTTGACAAGATGATGATCCGAATTGCTGTCTGTCCCTCTAACTGATCTAATATCGATGATGCTACTGTGCCAGCGTTTATCCACTAATACATGATTATCTAGTTCCGAGTTCACCATCTGGAGAAGTCCAGGTGTATTTATGAATATCCTTATGCTGAAATGTTGTGCTCTTAACTATGAGATTGTTTGATGTGGCAAAGGTGACTAAGCTAACCCCACTGTCGTTACTATCTTCATGAAGACTGAATTTGCCTATTGTTGGTTTGAATATATCTTCCCGCCCCACTTTTGCATTAAAATTTCCTAGCACAATTTTCATATGATATCGATTAACCACAATAATAATAATAATAATAATAATTAATAATAATAATAATAATAATAATAATAATAATAATAATAATAATAATAATAATATAGATAATATTGAGGATGTTAGAAAATGAAGGTTCATCACAATCAGAAATACTTACTTACTTACTCACTGGCAGCATCGAACCCGTAGGTTCATGGCCGCGCGGAAATAAGCTTTCCATACATCCCTATCCTGAGCTAATGCTTTCCAATCATTCCTTGTATAATCTACTTCTCTGAAATCATAGTTAATGTTGTTCTCCCACCTCATTCTTGGTCTACCAACTGGGCGTTTTCCCTCTGGCTTTCCTACAAGAAGCTTCCATGCACGTCTTTCATTCCCCATACGCGAAGCATGTCCTGCCCGTCGCAGTCTATGAGACTTAACTGTTCTTATTATATCTGGCTTCCTGTAAAGACCAAGTTGTTCACAATCAGAAAAAAAATAAATAGAAATAAAATAGCAGATGGACGGAGAGTAAATGGCTCATCAAACTCAATAAATTGGGTAAAAACTCCCTGTATAGAACAAATAATATATTTATAAGGCTATTATAGACAGTTTTATGTTATATGGATTAAAGACAGAGATAATTAACAGGTGCACAGCTAAAAGTTTATTAGCAACGGACATGGAACTTGAAGCAAGATCTTTCACTCAGACTCCTAGATTAGGAACTAATAAATAAATTAATTAGGACGTTAAATCTCTATTTGATGAAATAATCATCGCGGGTAAATGAAACGTATATGAAATCAAACAGCGAGAACACGAGGATTTTGATTTTTATATCATTAAATAAAAATAAATTGAATCAAACGAAGTTGATAGAATTGGGAATAAACGATCAGTTAATAATTAAGGAAACCATTTAACAAGTACATGGTACCGCTTTTGTTAAGCGACAGGTTCTTGACGCGGCTATAAAGAAGTTAACATTTTAGGAAGTCTCTTGTACTAGCGGATTACTGGACATTTCTTTGTGGATCAGTAATCTAAGATCTTAAACCGAGCCTCGCTGACAGGTCATGAACAAAGCATTGATGTATGACTTGGAAACTACAGCGTGGAGTAAACAACTCATTATAACGAACTCGACAAACCGCGAGGACGCGAAGCCTAGCAAACAAGCGGGAAAAGGCCACTGACCCAAAGAGAGCTATATAATAAATTTAAACCGGGATTCCCCAGAGTACGAACTATTGTTAGGACAGTATTCACGGTGGGAGTGTCCATACAGGGAACATGGTGGATCCTTGTCCAATGGAAAGACGGCGATTCCTTCTGTGGTACTAAGGAATCGTTGCTAACCAATATAATAAAGTGTTGTATCGCGACAAGGTAATGACCTCATGACGACACGAGGACAGAGTGAGGGTAAACGAAGTTTACCTTGTACCTAACAATAATTATGTTAAGTTAGTCCGGCGGAACTCACCGAGGCGGGAGTCGAAACAGACTCACCGACATGGCCATCAATTAGCAAAACACAAACATAACTTCACTTGCAAATTATTCATCCGGATAGATCGTCAGAGATTCCATCTTGGATTCTGAATGCGTTCCTGCGGCCAATACCTTGTCCGACTTTAATATGTCTACAATCTTACATGTGTACCCAGTGTCCTTAAATTAATAAAGCCTATTTATTAAAATTCATCTCGCGTAGTCTTGCGCCGGCCAGCTCCTTGCTTATCCCTGTAGAAAGAACCTCAACTCTACCGATTTCCAACCTGAGCAACCTAAGTTCTCACACACGGAGAAATCCTTTCGGTACTCCTGGCGCCCAATATCCTTTATTACCAATAAACTAAAACAGATCATGTGCGGAAGTCCAGATAATAAAAAAAATAGAAACGTTGAAATTAGGAATGTTATGAAATTTGGAAGAAATGTGTTACAGAAATTAAATACAGATGATTAAGATGCTACAAACATCTCAAGAGGTTGCCATCTGATATAATTCCAAAAAAATCTTGGAGTAGAGACTAGATGAAAAAAAAATGAAGATCTAAAGAAGGTTGAATGGAGCAGGAAGTCTATCTGTTTTTTTTCTCAGCATTTGCATGGCATTTTGCACGTAAACAATCAATGGATTGTTTGAGGAGAAGTATAGTTGATCTGGGACTTAGAGATGAGAATTTTCAGGAGGATGCTGATTTATTGAAATTTATTGGAAAAACATTGTAGCCTATTGTGTATAAATTCGCAAATAAAAAATATGTTTAAATTTGATATGCTTTTCGCTGTTATATTTAGTTTTCGAGACTTAATAAAATGTTTAATTAATTCTTTTATAAACAAAAAAATTATTTTGAGATTGTAACCAAGTATGTAACCATTTGTGTGAACAAGTTTCTCGTAAATATCTAAAGGAATTTGTTATTACATCATATCTACGAACCTATATAACATGTTTCTTTAATATTAATCTAGACTTCTGTGTATTCCTGTACACTCGTGAGGTTGGAATCTGCTTTGATGTTTTTGTAAACTCTTATAAATTATTTTTACGAGATTACCTAGGGACGTTATTCGATCTCTGAAATGTAAACACAGACAGAGCGCACTGTAATTTTCTTTAATCAAAGAACATGCAAACCAGTGTTAAGAACATTGCGTCATTGTCGTATACTCTTGAGACCTAATTGCGCATATGGGAACTACATGAGTGTATTTTCTTACCCATAAAGTAAAACAAATATATATATATATATATATATATATATATATATATATAATGTATGTTTGTGTTGGAATTCTTGAGTAGCTCAGTTGGTTAGAGCACTAAACGTACAGAGTTTAGAGACTCGGGTTCAAATCCCGACTCAAGCATTCATTTTTTTTTAAATATCATATTTGCCTTCATTGCCAAATGTCAAAAATATAGTTATAACATCTAAATATACAAGCGTTACAACTATAAAGTAAATATTCTATTTAAAAATTGCTTAACTGTTATGTTGGCTACTAGATGGTGTTGGAACGAATTCCCACTACCTCTTGTGTGAATTGAGAATACTACATATATAAGACAAATGTATGTTTGTGTTGGAATTCTTGAGTAGCTCAGTTGGTTAGAGCGCTAAACGTACCGAGTTTAGAGACTCGGGTTCAATTCCCGACTCAAGCATTCATTTTTTCTTTTCATATCATATTTGCCTTCATTGCCAAATGTCAAAAATATAGTTATAACATCTAAATATACAAGCGTTACAACTATAAAGTAAATATTCTCTTTAAAAATTGCTTAAGTGTTATGTTGGCTACTAGATGGTGTTGGAACGAATTCCCACTACCTCTTGTGTGAATTGAGAATACTACATATATAAGACAAATGTATGTTTGTGTTGGAATTCTTGAGTAGCTCAGTTGGTTAGAGCGCTAAACGTACAGAGTTTAGAGACTCGGGTTCAAATCCAGACTCAAGCATTCATTTTTCTTTTCATATCATATATATATATATTTTTTTCGTGTATTGGATTTCAAAGTATAAAAATAAAAACTTTATATTACCGTTGGAAAATTGTTTATGTTAATAATTTTATGTCCACCGCTGGGGTCTCGAGGTAGCGTGCTGTCTTATCACGCGGTAGGCCCGGGTTCGATCCCCGGTCGGGGCAGTTTTTCTGGGTGAGGTTTTTATTGGGGTTTTTCCTCACCTCTAAGACAAATGTCACGAAAACTTTAAGGCTCAAACGGTCCCCGAAATCATATGGCCATCATCATTATCATCATCCTTCACCGGTGTGGAAAGCAACAGGAAGCTACCAAACCTACAATTCCCTAGTAAACTGCAAAGCATAGCATGAAAATGCTATGATAGCAGTGAAAGACCTGCCCTCGGGCTGAATTACTGTGGATGGATGGAAGGAATAATTTTATCTTAAAATACTCCTAATCGATTCTACATTGCCTTCACAAAAGTTAATTACAATTATAAAGTAAAAGTAAAGTGATCCCACAACAGGCCTCAGGAGGCCCTTGGGGTAGTAGGAGGTTAAGGCTCCCACTTTTTCTAGACAATCGGCACTTTATGTCAACCGGGTTGTCAGGCCTGCGTGACGGCCGCCTTTACCCCAGAACAAGCGTCTGGTGCTCATTTCAGTTAGAGGCTGAGTCGACCCCAGGGCCATAGTGCCGCCAGAGGGTTTGGGTCAGTTTAAAAATCCTGACCCCAACGGGACTTGAACCCTCGACCCTCCGGCTTGTAGCTCAGTGCCTTAACCACTACGCTACGGCGTGCCCCAATTATAATTATACTTATGTATATATCTTGTTTCGGCTGTGTTAATATGTTTTTAAATAATCAAATTTGATATAATAGGAAATAAGTTTTTTACATTACAAATATTGTTTTACAAATTCGTTTTGGAATATCGGACCGAAAAGTAGCTCATTCATCGTACAGCCTTATTTTCAATTCTTGTAATATTAATAACTATTCATATTAAAACAAACATAATTGGAATTTTAACCGATTGAAATGTATTACAATTTATATATTTTCATTGGCCATTTATTAAAAATTTCATCATCATCATCATAGTACATTCACGAATTTAGGCCATTTGTTGACCTGTTTCGGCCTCAAGAGAAACACCATCCAGAAGTCTTTTGAGTGGACGTCCTGGTCTTCTTCTTCCTGCAGGTTGATATCTTAACATTTGTTTGGGTATTCTGTGATCTTCCATTCGATGAACATGTTGCATCCATCTTGACTTATAATCAGAAATTTTGTTTTCTAAAGATTCCATGTGTAATTCTTCTAAGATGTCATTTTTTTGGTGATCTAGTAGTGTGTATCCTGCAGTCCTCCGAAGATATCTCATTTCAGCAGATCTAAGTCTTTGTATATCCTTCTGTTTCAACGTCCATACTTCGCTACCATACAAAAGAGTTGGCAGAGCAAGTGTTTTATACACTTTTAGTCTTGAATGCTTTTGGACTAACTGTGGCTTGAAGATAGAATTTATTAACCCTAAAATTCTTAAAAATGTAGATATTTTTGCATTTACATCCTTTTCTTCTTCATATGAGATATTGCATCCTAGATATGTAAAATTATTCACCTGCTCCAAAATTTTATTGTCCAGTACAATTTTACTTCTGACAGGATCTACACCTTGAAATGCCATAATTGTTGTCTTTTCTGTAGATATCTTTTATTACAATCAAATACAAATCTGAGCATAATTATTTCATAATACGTTACTTACTTTTATGGAGAAAATGGGGAAAGTCATCCTGAAAAAAAAAACATTTTATGGAAAGTAGTGGAACAGGGAATAATTATTTATTATGAGGATAACAGTACTTCACAATAAGGAAACGCCTTTACATTATTATTAAATGTATTGAGATAAAAGCTCAGTAGGAGATGTAGTCATTTTGGGAATTTATGCTTCACAATAAGGAAACGCCTTTACATTATTATTAAATGTATTGAGATAAAAGCTCAGTAGGAGATGTAGTCATTTTGGGAATATTATGCTTCACAATAAGGAAACGCCTTTACATTATTATTAAATGTATTGAGATAAAAGCTCAGTAGGAGATGTAGTCATTTTGGGAATATTATGCTTCACAATAAGGAAACGTCTTTACATTATTATTAAATGTATTGAGATAAAAGCTCAGTAGGAGATGTAGTCATTTTGGGAATATTATGCTTCACAATAAGGAAACGTCTTTACATTATTATTAAATGTATTGAGATAAAAGCTCAGTAGGAGATGTAGTCATTTTGGGAATATTATGCTTTGCATTAATTTGTCCCTCAGGGGTTCTCATCTAGGGGATATGTGGATGGCGACCACAAGGTGCCCAAGCTGAGCAAAACATTTCTTCCACTTACTTGTGTTTTGCACTCTTTTAACTTTACTATCTAACCTCTCTTGGTTAACTCTTGTTTCTTCCGACCCCGACGCTATTAGGGCATCCGAGGGCTAGGGAGTCTTTCTTTTCTTCCATTTCTTCTTTCCTTTATTTTCTTTTCTTCTCCAGAAAAGCCTGACCAGAGGCTATAAGATGGCAGCCCCATCACTGGTCTTGCCTTCCTTTGGCCAGCAACCAATCGGAGGGACTATTATTATGCTTTCAAGTCTTATACGAGAATTTCCCGGAAGGATCAAACTAATATGGAAATATCAATTAACAAAACTAAAATTATGGCATTTCATGGGAAGGACCCCATACAAAGTAAAATCTGTCTCCAGAATAACATTTTACAGAGATCTAATCAATTTAAATATCTTGGATATTATCTCTCTATCTGGGATGAAAAGGATATCCCTGAAAAAGTCACTAGTTATAATAAAAGTTTAGGAATTATTAATCAAGTTATGAAACCATCCCTTGTACAAAAAAACACCAGATAACGTTCATATAACACTTTGGCTAGACCAGTGTTGACCTATGGTAGTGAAGCATGGACACTAAAAAAACAACATGAAAGCAGATTAACGGCTTGTGAAATGAGATTCATGCGCAGAACAGCGGGTTACACCAGATGGGATCGGAAAAGGAACACCGATATCTTAAAAGAATTGAAGACTACGCCAATTTTGGAATATATTAAACAGTACCAACTAAATTGGAAACACCATCTTGAAAGAATGAGTTCAAATCGGATCCCCAAAGCTGTTTATAATTATATACCAAGAGGACGAAGATCACTTGGCCATCCTATGAAACGCTGGAGGGAAAATTTTCTATAAGATCGTAACAGGCCTTGGCCTAATACTTGGAAGGAAGAAGAAGAAGAAGCAGCATTAATTTGTGCGGATTTGCAATAATTCCATTCTCGGAATCCCTGGCTATCATATTGATTTGTTCTCATGAAAGGAACGCAGAGGTATTGAGAGTGCGGTAGAATAAGTTCCATTGTTTAATAAATAATAATTCCCATTGTTCAAGTTCATAAGATATATTCGTGCAAACGGCATGTTAAATATAATTTCTGTCGTGAACAGGGAGAGCTAGATTTTTCTTGTCGTGGTATTTTTGTCCGGCTATGGAAACTTTGAGGAATGATACTACATACGTGAAATACCAACACTCCATTAT
This sequence comes from Diploptera punctata, assembly GCA_030220185.1. Taxonomy (NCBI): domain Eukaryota; kingdom Metazoa; phylum Arthropoda; class Insecta; order Blattodea; family Blaberidae; genus Diploptera; species Diploptera punctata. Next base: position 445,524 of record JASPKZ010007328.1, on the reverse strand, counting down.
CTGTTTAATGTACATGGCAGCGAAACCTCGTCTGTTAGAAGAACAGACGAAAGAAAGATTAGATGCAGCAGAAATGAAGTTTTTGAGATATTTAGCAGGATGTACAATTTGTTATAACTGACTATTGAACTCATGCCCCAAATGGGAGTCAATGACCAATCACGTTTCAATGATTTCTGTTTTACAACCAATCAGAGTCGTGTTTCACGAAATATATTTATCAGTTTTAAATTTACCATATTAAGGAAGCTCCTCCTTTTTAATATTCTGAACAGGTCTGACCATTATTTTGCAGTGACTGAGCCTATAAAGAAATACGGCTACCAGATTGTATATATAAGATGTCAACACATAGCGCTTGCAGGAGTTAATATAAAAATATTTGTAGCAATTTATTATACCACAAAAAAAAGCCACTGTTTGCACTTTCTTAAATGTATTTTTTCCCAGGTAATAACCAGAAAAAATATAATTGTCATATTTACCTCATACGACATCAGAAATGAATTAATATACAGTTTGATGTGTTCATTTTTTCTCCACTAGAGAGCATTCTTACAATATTGCGTTCCTTTGGCAATAAATAGTATATTCTGGTTGCAGTGATATTCAAAAGAAGCAGATGAAGCGTACCTATCGTTTCTCATTTGTTTTCAAACATCGCCGTTTACATTAAATATACAAACATTTTAAAATAACTATATTTAAATAATGATTTGTGAGTAAACAGCTTAATTTTATTCGTTAAATAGTCCTAACAAATGCCACACTTGATTTCCAAATTCTGTAGATAAATTCACGACTCACGAAGTGAGTCGTGAATTTATCGATAATTTGGAAATAACTCGTGGCATTACTTACGACAAACTCACTGGCACTCTTGGACCCGTAGGTTCATGACCGCAGGGATATATGATCTCCTACATCTCTATACTGAACCCTGTGTAATTCATCTTCCTTAAATTATTGTTATTATTATTATTCTCAGCACCTTAATCTTGGACTACTTACATAGAGCTTTCCCTTTGGTTTTCCTACAAGGAGTTTCCTTGCTCCTCTTTCTTTTCCCATTCTTGGCACATGTCTGCTCATCGAAGTATTCGAGAGTTCATTGTTTTTAACATCTGGTTTCCCATAAAGATAATGTAGCTCACCGTTAGGTCAATTTCTCCATTCATCCGTTAGATCGTCTTTATATCGTCCAAAATGTTTCTAATAACATTATTCTCAAATGATGTTTCCTTGCAGCCTTAATTTCTTAGTACAATTTTAGATAAACAGCAAAATACAAAAGTAAGAGAAGAACTAAAGTAAAGCGTCTGTATAACAAGTTCGCACAAAGTATGTAAATCTCCCAAGTTTGCCTGAGATAAACCGATAATGATTTAAAGTTTATGACTAAATTAATTATATTAACACACCCAAACATTCACTGATTTGTGACAATGCCCAATGCCAAGAAACAAAATTACAGAAATTCACTTTGACACTTTAATAAAAATTGATTATATGCAGATTAACGAAATTTCTTAAGATTGTGGTTAGTACCATTAAAAGAGCGGTTTGATGTAGTGACCCCAAGCTCTTTGGACATATTGTACCTGCGAATCATGACTGATACACTCGCTCCACCTTATTCTTCCTGCTTTATCTTATTTTCCCCTTCATATTGGACATTGTCACGAAATTAGTGAATGCAGGGTTGTGTAAATGTAATTAATTGAGCAAATCTTTAAATTGCTATAGATTTTTTCCCCTATAGATTCGGGATATTAAAACGATTAATGAGCCTATCTGCGGCACGAAAACGGTAGTGCTTCCGGACAAAGCTCCCTGTTCAAAACGTTATCCAAACAGGTACTTCTACAAACTCTAGACATTTATAACGAGAATTTTCGAACACCCTGCATATTAATACAAGCATCAATTAGAAAAGAAACCAAGATAAAAATGTATAATGTTATGCCAGTTCCCACAATATTGTATGGATGTGAAACTTGGGCTCCAGTGAAAAACAGAAGGATAGAATACAGACGGCAGAGATGAGGTTCATAAGACAAGTAAAAGGATGTACAAGACTTGATAGAATAAGAAATGAGGATATAAGAGAAGAATTGAAAGTACAGCCTTTATTGGATAAAGTCACGAATTACAGACAGAAATGGATTGATCACATGGATGGAATGAGTAAGCAAAGATATCCATTGTTAGCAAGAAATTATCAAGCAAGAGGAAGGCGTGATGTTGGAAGACCTAGAAGACGTTGGGCTGATGCATTATGAAGTCGGAACGGGCAATTGCCTAATCCCTGGAGTGATGATGATGATCAATTAATGGCGCTTAAGTCCGTTTCCGGGTCGTGGCTTTCCCAACAGCTTTCCTACAATTCATACATACGTATGCGTAACATAGAGGCATCCATCGACTCATAGATTCATGATCACACTCTATTTTGTAATCATATCTTCTAAATTCATCTCCTTTAATTATTAATTAAATAAAAATAAAACGTAGTTTTATTTGATTTTCATATTTATTATATAATTCAGTGACAGCTGTTTCGGTACACTGTACCTTCTTCAGACATGTTAACAAATTATGAATTGTGTTCCAACTGATCTAAGCAACAATACAACAATATTTATTTAAATTTTTAAATTTAACAAAGGGGATTCATTCAAATCAAGTTGAGAATTTAACAGTTTTTTACTACTTTTAAACTTATTAATTTCTACAGCCTCCAAAAGATCTAACTTCTTACCCTTATCACAAACATGTAAAATTTCAAAATTTGGATCGAAACAATGATTAAATTGGAATAGGTGGTTAGCATATTTTGAATTTTCTAAATTTCTGTTATATGCTCTCATGTGTTCCTTTATCCGAGATATAAAAGGTCTACCAGTTTGTCCTATATAGACATTGTCACATGTGCCACACTTCAATTTATATACACCTGATAATTTTTCTTTTTTTGTTTTGGTTTTATTGTTTTTTATTATATTTTGTAGAGTTTTATTAGTTTTAAATGCCACATTAATGTTCAACTTTTTAAAGTGTTTAGATATTTTATTTGAAAGTGGGCCTATGTATGACATTACGACATATTTCTTATTGTTTTCTTTGGGTACAGGAAAAACTTTGTTAATTGCTTTTTTGTAATTAATCTTCTTAATTAAATATTCTATAATTTTAGGGTCGTAATTATTATTAATAACTAATTGTTTAATAATATTCAATTCATTATTATATTCCAAGGGTGAAAGAGGGATATTTAAAAGTCTATGAATGTAACTATTAAAGGCTGCCATCTTATGAGTATATGGGTGAAGAGAAGAACTGTGGATAGTGGTATCACTATGAGATGGTTTCTGAAAGATACCAAACTCAAACTCAATTGATCCTTTAATTATGGTTAATATTGTACTTCCAACTCATTGTTGCCTATCTACTGAGCGCTTATCCGTTACGTTTCTTATAAGATTTCCATGCCCATCTTCATTCCCCATTCGTGCTACAATGCCCTACCACGCAGTGTACGAGCCTTAATTATTTTTATTATATCAGATTTCCCATAAAGATCAAGCAAATTACTGTTTTGAAGTTTTTTCATTCATCTACATTTTCTGTCTTTGGTTCAAAGCAATTTATTCTCAAATACTCAAACTTTTCTTCTGTTATATATATATATATATATATACTTACAATGAGGGAAATTTTGAGGAAGTGGCTGAATTCAAATACCTAGGAACAATAATGACAAATAGGAATGAGATGCACAAAGAAATTAAACATAGGCTCAATTCTGGAAATGCATGTTATTATGCATTGCAGAGACTTTTGATGTCCCAACTCCTTTCAAAAAACGTTAAACTGAAAATATATAAAACTAATATTCTACCAGTTATATTATATGGGTGCGAAACATGGACTCTTACTTTAAGGGAGGAAAGGAGATTACGAGTATTTGAGAATAAAGTTCTTAGGAAAATTTTTGGACCAAAGAGAGATGAACAGATAGGTGAATGGAGAAGACTACATAACAATGAACTACATGGTCTTTATAGGAAGCCAGATATAATAAGAACAGTTAAGTCTCGTAGACTGCGATGAGCAGGACATGTTGCGCGTATGGGGAATGAAAGACTTGCATGGAAACTTCTTGTAGGAAAGCCAGAGGGAAAACGCCCAGTTGGTAGACCAAGAATGAGGTGGGAGAACAACATTAACTATGATTCGAGGGAAGTAGATTATACAGGGAATGATTGTAAAGCATTGGCTCAGGATAGGGATGTATGGAGAGCTTATGTCCGCGCGGCCATGAACCTACGGGTTCGATAGTGCCAGTGAGTAAGTAAGTAAGTAAGTAAGTATATATATACTTACAGGTTTTACGGCCTTTTGAGTCTTGGCATTGCCTCCCATTTCTGGGAGTTTCTAGACCAAGCTAATTTAATTATTTCCCTGCAGATGTCATAAATGATATGTGGTTAGAATACCGACCGAAATAGACATCTAGTAGGCAACTAAGGTATTAATTGAGTGATGAAGGTCACTAAGGTTTGCTTGTATGCCTCTTTTTCAGCCTTAATGCTCTTTTAAAATCCTGAAAATCTTCAGACTCCAGACGCACGGTCTATAGAGGACTCCAGGACGACTTGTTCCTTGTATGTTTTTATCCCAAGAGTTACGTCGACTCCGGCCAGATTTCAACCTGCAACCCTTGGCACTAGAGACAAGAAGAGTAACCACGGCCATATATATACATACGTGTGTGTGTCTGTGTTTCTTTAATTAAATTACAGGGATATGGTAAAACAGCCGAACAGGCTAGGGAGTACTCTTTTTGTATATGTATGTATTTTCTCGACAACAATATAACAATAAATTGTTCCGGTGCCTGTAATACTATGATTACCAGCGTGCATTGACTTTCGGGTTCGCATAATAAAATCGATATTCTATTGTATTTGCTGTACGGATAAGAGAGAATTTACTTAAAAGAGTCGGTTACTTAAATCGCACACTACTGAGTAACACTAAGAAATTAGGACTGGAAGTAAATATCAGTAAAACTAAATATATGGTCACACGTAGAAATTCAGTATATAATGGAAATGGACAGCTAATGACAAATGAGGAAAATTTTGAGGATGTGGCTGAATTCAAATACCTAGGAACAATAATCACAAATAGGAATGAGATGCACAAAAAAATTAAACATAGGCTCAATTCTGGAAATGCGTGCTATTATGCATTGCAGAGACTTTTGATGTCCCAACTCCTTTCAAAAAACGTTAAGCTGAAAATATATAAAATTATTATTCTACCAGTTATATTATATGGGTGCGAAACATGCACTCTTACTTTAAGGGGGGAAAGGAGATTATAAGTATTTGAGAATAAAGTTCTTAGGAAAATGTTTGGACCAAAGAGAGATGAACAGACAGGTGAATGGAGAAGATTACATAACAGTGAACTACTTGGTCTTTATAGGAATCCTGATATAATAAGAACAGTTAAGTCTCGTAGACTGCGATGGGCAGGACATGTTGCGCGTATGGGGAATGAAAGACGTGAATGGAAGCTTCTTGTAGGAAAGCCAGAGGGAAAACGCTCAGTTGGTAGACCAAGAATGAGGTGGGAGAACAACATTATCTATGATTTGAGGGAAGTAGATTATACAGGGAGTGATTGGAAAGCATTAGCTCTGGATAGGGATGTATGGAGAGCTTATGTCCGCGCGGCCATGAACCTACGGGTTCGTTAGTGTCAGTGAGCAAGTAAGTAAGTCGGTAACTTAAATGCAGTATCTTCTAATCTACATATAGGGAGCCTCTGCACAGAATGATTATTGTGCCATTTTCTACTCCTGATGTATACTGAACTGAGATTGACAGTTTTGGTAGTAAATTCCAAACTGTAATTGTAAATTCTGTGGCAATTCATTCATCCAGCCTCCTGTGTAAATCTAAATAAATCCCTATCGGCAATAATAACCAGATGATATTATAACATCATTAAATGAAGCAGTTACTGGACTTAGGTCATATTTATATTCAAATTGATCAGGGAAGAGAGTGGAACCTGATTATGTAAGAGCAAAGGCCGTATAAAATGATCCAAAGAAGTCAGCATCAATGTAATCAAATTATTAGTTATTAAAGAATACTGACAACTCAGGTAATGTAAACCTTTCTTTTGTGAAGACGGAAGTGGCTGACACATGATAATAACTTACTAATGACAATGATCCTTTGCTCGACAGATTGAGTAGAGATATCTTCTAAGCCTCCAGTTAACTGATTTAGCGTGATAACCATAACCCATTAGCTAATGTACAAGCGGGGGTTTTACCCTGACACAAACATCGTTAGCAAAAAGTGTGGGAACATGGCAAGTTTCTAGCGTCGGAAGCCTAGGAAAAAACCCAAGCCTAAGAAGAAAAAACCCAAGCCTAGCTAATGTTTGTGACTAGACTGTACGTGAAGCCAGCACGGGGAAAAAAGGTCCAACCTCTGAAGGCGTAAATCGCCAATAATAAATTTGTAACACCCCCGGGATCAAAATAGGAGGGCGCATTAACCAATTATATGTTTCGTTATATGTGCCTAAGCACAGACCTTAGGTCCACGTGATCGAGGTAGTGGGAGTAACTAATTTACCTATAGGCGAGAGAGGCTTCTCCTCGTCACTTACTTCTCGTGTACAATTTCATCAAGTCACTTCAAAACACTACGTTCTAAAAAGTTGGATAAATTCACTTCATATATATACAATTACTTGCAGTTTATAAAAGTCAAGAATAAACTACTTTTACCAGATATTCTTTGTACATTAATTCTGCCCGACGAAGTCCTCGTGGAATCCCGAGATAAGAACCTCAACTCTACCGAATACCAACCGAGCAACCTAAGTTCTCACACATGGAGAACTCCTTCAGTATTCCTAGTGTCACTAGATCCAATCTTTACCTCTTGGCCCAACAATAACCCCTCCCCATATTGGCTCCCTAACGTGCGGGCAGAATAGGTCGTAAAGTAACACACGAATAGAAATCAACGGCAGAACGACTAAGTCCCACGACCACGAGGCAACCAGGACAGAGAAGATGATGGCAACAAGCAGACAGACAGCAACTGAAGGAAGGAAGCAGTAAGTGACACAACAACAGAATAAGCATTTTTTTTACTTTTTACCTATATAAGAAATCAAAATATTACAGTGATTTAACGGAGAATATATCTGTGTGTATTTATGTTGTTAAGAAGTAGGAATAGAAAGAGGCAGGCAAATAAAGATAAAAAAATGGATAGGAAACACGAAGAGATTAGGGAGAAGGCTTGTGGGCAACTGATTGAAGGAGAGAACGAAATCGTAAGGATGGGAGAGGACAACGAAGATGGCAGAGAGAACTTAGAGCAGAGCACAGGGGAAAGTAATGAAAACAACGCAAGAGTAGAAGCTAGAGGGGAAGTAGAGGACAAGGGAAATCCAAGCACCGACACCATGAAATAACATGGAAATGCTAATGTCGAGAATAGAGGAGATGGATAGAAGTAGGAAAATGGATTTAGAGACGATAGATAGAAGTAGGAAAATGGATTTAGAGACGATAGATAGAAATAGGAAAATGGATTTAGAGGCAATGCAGAGGAATATGAAACGGGAACTTGAAACTTGGAGAGGACAGATGGAGATAGAGATAAGCAGGGAAAAGGATGTATTTACGTTGAAAGAAACATTAAGGGATGAGATGAGAAAAGATAGAGAGATGCTAGAAGCGAAAATAAATGAATCGTCAGCGTGTGTAGAACTAAAGATAAATAAAAACGGAACACAAAACGTATAAAGACTTAGAGAAAACAGAAAACAGGGTAATAAGTCAAATGAGAACAGGGATGAACAATAGTATAAAACGTTACAAACTAACTTAGGGGAGAAACAGGAGGAATTACAAGGGGAATTAAAACGAGTCGACAAGAATGTGCTCTGTAGTGTAGAGAACTCGGACAAAAGGGTAAATTATATGTGTCTATTTGTACAAAAGCCAGCCCACGAACAAGAAACACTAAAGCCCCAAGTAGCTCAGAAAATTGCAGAGCAGGATAAACGCTCTGAATTGATCGAAATGATAGTAGAGCCTAGATTTAATGAGCTAGGCACTAATATAGAGCAGAAAGTGACTAACGAAATCAGCAAACTGAATGATGAAATAAGTGTCATCACAAAGAACATAAATAGTAGAGGTCAAAAGGATAGGAGCCCCGAAAATGAATCATACGCGTCGGAGAGTGTTTCTTGGACGACGGCTAATCACAAAACATATGCACGTATAGAGATACTAGGGAACCCAGGGATCGCTAGTAATTCTGTGGCGCATACTAACATAGATGATAGAAGTAAGAATCATTTGAAAAATTTTGACAAAAGTCTAGTAATTATATGTGAATCTAAGGATGAGATTGAGACTGTAAAGACCCGATAAATTACCATGCGTGTGTTCAGAGTTTGTTTGCGTGTGGGCGTAGTATCGCAAAACATGTATATAATAATAGTACAGGAGGCCTTTGCGAGTTAACAGACTGTGAAATTAGACACTAATAGTATTAAGGGCAGACAGACGGACAGTGAAAGTTGACACTCGAAAAAAGGGGAGGGAGAGATTTTAACACGTAAGAATGACAACGGAATGGATATATTACGTATGTGTGTATGTCTTGCATTGTACTATATTGTATTGTGTGCACAGGTAGACACTACTGTGATTTTAGGTATGAGATAAAGGTCAATGTAAACGCTGAAATTATGCAGTACCCAGGTAAGGAAGTGGTTATATACCGACAAAATTTTGATATAACATACAAAAGGTACAAACATATAAGCTCTACATAATCCCCAAACGAAAAAAAAAAAAAAACAAGACCTGATAAATTATACTTAAATGCATGAACCAGTTTTCACGGGATTCGAACTCAATACTAGCTGAGATTAGGACATAAATGAAAAGTATTAGTGAAAAAAAAATAAATAAGTGTTGTATGGTAAAGTACCAATATAATCAGTAATTAAAATAAATAACACTAATAAAGTGATTAAATAGGCCTAGATGAAAACGCTAATCGCGAGAGGAAAGGGCAAAATGACTGCGAAAAAAAATAAAGTGAAATGTCAATTTAGATATTAATCATGATAATACCCCCATATTGATGAATATGATATAATTAATTGAATTAGGGTGAATACATAACACATGCATGTCCACTTTCAGCTAAGATTGAGGGTGATTAATAAATTGTTGATTTGAACTTATCGATAGAGAATGGATCTATATTTTTAAATGTTTTTACCAATCGCTCGAGCAGGAAGCTGCAGTATCTACTTAATCCAGTAAATGTTAAAATGAGCCCAGATAGGCCATGTCATTGTTTAATACATATAGGTAATTGAAGAAACTTGTACAAACAATCTGAATACGAATATATCATGATGATTATGATTCTTTTGTCTAAAATAACAATCAGACAGCGTAAACATAGGAGCTAATGAGACAGGGTGAAGCTCAATGCACCTTAATTGAAAGGCCGAGTGACGGTGTGAACCTATAAAGCGTGAGGAATTTATTTGTTGATTATATTTACAGAATTTAATTTGTAGACGTGGGCCGAAGCGGCACGTCACTGTGTTTGTATAACACGTGCTATTTTGTTGAAAATATTGAGGGCAAGGGATCCGTATTATCTAATAATGAGATGAGATGAAGTCATGGTCGCTGGTGAAAGCGAATGTGACAATTTGTGCGAATTTGTATTCGATGTTAATAATGAGATGAGATGAGGTCATGATCGCTGATGGAAGCGAATGTGACAATTTGTGCGAATTGTATTCGATGTTAATAATGAGATGAGATGAAGTCATGGTCGCTGGTGGAAGCGAATGTGACATACTATACGATTCTGCATTCGAAGGAAATGATTTTGCACGCTTAAGAAAAATAACGTCGTTTGGCTGAGCAATGATATAGCCAGCTATGCTTTGGCAAAGTAAATGGGCCGAAATATGTTGAGAATAAAATATTAAGAATCATGAATATTTCATGGATTAATAATCATGATGAATTCGTATGTGTGCAATACCTATGGGGAAAATATGATATCAGGATGTAATACTATCAATAATAATTGTTTATAACGATAGCACAGCTGCTTAAACGCGATATTTTAGTATTTTGGTCGCAAAGATATAGATCCATGTAAATAAGTCTTATTGACTCAATTTAAATTAAATTTAGCAAAACTGAAGTATTATTCGACATATGGTTTGAAGTAGACAAAACTGGTTCATCGCAAATGAATTCCCAAGCTGTAGACGCACATTATAATGTAGGTAGATATTAAGGTGTAAATTAAATTGAAAATAAACAGTTACACATGAAGAAGCAATTTATGCTATACTGGTATTCAACTAAATAGTTTGAATGGTAATTGTAATAAGCATGAATGGTTTGAGTAGGCCACCAAATTTATATTAAGGGTGTATCTTTTTTTTCTTTATGAATATTTATGTATGTCTATATTGCAGACAGTGAGTCTATTTAACCTCAAAGAACGATCCCAGGTAAAAGGGATACATATCAGTGTTTACAATCTGAACATAATTGACGTGCTGGCAACACTCTCAGGATTAACGTGCTCTTACCAAAATATTATAGCCATTTTTTCTTTAAGGCCACTATAGCTATGATACTAGCATTATATTACGCGAGAGGATTATAAACAAATAAAAAAATCCCTTGATTTTTCCATTTGTTTATAGGGCATTTGTGGCAATTCATTCATCCAGCCTCCTGTGTAAATCTAAATAAATCCCTATCGGCAATAATAACCAGATGATATTATAACATCATTAAATGAAGCAGTTACTGGACTTAGGTCATATTTATATTCAAATTGATCAGGGAAGAGAGTGGAACCTGATTATGTAAGAGCAAAGGCCGTATAAAATGATCCAAAGAAGTCAGCATCAATGTAATCAAATTATTAGTTATTAAAGAATACTGACAACTCAGGTAATGTAAACCTTTCTTTTGTGAAGACGGAAGTGGCTGACACATGATAATAACTTACTAATGACAATGATCCTTTGCTCGACAGATTGAGTAGAGATATCTTCTAAGCCTCCAGTTAACTGATTTAGCGTGATAACCATAACCCATTAGCTAATGTACAAGCGGGGGTTTTACCCTGACACAAACATCGTTAGCAAAAAGTGTGGGAACATGGCAAGTTTCTAGCGTCGGAAGCCTAGGAAAAAACCCAAGCCTAAGAAGAAAAACCCAAGCCTAGCTAATGTTTGTGACTAGACTGTACGTGAAGCCAGCACGGGGAAAAAAGGTCCAACCTCTGAAGGCGTAAATCGCCAATAATAATTTGTAACACCCCCGGGATCAAAATAGGAGGGCGCATTAACCAATTATATGTTTCGTTATATGTGCCTAAGCACAGACCTTAGGTCCACGTGATCGAGGTAGTGGGAGTAACTAATTTACCTATAGGCGAGAGAGGCTTCTCCTCGTCACTTACTTCTCGTGTACAATTTCATCAAGTCACTTCAAAACACTACGTTCTAAAAAGTTGGATAAATTCACTTCATATATATACAATTACTTGCAGTTTATAAAAGTCAAGAATAAACTACTTTTACCAGATATTCTTTGTACATTAATTCTGCCCGACGAAGTCCTCGTGGAATCCCGAGATAAGAACCTCAACTCTACCGAATACCAACCGAGCAACCTAAGTTCTCACACATGGAGAACTCCTTCAGTATTCCTAGTGTCACTAGATCCAATCTTTACCTCTTGGCCCAACAATAACCCCTCTCCATATCTTATCAAACTTATTTTGTATTCCTACTTACCGCGTCCAGATTTGAGAAGTTATCCTCTTACCACAATATTGACACTAGGTCACAAGACAACAGTCTGTTAACAATACCTCTTCATAGTACTTCCTCCTATTCTACTTCCTTCACAGTAGTCTCTGCCCGCTCCTGGAATTTCCTTCCTCTAGATATCAGGGGTTGCCGCACACTTGGCACCTTTAAGTCACGCTTATACAGTTACCTGTTGTCTAATAATTAATTTTTCTTTATTTATTTATTTAAATTTATACTATGTCATTAATAATATTTTTCTTGGTTTTTTATGTGTCTTGTACATATTATATATTTAATTCGTTAAATTTAGAGTCAATCAAAATACATTATAAATATTAATTGTATTGTATTTATAACATGTAACCGTTTATTGTATATTGTAATTTAGATGTAATACTATGTTTTTGTATTTTCTAAAACCTGGTTGAGTGGCAGACAATGCCTTAAGCCCTTAACTCTGCCAGGTAAAATAAAGCTAATATTATTATTATTATTATTATTATTATTATTATTATTATTATTATTATTATTATTATTATTATTATTATTATTATTATTATTATTATTATATCAATATCAATTGTTTTTATATTATGATAAAATATGGTTAATTTGTTTTTTTCTTCTTCTTCTGCTTCATGAAATTAGACCTTTTGACCTGTTTTCACATCAAGTGGGATTTAATGAATCCTCTCATCTAGTAAATGGGCGTCCAACATTTCTATGTCCTATTGGTTTGTACTTTAGTAACAGCTGAGGGATTCTATCTGTAGGCATTCTCTTGACATGTTCATACAGTTGTTTCTCATGTTGTCAATTCTATTTATTAAATTGAAAATATTTAAGTCCTACCTAATATCCTCACTTCTTTTCTTGTCCAAAATTGTCACACCTGCTACTGAACGTAGGAACTTCATTTCTGCAGTTTCTATTTTCCTTCTGTCTGAACGGTTGAGTGTCCAATTTTCACTTGCATATGTTAAGACAGGCACTGCCATAATTTTGTAAAATTTTAGTTGTGTGCTACTCAAAGTTTTATTTTTCAGTGTCCGTCTTATAGTGCCACACATTATGTAAAATCTATTTAATTTAATATTAATATCTTCCTTCTGGCAGTATGATACGTTTGCATCCTAAATAATTAAAATTGTTCACCTGTTGTATTATACTGTTATTAATACTGATTTTACACCTCATATGGTCTTTCCCGTTGAATGCCATTACTTTCGATTTACTTTCAGAGATTGTCATATTGAATTTATTTGCTATTTCGTTTAATTTATATGCTGCTATTTGTAAATTGTCTTCTGAAAATTGTATTTTTTTGCGTGATGTTGTTGGGTATTTGTGATACGTTTCTAGACCACATTAAAAAAATTGACTGACGGTTGGGGGTTATATGCTGACCATATATCGACCATATTCCGGTCACTTATATGATTAACACATATAATATAACTGGCAAACACAAGTGAAACACGTATGTAAAAAGACTTTCTCCATCTTACATTATCTTAGACGTTTAAAGAATTTTCTCCCAGTTTCGTTAAAACAAATCCTTGTGCAGAATCTTGTGTTACCACACTTCGATTATTGTGACATTATATATAATGATCTAAACTATGACTTGTCGCAGAGACTGCAGCGTGTTCATAATGCTTGCGTTCGATTCATTTTCAATATCCGCCGTTATGACCATATTTCCGAACACTTTAATAACCTCTCTTGACTCCGTCTTACTGACAGACGTAAATTGCACTCTCTTTCACTACTTTTCAAGCTTCTGAATTCCTACATCCCTACTTACCTGGCGTCCAGATTTGAGAAGTTATCCTCTTACCACAATATTGACACTAGATCACAAGATAGCAGTCTGCTAACAATTCCTCTTCATAGCACTTCCTCCTATTCTACTCTTCCTTCACAGTAGCCTGCTGCCCGCTCCTGGAATCTCCTTCCTCAAGATATCAGGGGTTGCCGCACACTTGGTACCTTTAAGTCATGCTTATACAGTTACCTGTTGTCTAATAATTAATTTTTTTCTCTATTTATTTAATTTTATACTATGTCATTAATCTTTTCTTTTCTTTTCTTTTGTTTTTTTATATATCTTGTACATATTATATATTTAATTCGTTAAATTTAGAGTAAAACAAATACATTATGAATATTAATTGTATTGTATTCATAACTTGTAATCGTTTATATATATATATATATATATATATATATATATATATATATATATATATATTGTAATTTAGATTGAAGACTATTTTTTTGTTTGTATTTTTTTAAACCTGGTTGAGTGATATACAAGGCCTTAAGGCCTTAACTCTGCCAGGTAAAATAAAGCTATTATTATTAATATAAGGTCAGAAGCCGACTGATAGACTAAGGGCCTTCTTGGTCTGTTGGAGGGAGAGAGACAGAGCTATTTGTGATGCGGCACATTGTAAATCACAGAACATCAAAGCCGTTACTTTGTAAGTGTGAGTTAAATGCTTCACAAACAGTTTAACACGTGTTATTCAGAATTACATCATAAAGTACATGTTCAAAGCAAAGGTGGTTAAATTTTTCATTAAATTATTATTCCTATAGTTGTATTCGCATACTGGTACTGGTAAGTCCTATAATTTACCACTCTAAAGGGTAAAATCCTTTAATTGAGTGTCTATTCAACAAGAACGTATAGTCCAAAAATAAGTAATTAGCAAGCTGGTTACTGGTGAAATGGATTGTGGGATGGATGTATCTCGAAACATGTTAATAGTTTCCTGAAAGATACAGTGAAAAGCAAGTATTATCATATTTTAAATTAATGTTGGGAAGTAAACATTATGAGGTACGAGGGCGGATCGGAAAGTAACGCACAATAATTTTTTTCTGCCTTGGTATTGCAGCTAGAATGTTGAAATTTCACAGATATATAGATTGACTTTTCACTACAGATGGTATTTTTTTCTCAGGTGCACCTCTTGCGAGAGAAGCTTGAACTATGCAACAAAGGTGGCGCGTATGCTACAGTCGTCCACCTGTGAGGAACAGAGAAGTGTTGTTCGATTTTTGTGGGCCAAAGGGCATAAACCCAGTGAAATTCACAGGGACATGCGTGGCGTGTATGGGGATGATTGTATGGACCGTAGCAATGTCTCCAGGTGGTGCACATTCTTCCAAGAGGGACGCGTGAACCTTAGTGATTCGCCACGCTCCGGCCGGCGACAACAGCAGCAATCCCGCAGAATGTCAGAGGCATGAGGCGGCAATTCTGAACTACCGGCGTGTGCAACTGCGAGCCTTATCGCAGAAGTTCAACATTTCCTATGGTGCGGTGTACGATATTGTTCATGAAAATTTGAAATTCCGTAAAGTTAGTGCTCGCTGGGTGCCTAAGAACCTGACAGACGACCACAAGGGCCAGCGAATGATGGCAAGCTTGGACCACTTAACGCGGTACACCGCACAAGGACATGACTTTCTGGAAGGAATCGTCACAGGTGATGAGTCGTGGGCGTACCACTACACGCCCGAAACAAAGCAGGCATCAATGGAGTGGAAACAAGCTGGTTCCCCAGTAAAGAAAAAATTCAAAGTGACTCAATCTGCCAGGAAAGTGCTTGTGACAGTGTTCTGGGATATGCATGGTGTTTTATTGGTGGACTTTGCTGAACACGGGACCACTGTGAATGCTGCGGCCTACATTAAAACTTTGGTGAAGTTGCGTCGTGCCATTCGTGACAAACGTCACAACATTAACGTTAAACTTCTTCATGACAATGCTCGCCCCCATGTTGCTGCTGTCGTTCGCCAGAAAATCGCCGAATTGGTTGGGAGGTGCTCCAGCATCCACCATACAGTCCGGATCTTGCACCATCGGACTTTCATCTGTTTGGTCCCATGAAGAAATTCCTGGCCGGCAAACGCTTTGAGACAGATATGGAAGTGAAATCAGCAGTGCGCAGATGGCTACACTCCAACCAAACGGACTTCTACGAACAGGGCATATTGAAACTGGTAACACGATGGGAAAAATGTGTTGAGAAAGTTGGTGACTATGTCGAAAAGTAGGTAAAAGATGTAAGTTCATTTGTGATTTTTTCCTTTTTTTTACTATTAAACTTTTTAAAAAAAATTATTGTGCGTTACTTTCCGATCCGCCCTCGTATAATCATTAAATTCATCGGAGAACATATTTTTGACAAATACACTTCTTTGGCACCAATAAATAAATTTAGTCTGGGTAATCTTCTAAGTACCAATAAAAAAGTCAATGTACCAGACAGTAAGAAATCTGGAATTTATCAAATAAATTGTGAAGATTGCAATAAAGTTTATATGGGAAAAACAAAAAGGAATTTGGAAATTCGGACAAAAGAACATTTCAGAAATATTAAAAATTGTGAAATTGAAAAATCTGCAATTGCTGCACATAGTTTATTAGAACATCATAAAATTGGAAGAGAAGCTAAACTTTTAAAACAAGTAGAGAAACCTTTGGAATTGACAGTTTGGGAAAAAATATACATTCAGAAAAACAAAAATAGATCAATGAATTTTGATATCCCTAACGAAATTACATTGATTTCGAAGTTCATAAATTCAACCATAGATGGCAGCACTGAAGATGGCGACAATAGAATAGTTGACGGCCGAAGAATATCGCCAGTCGGAGTTATGGCTGAAGATGAACATGACTGTGTTTGAAATCGCGATATCATGGAAGCATGAATCCTATGAGGTGAGTTGTTTAAACAATATGTTCTCCGATGAATTTAAGTATTCTCATAATTATATATTTCTGCAATGACATATGACTCGGACCCAAAAGAAGATACTGAGGAGAAAATTTGCTAAAATAGTTGAATAATGATAGCTCAGGTGATGAGGAGTTTCACTAGGAATAGATTATTAATTTATAAACCAAATATTGTCTTGGCTTTACATGAATTTACTTATCGAATTATATGTTTTAGTCAAAGTGCTTAATGTAAATACTTTGAACGTATTTCATTGGTCAATTTAAATTAAAAAAAATATATAATTGGAAGGCATTCTGTTTTCTTAAACTCATCTTCTTCTTCTTCTTCCTTTTCTTATTCACAGTTTAGTCTTATTTACTAGCCTGTTCTGGCTCCAAATTGCTGCTGTTCCCATATTTCCTTTGCTCTTCCCAAACTTCTTTTTCCTCGTGGTTAATAGCTGTATGCTGCTTTTGGTATTCTATTCTCAGTCATCCTTGCCAAGTGTTCTTTCAGTTTGTTCTGTATATCTCTATTGTTGTGTTTAATTCCTCTACTTTTAGTTGTTGTTTTATTTCTGTGTTATGTTTTTGTCTGTTCTTTGATATCCTGCTATTGGACTGAGGAATTTAATTTCAGCAGCTTTTATTCTGGCAGATTGTTGTGTTGTCACTGTCCATGTTTCGGATCCATAAGTAATAATAGGCACTGCCGTTGTCTTGTATAATTTCATTATAGAGTTTTTCCTGGCTTTATTTTTCAAAGTTCTTTTTAGTGTTCCTGTTTAATTATATAACTTATTTAGTTTGTTATTTATATCTGTTTCCGCTGTGTATGATATTTCGCAACCTGGGAACTTATCACTTGTTCTATTGGTTTATTTTTTAATATTATTTTTGTCCGAACTGGATGGGCGCCCTTGAAGGCCATTGCTTTTTATTTTTCTGATGATATTTCCATGTTGTGTTTTTTATATTTCATTGAGTTTATACAGCATTCTTTGCAGTTGGTCCTCTGTTTTTGCAATCAAAATCTGGTCATCCGCAAAGGCTACTGTTTTATTACCATATTTCCTAAGTTAATTCCCCCAGTCGTCATTTGCTTCCATGATCTTATCACGTCGTCGAAATAAATGTTAAAAAGAGTGGTTGATAGTGGACAATCTTGTCTAACTCCTCCTGTTATATGTATTGGTTCCCTATGATGTATTTTTATTTTTGTTTTCTCATACATTTTCTTAATTACTGCTATCAAGTGTAGAGGACTTCCTTTTTCACTTAATATATTCCATAATTTTGGTCTAGACACTTAATCAAATACATTCTTATAATCTATAAATTCATAATCTTTATATATAAAAAAGTCAAACGCTGTGGTCTCGAGGTAGCGTGCTGCCTTGTCATACCCGGGCTCTTGGATGAGGTATCTTTCGGGGTTTTTCCTCATCTGTAAGACAAATGTCAGGACGCTTAGAGCCCAACGTTCCCCGAAAATCATCCGACCATCATCATCATCCTTATCATTATCATCATCATCATCATCATCCTTCACAGGTGTGGAAAGCAACGGGAAGCTACCGCACCTACAATTCCCTAGTAAATCTGCAAAGCATAGCATGAAAATGTTATGATTACACTGAAAGACCTGCCCTTGGGCAGAATTACTTTGGATGGATGGATATATAAAAATGGGCGTGAGACTGTCTGTCTGTCCTTTATTGATTCAAAACTACTTCAAACGCTTTCAATGGGGTTTTCACCACCATTTAGATACTGTTGTCGGCGACAACTAACGTATATAACACACTATAGGGCCGGAGCTAAAAACGAAAGTGTGTCATTGCACTGAAAAGTAACTTTTTGGATGCCTTTATGGCTTACGCTGCTTAAACCAGAAGTTCACAAAAACCAATGTACACAGAATTGAATATCTCAAAACATTATAGAAATAATCCGCGACGGCATATGTCATATTTTACTGATAACTCACAATAACCATTTTTGTCTTTCAGCTCATTGATGTTAAGAAGATCAGAATAAGTAGATTCCCGGGCAATGCCGGTATTTAGAACGGGATATCTAAAAATAATTACGATATAAATATATAATTATTTTTCATTTTACTTAATCAATAAACATAAAGACACATAGGCTATCACATTTTGAGGCGTAGCTGCGTACGGCGAATATTAGAAAGTAGCTACTGTACTGTATAACTCCCTAAACTGGAATTTGTCTCTGTATGTAATGCATACCTGCATCTTCTCTACGATACTAATACTGTTCCAAAGTTAGGTATATAAAGGCAGGTAGCAATAAGGTATCAAAACATGCCAAAACAAAATTATGAGAAAGGTTCTTGGTAAAAATAAGAGTCATAGATCCTCTAAGACGGGACTATATAGGCATATATATGTATATATATATATATAGAGAGAGAGAGAGAGAGAGAGAGGGAGAGGGAGGAGAGAGAGAGGGAGGGAGGGAGAGAGGGAGAGAGGGGAGGGGAAAAGAGGATAGAGGGAGAGAGAGGGAGGGAGAGAGAGAGGGAGGGAGGTAGAGGGGGAGAGAAGAGGGAGAGAGAGACAGAGAGAGGGGGAGAGAGAGGGAGAGAGAGAGGAGAGAGGGAGAGAGGAGGGGAGGAGGGAGAGGGAGAGAGAGGGAGAGAGAGGGTGGGAGAAGAGAGAGGAGGGGAGAGAGGAGAGAGGGAGGGAGAGGGGAGAGGGGGAGAGAAGAGGGGGAGAGAGAGGAGGAGAGAGAGAGA
The DNA here is from genome assembly GCA_030220185.1 of Diploptera punctata. Taxonomy (NCBI): domain Eukaryota; kingdom Metazoa; phylum Arthropoda; class Insecta; order Blattodea; family Blaberidae; genus Diploptera; species Diploptera punctata. Next base: position 426,082 of record JASPKZ010007328.1, on the reverse strand, counting down.
GGGAGAGAGAGAGAGGGAGAGAGGAGGGAGGGAGAGAGAGAGAGAGGGAGGAGAGAGAGGAGAGAGGGAGGGAGAGAGAGCGAGAGAGAGAGAGGGAGAGAGAGAGAGGGGAGAGAGAGAGAGAGACAGAGAGAGAGAGACAGAGAGAGAGTCAGAGAGAGAGACAGAGAGAGATACAGAGAGAGAGAGAGGCAGTGAATTTCGCTGATAAAATGAAGATTGGGTGCTCATATCTCGACGAAATAGAAATAATGCCAAAATAACGGACCGCTAGATGGCCAAGTGAAACCATGGGCAAATCATGGACACGAAGGATAGAAACATTGAAAGGATACAAGAGAGCTCGCTGGTCTAACATTCCCCTCATCAAAATAAGGCATATATAGAATGTGTTGGTAGAACATTATAAAATCTGGAAAACTTTGATAATAATTTGAATTTTAAGTTAAAATATATAGGCCTACAACCGCTTATCCTAGCCTTTTACGTTACCTATGGACTTATTAATTCGTTAATTTATGGTATATAATTATAATTGTAACGTGTCGTAATAATGACGTTTGACTTTCGCGGGCGAAGGCGATAATAGTGGTCTCGCATGGGTAGGAATAGATTTGCAATTCGCCGACTCGCGAGTCGAATGACACGCGCAGACCATCCAAATGTCAAGGCTCTCATTCCAGACCATCTCTACGAGTCTCTATGCCCCCTGTGGGAAATATGGGTGGCCAAAAGTTTTCATTTGGAAGTGTCTTGATCTGGAGCCAAAAAGTTTGTCTTCCCTGCCCTGTATATCTGCGGCGAAGGTAAGAAATAAATCAGTCATGTTTTTGACAGCGATAATGTAGTGGAGAGAGAACAAATTGAAGTGAGCGGATTGATTAGAGACCGTAAAATAATTGTGAAATAGGAACACATTTGAATCATGATTGTTAGTGCACAAACTGTACTGGTATTGATAGTGTGTAGAATGAAATGAAGTTATTGTGAAATATAATGTAGTCAATAATTGATTTTGTTGAAGAGTATCTTGCTGCCTTGTATACTTATGAATATCTTTGTGCTGGTAGTATCCACTTAATATTCTCAGAGAATTTTGCTCACAGATGTCTATAATTCTTTTTCCATTATCGTTTACAACATTTTCTCCATGTGGACCTATAATTTTACTTCGTTTTTGTCTTCCTGTTCTGCTGTTGAAATCCCCTGCCATAATTAAATATCTTCCTGGTCCAATTTCTTCTGTTACTGAATTTAATTATATGTAATTAAATTAATACAAGAATATAGTTTATGGGGTTTAAAGATCAATATGGATAAATCTAGATATATGACAATAGGGGATCTTCCTCAAGATTTAATACTAGAAGAAAATTTATGGACAATTAAATACACTGAAGAATATAAGTATTTGGGAATTAAAATTACTAAAGATGGTAAAACAAGAACAGAGATAAGAAACAGGATCAATATAGGAAAGTATGCTATATCTGCCCTAAATGGAATAGTATGGGACAAACATATCTTCAAAGAAACAAAAAAAACTATTTTTTAATACAATAATCAGAAGCATTATTACCTATGGAGCTGATGTGTGGGCTTTAAATGCACAAATGAAAAAAAAATTGCTCGCCACTGAAATGGACTACTGGAGACGTGCTGCAAGAATATCCAGGAAGGATAAAATCCGAAATTCATATATAAAAGAAAAAATGCAGGTACAATAATCAATATTAGATTTTATAAAGAAGAAACAATTAAATTGGTACGGACACATTAGAAGGATGGAAGAAGGAAGACTACCTAAGATAATCATGAATTGGGAACCACAGGGAAGAAAAAAGAAGGGTAGACCAAATATTACGTGGATTCAGGGAATCAATGAAACTAAGAGGCAATGGGAAATAGAAGAAGATATATGGATGAACAGACAAGAATGGAAAAATATGTTGAATCAAATGTGTAGTTAACTGTGAACATGGGTATCGGAAAAATTTATATTCATTGTAAAAGCCGGAATAAAAAAAAAGTTGTGAAATATTATACGATATGTTTGTGGATTACTTATGACATAAGCTACGTGAAGACGAACCCCCTGCCAATTGCTACATTATATTAGCCTATACTTACAGGTAATAGTACAGGCCTTAGGACGCCCTTGGGGTAGTAGGAAGTTAAGACACCCCATTTTCTACACAATCGAAACTTGATGGCAGCCGGGTCGACAGGCCTGCGTGTCGGCCGCTTTTACCCCCAAACCAAGCGTCTGATATTCATTTCCGTTAGAAGCTGAGTCTACACCGGGCTATGGTGGCAGAGTATGTGAGCCAGTTTAAAAATTCTGCACCACCGCAATTCGAACCTTCGATCTTTCGATTTGTAGCATATAACTTTAATACAACTTTGCTACGGTGTGCCTCATTTATATATGGTATTAATAAACAACATTTTGCTGCTTTTAAGTTAACTATATTGAAAACATATATAAATATATTAAAAAATAAGTTTTATTTTCTCAAAATGGTCAAGTAAATTTAAATGTTTCATAATAAATTATTCGAAATCAGATTGTCTCTACACAAAACCAAGTTGGCATTTTTCAATTGTTAAATTTAAAACCTTCGTTCTTATTGGGTAATATTGTTATTATTATTATTATTATTATTATTATTATTATTATTATTATTATTATTATTATTGGATAATAATTCACTTCCTGATTTTTTTGGCTCATTTTACGTCAAGTGTCCTAAAATAAAAACTGGTCCCCACACGACCATATCAGAGTTTGTTCAAAATTTGTGCATATATGCACATCCATTTGTTAGCTTACTGTGCAAAAGTTTTGCTCGATTGATGCAGTGACTCGAGAACTAGGGCCACCTGAGTGGACTTATGCGATGTCATGCTATTACTTACTTACTCACTGGCACTATCGAACCAGTAGGTTCATGGCCGCGCGGACATAAGCTCTCCATACATCCCTATCTTGAGCTAATGCTTTCCAATCATTCCCTGTATAATCTACTTCCCTCAAATCATAGTTAATGTTATTCTCCCACCTCATTCTTGGTCTACCAACTGGGCGTTTTCCCTCTGACTTTCCTACAAGAATCTTCCATGCAAGTCTTTCATTCCCCATACGTGCAACATGTCCTGCCCATCGTAAGTCTACGAGACTTAACTGTTCTTATTATATCTGGCTTCGAATAGAGACCATTTAGTTCATTGTTATGTAGTCTTCTCCATTCACCTGTCTGTTCATCTCTCTTTGGTCCAAAAATTTTCCTAAGTACTTTATTCTCAAATACTTGTAATCTCATTTCCTCCCTTAAAGTAAGAGTCCATGTTTCGCACCCATATAATATAACTGTTAGAATAATAGTTTTATATATTTTCAGCTTAACGTTTTTTGAAAGGAGTTGGGACATCAAGAGTCTCTGGAATGCATAATAGCATGCATTTACAGAATTGAGCCTATGTTTAATCTCTTTGTGCATCTCATTCCTATTTGTGATTATTGTTCCTAGGTATTTGAATTCAGCCACTTCCTCAAAATTTCCCTCATTTGTCATTAGCTGTCCATTTCCATCATACAATGAATATCTACGTGTGACCATATATTTAGTTTTATTGATATTTACTTCCAGTTCTAATTTCTTAGTGTTACTCAATAGTGTGTGTGTGTTGTCCTTTAGTATCTCCTCACTATCGGCCAGTAGTACAACATCATCAGCATTTAGTTATTATAAGTAAATTATAACCAATTCAGTTGTGTTATTTTATTTTTGAAGATTTAAAAGGTACATAATAATTTTTATGTTCTCTTTTTTGTGGTATGGGTACTCAAAATAATTAGGCCTATCGTCAGCAATTTAATTCGTTCTGTCGTAAAGATGAGGGTTTCGTAGAAAAAAGAAACAAAGGAAGGTAACAATGAGTTATTTTGTTAGCTTTTAAATTTATGGAACTTAATGAACGAAAATGAGATTGGAGTGATTTGTTATTTTCCTTAATTTAAGAAATTTAAAACAAGATTAATTTGACCAAAACTTTTCTTGTTAATGAAACGGCCATGTTGATGATTTCAGATGACAAGTCGATTGAAATTACTACCATTTTTCGAGTATGTAGATAATGTTACATATGAAATTACTTTATGTGAAGAATTAAATGCAATCGGGTATGTTTCAATGGTTATTTTTCAAATTGAAACGATATGATGTACACTGCCTGAAGGGTAGCGTTGTTATTTTAACAGAAATACATCCTCCACCGACATGGGAACGTAATAGGGCACGCATCTGTAACACAAACAAGAATGTTTGTATTTAAATTACTTAAACATAAACATATATTGTGGAAATTGAAATATTACACAAGAAATCATCTTCAATAAAACCCCGAATATTTTATATTTTCTTTACTTTCATGATTATATAGCCTAATTTTTAATTGAAATACGAGATATCTCTAGTGCCCCGCTATTTTATAAAGTCCTAACATTCCATGTTCCTAGGAACATGTCCCGGTGTTTGAGCCTTTGGCATGGGTTCCCTGAAGTAGTCCCCGCCCGGAGAACCGAATAGGGGACTATTTGACCTCCGTAAAATTTTACCCCAGATGAACCCATGTCCGCATTTCTTGACGGTTGTATTTTTACGGTGAAAGATCGTCACTCTTTCGCCCAAGGTACTTTTTTCGTCTGGCTTATCACCTTCCACCAGTGCGGCATGGGTAACCCTATCGGCAGCAATGCTACCGCCGGCATAGCTCTCAGAAATAAGAGATAATTAAATTAAAATCTTCCATCACTTTAATTTAGATGTAAACCAGTGACTCAGAATCAGTGACCTAGCGTTAATCCAGAGACGCCAAAATAATTGGACCAATTAATCATTAATTAATGTTCTAAAAAAAGAGTTGCTTTTATCTAACCGGGATAATTTTCCTGGGGTTTCTCCAATTTTTTTCCTGATCCATGGGATAAATGTCAGAAAAATTTAAGGCCAAAATACTCTCCGAATACCAACTCGTCATTATTATACCGCCATCATTACTCGTCATTATTTGTATTATACCGCCTTCTTTAATAGTACATTACAATGCAAGGTTGTGAAGTGGTTTTTACAGAAGAGAAGTAATGATTAAAAACCAAATCCCGCGCCGTAGCCGAGCGCTTAAGGTAGGAAGCCTTGGCGCAGAGCTACGGGACTTGCGCTGGTTCGAGTCTCCATGGGGGAAGAAATTTTCTCATGGTATTTTGGCCAGTATGGGACCGGTGCCCACCCAGCATCGTGAGGAAATTGGGTAGCTACAATAAGTAGCGGCTCCAGGTTGAGGAACCAGCTATAACGGCTGGGGGACTCGACATGCTAACCACATGTCACCCCTACACTGGCTGTTGATCATCTACCTCTGTGATTCACACATGTGGATATGAAGGGCCAGCACAGCCGGCTGGTAAAAGGGCAACCGCTGAAAAGTGGAAAGACCCTCAATCGGATCGGATTAAAAACCAAGCGATACGAGGTTTTTAATTTCCGAGATTCTGTGAAACATTCCATAAACGTTTATTGTACATTATTTTTTGCACGATGGCGTTTTTAAAATAATATATAATAGTAAAATAACACATTTATTTGGAAATATTTGCGCTCGTTATAAACAACTGACTGACGTTAGCAGTTTGGTCAATGTATATACGCTAAATGCCAATAATAACATAGTTGAGATTACAGCAGGCCGTATCACCAATCAGGCATCAAATGGAGACAAGTATGAATGATGGTAATTAAAATGACGAATTGAAGAAGCATGAGAAGTTGGGCTCTACGAGTTTCCATCCCCTATTTCAATCCTTATTCGTGCCACATGTCCTGTCCATTGCAATATACGAGACTTAAATATTCCTAATTAGATGTCGTGTACTATACAGATCGTGTCACTGCTATGTAATCTTCTCCATTCACCTGTTGTTCGTCACTCATTGTTCTAAAAATGTTCCTATAAACGTTTTTTTTATATACGCCTACTCCTAATCTCTTCTATTCCCTTAAAGTAAGACTTCAAGTTTCGCATTTATATAATTTAACTGGAAGAAGAACATTTTTTTCAGATAACTATTTTTTTAGAATGAAGTTGGATTGATAAGTGTAATATCATGCATTTCCATAATTTGCCTATGTTTAATTTAGTCCAAAAGCATTCAAGATTAAAAGTGTATAAGACACTGGCTCTTCCAGCTCTTTTGTATGGTAGCGAAGTATGGACGTTGAAACAGAAGGATATACAGAGACTTAGATCTGCTGAAATGAGATATCTTCGGAGGACTGCAGGATACACACTACTAGATCACAAAAAAAAAAATGAAGACATCTTAGAAGAATGACACATGGAATCTTTAGAAAACAAAATTTCTGATTATAAGTCAAGATGGATGCAACATGTTCATCGAATGGAAGACCACAGAATACCCAAACATATGTTAAGATATCAACCTGCAGGAAGAAGAAGACCAGGACGTGCACTCAAAAGACTTTTGGATGGTGTTACTCTTGAGGCCGAAACAGGTCAACAAATGACCTAAATTCGTGAATGTACTATGATGATGATGATGATGATAATTTGTTTCTCTGTCTCATCCCTGTTTATAATTATTGTTCCCAGGTTTTTTTTTTATTTAGATACTTCTTTAAAAACATTCTCATTTGTAATTAATTGTCCATCTGCGTTATGCAGTTCATTTCTATGTTTCTGTGTGTGGTTTGTTTAGATTTATTGATGTTTACTTCCAGCCCCAATTTCTTAGTGTTATCAATAGAATGTGCGTGTAGGTCCTTAGTATCCCGTCATCATCGCGTAATAATATTACATCATCACAATTTACTAACAGCATTTTAATAGCATTCATTTGTATGTCTTCTTTACTTTGTAATGATTTTCTTCTTCTTCTCCTTCCAAGTATTAGGCCAAGGCCTGTTACGATCCTATAGAAAATTTTCCCTCCAGCGTTTCGTAGGACGGCCCAGTGATCTTCGTCCTCTTGGTATATCATTATAAACAGCTTTGGGGATCCGATTTGAACTCATTCTTTCAAGATGGTGTTTCCAATTTAGTTGGTACTGTTTAATATATTACAAAATTGGCGTAGTCTTTAATTCTTTTAAGATATCGGTGTTCCTTTTCCGATCCCATCTGGTGTAACCCGCTGTTCTGCGCATGAATCTCATTTCACAAGTCGTTATTCTGCTTTCATGTTGTTTTTTTAGTGGCCATGCTTCACTACCATAGGACAACACTGGTCTAGCCAAAGTGTTATATAAACGTAATCTGGTGTTTTTTTTTTGTACAAGGGATGGTTTTGTGGCATATATAGTACAAAATTGAAACTCGATATAGATACAATTTAAATTTGGAAGAGATAATATGGATAATAAGGGAGCCCTACTTCCCAAGGAGGGTGTGAGAGGTGAGTGACAGACAAAAATAATTAAAATAACTGATGTTAGAGGCGAATCCATAATTTTTTAGGTCTCTAAGTCAATTGGTTACAGTTCCGTTGACATTTAATCCAAAGTTTGATCTTAGTAATCTCAATGGGAGTGGCGGGTGAGGAGGGGTAAAAATAAAATGTTTAAAATGGCCTACAATAGTGTCTAGTTCATAATTTCCAGTAAGATCGGGTTGAATAAATACCCGAGCAAATTCGGGTAATCAGCTAGTTATACTTACTTACTTACTCACTGGCACTATCGAACCCGTAGGTTCATGGCCGCGCGGACATAAGCTCTCCATACATCCCTATCCTGAGCTAATGCTTTCCAATCATTCCCTGTATAATCTGCTTCCCTCAAATCATAGTTAATGTTGTTCTCCCACCTCATTTTTGGTCTACCAACTGGGCGTTTTCCTTCTGGCTTTCCTACAAGAAGTTTCCATGCATCTCTTTCATTCCCCATACGCGCAAGATGTCCTGCCCATCGCAGTCTACGAGACTTAAATGTTCTTATTATATCTGGCTTCCTATAAAGACCATGTAGTTCATTGTTATGAAGTCTTCTCCATTCACCTATCTGTTCATCTCTCTTTGGTCCAAAAATTTTCCTAAGTACTTTATTCTCAAATACTCGTAATCTCCTTTCCTCCCTTAAAGTAAGAGTCCATGTTTCGCACCCATATAATATAACTGGTAGAATAATAGTTTTATATATTTTCAGCTTAATGTTTTTGAAAGGAGTTGGGACATCAAAAGTCTCTGCAATGCATAATAGCATGCATTTCCAGAATAATCAGCTAGTTATATTAAGTTATTTACTGTAGCAATACTAATTTATACTTTTTTATAAGTAACTAGGTCTGTATAATATACCAAATGGTTCCAGGAATTGGGATGATAATCTATACATTTAATAAGTATGTCTGAATTCAAATAACAAACAAAAATGAGGTACAGAAAGAAATTAAACAAAGACTCAATTCTGGAAATGCATGATATTATTTAGGTTATTACAGGGAGTTCTGTCGTCCCAACGTCTCTCAATAAACATTAAACTGAAAATACATCATCATCCGGTATCATGGCAGCTGCCGCCTCTTCCGGAAACCAAATGCCATTCCTCTCTGTCCATTCATTGATCTTCCTCCATTCCTCTGATATTCATAGCTGCTTGTACCCCTTCTATCCAAGTTTTCTTCGGTCTTACTCTCTTCTTCCTTTCCATTGGGATCCATTCCATAACAATTTTTGGCAATCTTTGCTCTGGCATTCTTTTGACATGACCATACCACTGTAATATTTTCTTTTCTATGATGTCTATGATATCCAGCTCCTCTTGTACACCCATAATTTCCCTTATTTCTTTATTTCGTATTCTATCCATTCTAGATTTTCCAGCTCATCTTCTTAACCCTTAAATTGACAAAATACAATTTGTTCTCTTAGATATTTGAATGTGGCGGACCGCAGTGAAAACGGAATCTTGCATAACTGTTATTATTATGTATATTGTATAATTTGATACACATGTAAGTAGCTTCTTTTTGTTCTTTTTCTTCTGATTCATGTAAAATATTAAATTAATGAAACCAACCGATGTATCCAAAAGGATACATTATGAATTTAAGGGTTAAAACATCCATTTCTGTACTTAGAATTCGTTTCATTTCCCTGGTAGGAATTTGCCAGACTTCAGCACCATATGTTAAAATGCTCTGAATTATGGTTTGATATATTTGTAATTTTCTATTTTTTTTAATATTTTTGCTCCACCAAACAGAGTATAAATCATTTATTGCTTGTTTCGTTTGAACGATTCTATTTTTAATTTACACTGTGTTATCACCTGAATGGTCTAATTTATATATAACAAAGGGATTTACTATTACAAAAGGTTTAAGGCAAGGTTGCAGTTTATCTCCAACTCTATTTAAAATGTATCTCGAAAGAGTACTAGGAGACTGGAAGAAAAAAATGTCTGAAAATATATAAAACTGTTATAAAAGATTACAGGAATAAAATATTACGAGTATTTGAGAATAAAGTTCTAAATATTTTTTTAACTAAAGGGAGATGAACAGATATGCGAATTGATAAGACTATACGATTTTTATGGGAAGTCAGATATAATAAAAAGAGTTAAATCTCGTAGACTGCGATGGACAGGACATGTGACATGATTGTGGAAAGTAAGAGGACATGGAAATTACTTGTAGGAAAACCAGAGGGAAAGCGTCCAGAAGACAGACAAGAAGGCAGGTGGGAGAATAATATTAACCATTATTGGAGGCGGGTAGATTAGACATGGGAAGATTTTAATACATAGCTCGGAAAAGGGTTGTATGTCCGCACGACCATGAATATACAGGTTCGATAGTAAGAAGTACGTAGATAATATATTCTTTCAACCAAAACATTGATTGGACGTATTAAAGAATAACAAAAGAGAAAATGAAACATAATTATTTATGATGATCTTGAAGAAGATTTTCGGGCTGTAGGCCGTGGTCGTGAGGCTTGTAGTTTCCCTACAAGCCTCACGACCACGGCGTACAGCCCGAAAATCATCTTCAAGATGATCATAGCAAGTCCGGCCGTGAAAGTCTACGTGAATACATAATTATTTATGTCTATTTTTATGGTTACATGTGACAAATTTAGGAGAAAATCTTAGGTTTTACAAATGAGGATATTTTTGTAGTACGGTGCAGAATAATAATTAAATTAACCTTTTGAACGCCGGTGAAAGTGCGTGTACAGCGGTGAAAGTGCGTGTACAGCTGTACGCCACGCCCGGCAGGCTCCGGTTTTCAATCTTATTATTTTAAATATTTTTTTTCCCGAAGTTTTTACTTCAATAAACTAAAATTATTTTTCGTTCTGTGTTTGTACATCCTTTCTTAGCAATACTTTGCACATCCCTTACAGAATAACGGTACAGGTTGGTTCTAAATCGGTTTTCTAAAGGAGGGTGTACATTCATGTTTCAAGGCCTTTTTTTTTTTTGCTATGGAATATTGCAATTTCAGAATTTTCTTTCTTCTTCTTCTTCCTTCCAAGTATTAGGCCAAGGCCTGTTACGATCCTATAGAAAATTTTCCCTCCAGCGTTTCATAGGACGGCCCAGTGATCTTCGTCCTCTTGGTATATAATTATAAACAGCTTTGGGGATCCGATTTGAACTCATTCTTTCAAGATGGTGTTTCCAATTTAGTTGGTACAGTTTAATATATTCCAAAATTTCAGAATTTTCTCTTTATTTATTTTATTTTTAGTTGAAAAGATACCTGGCCAAGGGGCAGTTCGTGCTGTGGAATACAGTGATTCATGTCTCGAAGTTGACGAAAATACAATATGCGAGTTTTTTGTGTCAGTTTTATCAGAAGATGAGAGTGACAGTAACAGTTCATCAAATGGTTATTCGTTTGACCAATGTGATAGTTGTCCTGTTTCTAAGAGAATATTATTACAATCTAAGCCTGTAAATAGTAAAGCAAGTGATGTAGACCTAAATGAACAGTGTGTGACTGACAGTCGTCGGCGTGTCGCGACACACGGAACACGTGGCATAGAACAGCTGTTTGACTGGAACTGATTCGAACCCAGGACCATCAAAAATGTTCAACAATATTTAATATTATAAGTGTTTAGTGATAATACCATCAACATTATTCAGTAGAATAAATGTTTTAGTGATAGTGATAACAAATTTCAATAAAGACACCGTGCTGAATTCGAACCTGGGATCTTTACAAGTGTAAGCAACACTGCCTAACCTTCAAATAAATGTATAATAGTGAGTTTAAATTAAATTTAGCATGGCATGTAGACAGTTAAATATACTTTATATAGGTTTATATTATATAGTGTGGTGTAGAACTTTAAATTTAAAAAACCTGGCACCCACAGCCCAGCTGGCAAAAGTGAAACTCGGCAGTCAAAAGGTTAAATGCAGCAGACATGGATTTGTTGAGGCTTTCAACTGGAATTTCCAGATGAGATATAAATAGTAGTAATCGGACTTTATTAGACTAAAAAGTAAGATATTTACAATATTATTTAATGTCCACCGCTGTGGTCTCGAGGTAGTGTGCTGCCTTGTCACGCAGCGGGCCCTGGTTCGATCCCCGGTCGGGACAGTTTTTCTGGGTGAGGTTTTTATCGGGGAGTTCCTCACCTGTAAGACAAATGTCAGGAAAACTTTAAGGCCCAAACGGTCCCCGAAATCATATGGCCATCGCAATCATCATCATTCATATTCATCTTAGATTAAGCTTAGGATTAGGAACTCTCCGGGCTCACCACTATCATTATCTTTTGATCAAATTTTTACTTAGTGTTTAATATTAGAGTTAATTAAGATTGTTATATTCTGATGTAATATATGTTTGTCCTGGTGAGTGGAAGAGAAGGCCACATGGCCTTAACTCCACCAGGCTAAATAAATCTAATCTAATCTAAATCATTATCACCCATCATATCATCGGGGCAACGTAAACAAGCCTTCCAGGCGCCGCAACCTCAGAAGTGGGTTACAAGTACGCCATGCCAAAGAGAGAACACCAGGAATGTTGAAAGACAACCTGGGGCATTTGCAAAAAAAAATAAAAGCAATAATATGCCGATTATATAAAGAAAACACAATAATATTAGAATCACATAATATTACAGTAACATTATACACTAATTAAGTTATGTGGAATTATTAAGAATTAATGGTATTGCATTTTTATAACATTTATTTATTCATGAATGAGTGTTGTTCTTGTTTTCCGCGTTTTGTCCGGAAATTTACCCAAGTTTATCCAATTTTCTGGATTTACCATTAATTCGTTAGATGCCAATCTTTCACAATTTTATATAAATAAGAAACAGTGTAAATAATCAAAATATAAATGTTCAAACATAAATTGTGGATTTCAAAAAAACAGTTTAATTGTACAATCATATAAAAATAATGACGGAATACAAGATTTCCAAGAAAAATATTAAAATGGGTGCCATCTGGTAGAAAAATAATATGTCAGCCAAAATAACGTGAATTCATGATGTTTTAAACGGCATGAGAGAAAAAGGAACCGACGATGGCGGTTGTGAACAGCAGAGAGATGTGAAGGAGAATTGCAGTAAATCAATTGAGCGCAAGAGTGTATTATGGAAATTGTTAAACCACCTACATAAAAATAATTCAGGATGATCTGATTTAAATTACAGCAGGTACGTTAAAACTTGGTCACTAGGTGTGAAAAGACGGCCCCCACTCCTACTCGCATAAGCTGCACTCCCAATGAAAGAACACAACTGACAAATGAGTAGCAGTGTCTTACCTTGTCAGTCTATCCGACGTAGTGTTGAATAGAAAATGCACACCTTCCGAGCTCTTATTAACGGCTCTGAATTACAGTCTTGTAAATAAATGACTGTTAAGAGTTAAGATGCCGTGATATGAACAGAGAACATCTCCCATTTAAATAAGTGTTTATCACATTGGATGTAGGCCAAAGAGAGATTCCCCTATTGATGCGACAATTATATTTAGGCGAGATAAAACTTGGAATTGTTATCCCTAAATTAAAGGATCTAATGTCAAAGTAATTTAGATTCCTTGCACTGCTCTTACTTTTAGGGAGGAAAGAAGATTACAAGTATTCGAGAATAAAGTTCTTAGGAAAATTTTTGTCCCCGCGCCGTAGCCGAGCGGTTAAGGTAGGAAGCCTTGGCGCAGAGCTACGGGACTTGCACTGGTTCGAGTCTCCATGGGGGAAGAAATTTTCTCATGGTGGAAGAAATTTTCTCATGGTATTTCGGCCAGTATGGGACCGGTGCCCATCCAGCATCGTGAGGCAATTGGGTAGCTACATTAAGTAGCGGCTCCAGGTTGAGGAACCAACTATAACGGCTGGGGGACTCGACATGCTAACCACATGTCGCCCCTAAACTGGCTGTTGATCATCTACCTCTGTGATTGACACATGTGGATGTGAAGGGCCAGCAGCCGGCTGGTAAAAGGGCAACCGCTGAAAAGTGGAAAGACCCTCAATCGGAATCGGAAGGAAAATGTTTGGACCAAAGAGAGATGAACAGACAGGTGAATGGAGGAGACTACATAACAGTGAACTACATGATGTTCATAGGAAGTCAGATATAATAAGAACAGTTAAGTCTCGTAGACTGCGATGGGAAGGACATGTGGCACGAATGGGGAATGAAAGACGTGCATGGAAGCTTCTTGTAGGAAACCCAGAGGGAAAACACCTAGTTGGTAGACCAAAAATGGGGTGAGAGAATAATATTAACTATGATTTGAGGGAAGTAGATTATACATGGAATGGTTTGAAAACATTATCTCAGGATAGGGATGTACGGAGAGCTTATGTCCGCGCTGGCACGAACGTACAAGCTCGATATTGCCAGTGGGTTAGTTAGTTATAAAACCAATTACCACTTAGTGTGGCAGTGTTGTGGGACAGTGATTGGTTAGCATAATACCACACCGCATCTGGCGTTGTACAGAATAACGATATATCATGGCAAACTCTCTTGATAATTATTCATGACCATATTGCGAGAAGCTTGGTAGAAAAACATTTTCTTAAAACGGAAAATGAGAAACTTCTCTAATATTCGTGGTAAATAAATGGCTTTTGTTAATGGCAAAGAAGATGCAAATGTTAAATTATTCCAGCGGTAACGGAAAAAGCAAGCATGTAAGAGAGAAAATAATTTACATCCAGAACATCTGAAAGACAGCGTCTACAGAATTAGGTATAACTGAAACAAATGAAAGTTTCAGAAGAGCTCAAGTCTAAACTTGCATTATATTAATTCAACGTTATTGTATAACCGTAACTTGTGGGCAGCGGGTCTGGGTTCGAACCTCAGTCGGAACATATTTCCTGAGTGAGAATCTTTCCGATTTCTTCCTCAAGTCTATAAATACTTACATCAGCGTCTCACTGTTCCGTGATTAGAAAACAAGCAAAAGTGAGATGCGACTTACTTACTTACTCACTGGCACTATGGAACCCGTAGGTTCATGGCCGCATGGACATAAGCTCTCCATACATCCTTTATCCTGAGCAAATGTTTTCCAATCATTCTCTGTATAATCTACTTCCGTCAAATCACAATTAATGTTATTCTCCAACCTCTTTCTTGGTCTACCAACTGGGCGTTTTCCATCTGGGTTTCCTAAAAGAAGCTCCCATGCACGTAATTCATTCCCCGTTCGTGTCGCATGTAATCTCATCCCAGTCTACGAGACTTAACTGATTTTATTATATCTGGCCTCTTATAAAGACCATGTAGCTCACTGTTATGTAGTCTTCTCCATTCACCAGTCTGATTATCTCTATTTGGTCCAAACATTTTCCTAAGAATATTTGAAGAGAAAAATTTTCGCCCAGACCGGGACTCGAACCCGGGACCCTTGGCTTTCCGGGCCAAGTGCTCTACCAACTGAGCTACCGAGGCGAGTTACGATCTAGACGCAAATTTTTCTCTTATGTACGTTGTAATTCCCTCGCGCCAAATGCTTGAAACCATAGCTTCTATCTTTGCAAATGGCGGCTTCTTAGTTAAGAAGACATTATTGGGAATTTAACACTACTTTATAGCCAGTAGGGCTTCTATTGACAATTTTATTATTAATTAACACTTCTCATTGAAGGATAAATTATATTTGAAGAGAAAAATTTTCGCCCAGACCGGGACTCGAACCCGGGACCCTTGGCTTTTCCGGGCCAAGTGCTCTACCAACTGAGCTACCGAGGCGAGTTACGATCTAGACGCAAATTTTTCTCTTATGTACGTTGTAATTCCCTCGCGCCAAATGCTTGAAACCATAGCTTCTATCTTTGCAAATGGCGGCTTCTTAGTTAAGAAGACATTTATTGGGAATTTAACACTACTTTATAGCCAGTAGGGCTTCTATTGACAATTTTATTATTAATTTAACACTTCTCATTGAAGGATAAATTATATTTGAAGAGAAAAATTTACAACGTACATAAGAGAAAAATTTGCGTCTAGATCGTAACTCGCCTCGGTAGCTCAGTTGGTAGAGCACTTGGCCCGGAAAGCCAAGGGTCCCGGGTTCGAGTCCCGGTCTGGGCGAAAAAAAAAAAAAAAAAAAATTTTTCTCTTCAAATATAATTTATCCTTCAATGAGAAGTGTTAAATTAATAATAAAATTGTCAATAGAAGCCCTACTGGCTATAAAGTAGTGTTAAATTCCCAATAAATGTCTTCTTAACTAAGAAGCCGCCATTTGCAAAGATAGAAGCTATGGTTTCAAGCATTTGGCGCGAGGGAATTACAACGTACATAAGAGAAAAATTTGCGTCTAGATCGTAACTCGCCTCGGTAGCTCAGTTGGTAGAGCACTTGGCCCGGAAAGCCAAGGGTCCCGGGTTCGAGTCCCGGTCTGGGCGAAAATTTTTCTCTTCAAATATAATTTATCCTTCAATGAGAAGTGTTAAATTAATAATAAAATTGTCAATTTTCCTAAGAAGTTTATTCTCAAATACTCGTAATCTTCTTAATCCCTTAAAATAAGATTATATGTTTCGCACCCATATAATATAACTGGTAGAATAATAGTTTTATATATTTTCAGATTAATGTTTTTTTTAATTAGTTGGAACGTTTAGCACGCATTTCCAGAATTGAGCCTATATTTAATTTGTTTGTGCATCTCATTCCTATTTGTGATTATAATTATTGTTCTTAGTTATATGAATTCAGCTATTTCCTCAACATTTCCATTATATAATATATTTCTCTGTGTAACCATATACTTACTTACTCACTGGCACTTTCGAACCCGTATGTTCATGGCCGCGCGGATATAAGCTCTCCATACATCCCTATCCTCAGATAATGCTTTCCAATCATTACCTGTATAATATACTTCCCTCAAATCATAGTTAATGTTATTCTCCACCTCTTTTTTGGTCTACCAACTGGACGTTTTCCCTCTGGCTTTCCTACAAGAAGCTTCCATGCACGTCTTTCATTCCCCATACGTGCAACATGTCCTGCCCATCACAGTCTGCGAGACTTAACTGTTCTTATTATATCTGGCTTCCTATAAAGATCATGTAGTTTATTGTTATGTAGTCTCCTCCATTCACATGTCTGTTCATCTCTCTTTGGTCCAAAAATCTTCCTATGTACTTTATTCTCAAATACTTGTAATCTCCTTTCCTCCCTTAAAGAAGAGTCCATGTTTCGCACCAATATAATATAACTGGTAGAATAATAGTTTTATATATTTTCATTTTAACGTTTTTTGAAAGGAGTTGGGACATCAAGAGTCTCTGCAATGCATAATAGCACGCATTTCCAGAATTGAGCCTATATTTAATTTCTTTGTGCATCTCATTCCTATTTGTGATTATTGTTCCTAGGTATTTGAATTCAGCCACTTCCTCAAAATTTCTCTCATTTGTCATTAGTGTGACCACATATTTAGTTTTATTAATATTTACATGTCGTCCCAATATCTTAGTGTTACTCAATAGTGTGTGCGTGTTGTCCTTTAGTATCTCCTCGCTATCGCCCAATAATACTACATCGTCAGCATAAACTAACAGCTTATTAATTCCATTGAGCTGTAGGCCTTTTTCATCTTCTAAAGATTTGATGGCATATTCTAATATAAAATTAAATAGTAGAGGAAATAGTGCATCTCCCTGCTTCAATCAATTGCGAATTTCAAAAGTATCTGAAAACTGTTTTGAACATAATTGCTTGCTTAATATATGAGCTTTATAGTACACAAATCTGGGCGAAGGCCTAATATAAAATTTATCGGTTTTATTAATATCAAAATAGTTCAAATGGAGCCATAATGTATATGTTGTGTTTTTATGTGTAATATACATCGCGTAACTTTGGAGGACAATCCCTATAATAGGTACGTGTTAAGGAGGTGTTTAAATTGAGTCCATTTTGTGTACATAGGGGATGAGGAAACCCAGTGCTTATTAGCAGTGTGGAATTAAGTACTCAACCTTCTCCTCTTACAAGAGGCATTCCAACCAGAGAAGCTACATGGCAAATAATCGCATTCTCTTCAGTGTCCAAGCTTCCATGCTCTAGTCCAAATTAATCCCATACTGTGAGAGCCTTGCGATAACATTTTAGAAGGAAAGGAAGAGACACTCACGCGAGACTATATTACATCTTCATGGTAACAATTTTTAAAATACCACGATATTCCAATGTCAGTTAACTTTGTTAAAATATTCATTCTTCTCATCCTTTTTACACGCTTTATATTAGCTTGACCTGTATCTATCTATCTATGTAACTGAATCTTTCAACGCGTTTTTCACACACTTAAAATAATTGGATCGACTTCAAATTTTGTATACTTGTAGAGGACCCGTGACAATACAATAATTTCATATTTATTTTGTAAAATCCTGGCCAGAATCATCAGAAAATCAAAAAAATCGTCTTTGTATTTATGTAATCTTTGAACACGGTTTTCACCCACTTAGAAATATTGGATCGACTTGAAACTTTGTATACTTGTACAGGACCCGCAACACTATAATAATTTCATATTTTATTTCTAAATGCCTGGCCAGAATCATCAGAAAATAAAAAAAAATAAAACTGGTATAATAGGTTACGGACTTGTCGACTTTTTAGTCAATCGTTGTAAGAGATCAGTTCGTCGAGCGGTGAACTAGTAGTATATAATTTCAGTAATCCATAGGTCGCTGGTTCGAATCCGGCTGGGGAGGGTTTTTTTTAGAAGAGTAATACTTTTAGCTCATACTACAAAATATGGAATTTAAAGATATTTACAATCTTATCTTATTCTGTAAAATATTAAAACTAAAAAATAAAAAAATAAATAATAGTTTTAAAAAACTAAAACAGCACGCTTTATTAGAAAACCGAACTCAAAAATGAAAAATAATTTCAATTTCCAACACGCTTGGAATAAATTTAAAGTGGTCAACAAAAAGTCATCTCCAACACATATAGAATAAAACTAGAATTATCAACAAAAAGAAAATAATTTTACCATCAAAAGCGTGGGGTGCTTTTCGTGATTTTTACGTTCTTCTTAGAGACTTTACTTTTACCAATATCTGTTTATTATCAAATATATTAATTGATATAGAGCACCCCACGCTTTTGATGGTAAAATTATTTTATTTTTGTTGATAATTCTAGTTTTATTCTATATGTGTTGGAGATGAATTTTTGTTGACCACTTTAAATTTATCCCAAGCGTGTTGCAAATTATAATTATTTTTCATTTTTGAGTTAGGTTTTCTAATAAAGCGTGTTGTTTTAGTTTTTTAAAACTATTATTTATTTATTTCTAATTCATTTTAAGGCATTTACACGCTTTAAGTAACCATCTCATTTAGAATGTTGTCAAATTCGAATAAATGACTTTTTGTATATCCCTGTAAAAGAAACTTCTTTAACACAAGGTACATGGTAAACATATCTATATTTTATATATTTAACACACAAAACAATTTGCAGTCTTTTATACACTGCTCAAAACAATTAGAGGAACACTTGTAATAAATTGAATAAGTAATTGTTTTTTAAAGCTGTGATGCTGAAAGTTGGACAATATGTAAATTGAATTATTAATTTTATCATTGGATACAAATTTTTAAAGATCCATGACCTAAATACAGAGAAATTACCTCAAATAACAAATATGGAGAATTTTTATTTTGGAAGCTACTGGCCAGTCACTGCAAAATAATGGTCAGACCTGTTCAGAATAATAAAAAGGAGGAGCTTTCTTTAATATGGTAAATATAACACTGATAAATATTTCGTGAAACACGAATCTGATTGGTTGTAAAACAGAAATCATTGAAACGTGATTGGTCATTGACTCCCATTTGGGGCATGAGTTAAATAGTCAATACAACTAATTCTGCTTACATTATAGTGGATATTCGAGTACTTTAGATTGATATCTGGCAGCCATAATGATTACATTCTTTTAACATCTATAGCTATTGGAGGTGGCAACTTTCATTTAATATACAACGCACACGAAAAAAAAAAAAAACACTCCATGGCTACACAGGCTTAGAGGACCTTGATCTACCAGTTTAGCCGCACATTCACATGTGTTTCCCCATATGTGGACGATCACTCAAGGGTATACGTGATCAGCAAGTCGGTCATCGAGCTGTTATAGTTTTTTTTCTCTACCTGGCGTTGTTCCTAATTATAGCTACTCGAATTACCCATTCGCTTCAAGTTTAAATACTCAATGCATTTTCCCAGGAAACCGGATTTAAGTTACCGTAAATTATATAGTACCTTCTGGATTAACACTGGCTCTTCCAACTCTTTTGCATGGTAGCGAAGTATGGACGTTGAAACAGAAGGATATACAGAGACTTAGATCTGCTGAAATGAGATATCTTCGGAGGACTGCAGGATACACACTACTAGATCACAAAAAAATGAAGACATCTTAGAAGAATTACACATGGAATCTTTAGAAAACAAAATTTCTGATTATAAGTCAAGATGGATACAACATGTTCATCGAATGGAAGATCACAGAATACCCAAACTAATGTTAAGATATCAACCTGCAGGAAGAAGAAGACCAGGACGTCCACTCAAAAGACTTCTGGATGGTGTTTCTCTTGAGGCCGAAACAGGTCAACAAATGGCCTAAATTCGTGAATGTACTATGATGATGATGATGAAATTATATAGTATATTTTCAGCAAATGAGATGCGATTTATGCGCCGTACAGCAGGCTACACAAAGTGGGACCATAAAAGAAATGAATGGAAGAATTGGATGTAGAACCCATTCTTCACCATATAAAAAAACTACCAGAACAACTGGAAAGCCCATCTTCAACGAATGGCGTCTCATAGGATTCCAAAAGCCATACTTCGCTACTCCCCCAAGGTAAAAGATCGCTTGGACGTCCAAAAAATCGCTCGATGGAAAATTCCTCTTTGAGATCGAAACAGGTCACATGGCCTAATACTTGCATGGATAATGATGATGATGATTTTCAGACATTCAAAACAAATAAAAGATAACGGTACTTGAAATGACAGTAAAGTTGAAGGCAAAAACACATTTCTTTACTATTCATAAATGTTAACGAAAGATTGCCCTGCCAAGGATGTACAAAACATTGCAAAATATATAACAGCAGAGTTAAGCGAGTGTAGCCTACCTTGTCTTCTGAGGCGAATGAGTTAATAACGATATTGGGTGGAGATTGGATACCAAACTGGCAATACTTCATTAAAAATCGTAATTCCCAACGGAACTCGAATCAGCCCAATTCTCGTAGATCTGTGACAAGGAATAAAAATTGAACTTTAAAAAAGAGCTTAAAAGTAAATTTATAATAGCCTAACTAACTAGCTCACTGGCACTGTCGCACGGACACAATCTCTCCATACACTCCTATCCTCAGCTAATGTTTTTCAAACATATCCTGTATAATCTATTTCCCACAAATCATAGTTCATGTCATTCGATCACCTCGTTTTTGGTCTACCAACTGGGAGTTTTACCTCTGGTTTTCCTACAAGAAGTTTCCATGCCCTTCTCATTCTGGGTTCGTGCCATATGCCCTGCCCATACACTCTACGAGACTGTTCTTATTAAATCTGTCTTCTTATAAAGATCATATAGCTCACTGTTATGTAGTGTCCATGTTTTGAATCCATATAACTGGAAGAATGCCTATAGCCTATTTTCAGTTTAATGTATTTTTGAGAGAAGTTGGGACAAGAGTCCCTGCAATGCATAATAGCATGCATTTCCAGAATCGAGCTTTGTTAATTTCATTGTGCATCTCTGTACTGTTTTTAATTATTGTTCCTAGGTATCTGAACTCAACGCTTACAACTCAAAGGTATTAATAAGCTATTAGTTTATGCTGATGATGTAGTATTATTGGCCGATAGCGAGGAGATACTAATGGACAACACGCACACACTATTGAGTAACTCTAAGAAATTAGGACTGGAAGTAAATATCAATAAAACTAAATATATGGTCACATGTAGAAATTCATTATATAATGGAAATGGACAGCTAATGACAAATGAGGGAAATTTTGAGGAAGTGGCTGAATTCAAATACCTAGGAACAATAATCACAAATAGGAATGAGATGCATAAAGAAATTAAACATAGGCTCAATTCTGGAAATGCGTGCTATTATGCATTGCAGAGACTCTTGGATGTCTCAACTCCTTTCAAAACACGTCAAACTGAAAATATATAAAACCATTATTCTACCAGTTATATTATATGGGTGTGAAACATGGACTCTTACTTTAAGGGAGGAAAGGAGATTACAAGTATTTGAGAATAAAGTACTTGGGAAAATTTTTGGACCAAAGAGAGATGAACAGACAGGTGAATGGAGAAGACTACATAACAATGAACTACATGGTCTTTATAGGAAGCCAGATATAATAAGAACAGTTAAGTCTCGTAAACTGCGATGGGCAGGACATGTTGCGCGTATGGGGAATGGGAGACTTGCATGGAAGCTTCTTGTAGGAAAGCCAGAAGGAAAACGCCCAGTTGGTAGACCAAGAATGAGGTGGGAGAATAACATTAACTATGATTTGAGGGAAGTAGATTATACAGGGAATGATTGGCAAGCATTAGCTCAGGATAGGGATGTATGGAGTGCTTTTGTCCGCGCGCCCATGAACCTACGGGATCGATAGTGCCAGTGAGTAAGTAAGTAAGGTATCTGAACTCGGCCACTTCTTTAAAAGTTCCCTCAATTGTCACCAACTGTACATTTCCTTTATATAATATATATATATATATATATATATATATTACAATATTAAATTCGCGAAAAAATATATCATATGTCAAGAATTATAAATTAAATTATAATGAAGTAAAAATTATGCAAGAAAACGCGCAATTCAATATTAAAAATAAATAAAAGAGCATTTAAAACGTGCAAAGGAAATATTAACTATCTCGGATACCAAGTTACATACGAAGAAGAAGAAGATTTTAGTCAAAAAATTATAAAATTTAACAGAGTAACAGGAATTATAAATAATATTTTCAAGCCAAACACACTACATCAACACACACGAACTAGAATTTATAAAACACTGGCCAGAACCATATTATGTTACGGCAGTGAGGCCTGGACAATTCGCAGTGTATTAGACATCAAAGTGTTTTGTGCAGGCGGAAAATATGTTAACTAACAAACTGTCTTTCTGTTTCTCTTCCTTACTATGTTGCCACTTCCTGTCTTTGTATTATGTTGATTGATTGGCAGGTAGAGAGCTGACAAATACCATGTATTTTAATGATCCGCCGTTCTGCGCGGTCAGTGGCAGAATGACTAACTTGGCAACTCTGTAACTTTTGGGGTTACGTCTAGGAATGAGCTGTCCCTTCATTGCCCTTCTCATTACTTGTTGCCACTTGTGATTTATTGTGAGGCTGGCAACAGAGAGACGGCAAATACTGTAATTTTAAATGATCCGACCGCTTGAGCGTTCCGTGCTTAAATGACTAATTTGACAACCATGTTAAGATCTTTCACACGTGTTTAGAGATCTCTCCCCCCCACATTTGAAGTTGAAAATGTTCAATACGTGAACGGATGTACAGTTTTCTCCTACATCCCTTCCACAGATTCAGTAGATCGGCGACACTAGCGCTAAAATTCTTCCCCTCCGCCCGTGAACAGTTAACTTGGATGTGTAATAGATGAACAAAGACTAACTGGGGCAGAAATGAAATTTATGAGACGTACTGCGGGCTAATCAAGGACAGACCATAAAAGGAATTCTGGCATTCTCAAAGAATTACAAACAGAATCAGTCATGGAATATGTACAAAAATACAGAAACAACTGGAAATCTCACGTACGAAGAATGAGCAGAACAAGAATACCACGTCAGATCTTAAATTACCAGCCACCAGGCAAGAGATCTTTGGGCAGACCCTTCAAACGTTGGATTGAGACCGTAACAGACCACTAGGTCTATCACATGAAAGGAGGAAGAAGAAAGAAGGAAAAATTAACAGTACAAGCAATGTTTAATTTTTTGTTGAAAACAAAAGTGCGCATATACATATGAGTGAATATTTTATCACAGTAACTACGATAGCAGTTCGGAATATTATGTACGTATGATAAATTCTGCGACGTTCCATTAGTCACTTGTGTATTTTTAAAGCGGAACACTTGTTACATCGGAAGACAGATTGTGCGACGGAAAAAAACATTGCTTTAACAAAAAAATACAAAATAAACTGCCTTGCTCTTACTTACTTACTCACTGGCACTATCGAACCCGTAGGTTCATGGCCGCGCGGACATAAGCTCTCCATACATCCCTATCCTGAGCTAATGCTTTCCAATCATTCCCTGTATAATCTACTTCCTTCAAATCATAGTTAATGTTATTTCTCCCACCTCATTCTTGGTCTACCAACTGGGCGTTTTCCCTCTGGCTTTCCTACAAGAAGCTTCCATGCAAGTCTTTCATTCCCCATACGTGCAACATGTCCTGCCCATCGCAGTCTACGAGACTTAACTGTTCTTATTATATAGCATAAGGATTAAATGGACTGCATATTATTATTCCAACTACCTTCCTATTAACATGCTTACTTTAAGTCTGGACAATAATTAGACGTCGTTATGCAACAACCGGCTATGCACCATGATGTAAGTTCCGAGAAAAAATGCATTTAAAGTTTTTTTTTTTTTTTTTTTAAACTCTAGCAAGAAATATTTCAGTTAGACGAAATGAGAATGATGTCAATCTTCTGCACCAATCTGTTAAGCGCCGTAAGAGGGCGTTTAACTGATTTTGATGAGGATTAGTATGGGATATTTTTTAATATGTATCAATCAGCCAGGGGCACGCCGTAGCGTAGTGGTTAAGGCACTGAGCTACAAGCCGGAGGGTCGAGGGTTCAAGTCCCGTTGTGGTCAGGATTTTTAAACTGACCCAAACTCTCTGGCGGCACTATATGGCCCTGGGGTCGACTCAGCCTCTAACGGAAATGAGTACCAGACGCTTGTTCTGGGGGTAAAGGCGGCCCGTCACGCAGGGCTGAAAACCCGGCTGACATTTAGTGCCGATTGTCTAGAAAAAGTGGGAGCCTTAACCTCCTACTTCCCAGGGGCCTCCGGGCCTGTTGTGGGATCATTTTACTTTTTTTTATCAATCAGCCAGGCGTTAAGGTAATGCATGTACACTGTTGATGTAAAATATTGTATCATAATATCAGTGGTGTGTTTGTATGCAGAATACAAACAGAATTATTGATATTTTATTGTTATTATTATTATATGCATGTTAAATGTATATGTTTTCCATATAAATCAAAAGTTTTCATACAATTACAGAACACAGGGGAAAAACACATACAAATTAAAAAAAGGCATGCTGTAACAATTTTATGAAATTAACTATTTCATTCCTTAGATTAGCCGAGCGGTTAAGGTAGGAAGCCTTGGAGCAGAGCTACGGGACTTGCGCTGGTTCGAGTCTCCATGGGGGAAGAAATTTTCTCTTGGTATTTCGGCCAGTATGGGACCGGTGCCCACCCAGCATCGTGAGGCAAGTGGGTAGCTACAATAAGTAGCGGCTCCAGGTTGAGGAACCAGCTATAACGGCTGGGGGACTCGACATGCTAACCACATGTCACCCCTACACTGGCTGTTGATCATCTACCTCTGTGATTGACACATGTGGATGTGAAGGGCCAGCAGCCGGCTGGTAAAAGGGCAACCGCTGAAAAGTGGAAAGACCCTCAATCGGACATATAAATGCCAAATTCAGATATATGTATCAGTAGAGAGAAACGTCTTAGATTATAAGACAGATTTTAAATATTTGTGATCAAAAATTTCAAGAAATATAGGATAGGAAATCTTCATCAACCACGAAAATCTTTGCAGACTTTACTCCATTGAGTCTAGGTTTTTCTTTCGCGATTAAATGTTCTTATCATAATATGTAATGCCACGAGTGATTTCCAAAGTATCTATAAATTCACGACTCACGAAGTGAGGAGCGAATTTATCTAGAGAATTTGGAAATCAAGAGTGGCATTTGTTAGGACTATTTAACGAATAAAATTAAGCTGTTTACTCACAAATCATTATTTAACTATAGTTATTTTATAATATTTATATATTTAATGTAAACGACGATGTTTGAAAACAAATGAGAAACGATAGGTACGCTTCATCTGCTTATTTTGTTTATCACTGCAACCAGATCATACTATTTATTGCCAAAGGAACGCAATATTGTAAGAATGCTCTCTAGTGGAGAAAAAATGAAATACATCAAACTGTATGTTATTTCATTTCTCATGTCGTATGATGTAAATATGACAATTATATTTTGTCTGGCTGGTAAAAGGGCAACCGCTGAAAAGCGGAAAGACCCTTAATCGGAGATTAAACATATATATATATATAGACATCCATCAACTTTCAGACTCAATTTTTATTTTGAACTGAAGTGTAATAGTTTTTAAAAGGCATGTTCATGACTAATAATATGCTTTCGTAATTCTAAACAATATTTAAAATAAGCGGAACAACATTAAATAATACAAATTATTTATCTCATTTTTTTAATGTGAATTATCCACATTGGAAATTTGTATGTGTTAAAACTATCATAGAACAAATTTAGAAAAATATACACTTTTCATTTCACAACAACAAAATACAAACTGATAAACATTGGATCTCCTAACTCCGTTGCCTATTAGAATGACCTCTGAATTGATAAGGGCCTGATTTTTTTTATCATTTTGTTTATAAAGTAGCAGTATATGAATTTCATGTACGAAAAATATATGTTTAATTAAATAAAAATAAAATTAAAGTTTTATATGATTTTCAAATCTATTTATTTATTTTTTTCAAATGCCCCAGGTTTGTCTTTCGACATTCCTGGTTTCTCTACTGGCATGGCGTACTTGTAACCCACTTCTGAGGTTGGGGCGCCTGGAAGGCGGGGTTACGTTGCCCCGATTATATGATGGGTGATGATGATGATGATGATAATGGTGCGCCAGTAGAGTGCCTAATCCTAAGCTTAACCTAAGATGAATATGAATGATGATGATTGCGATGACCATGTGCATTTGTAACCGCTGTTTCGGTACTTTGTTCCTTCTTCACATATGATTACAAATTAAATAATAACAATATTCGTTCATTTGTAATCATATCTGAAGAAGGTATAAAATACCGAAACAGCTGTTATAAATTTATATAGTAATAAATATGAAAATCATATAAAACTTTGAGTTTTATTTTATTTAATGAAATGAATATGGATTTTCCTTCTGGATTTTTTCGTGTTGAGACTTGAAAGTAGTTTTGAAGTTCCTTTTGTGTTGTAGCGAAGTATGGACGTTGAAACAGAAGGATATACAGAGACCTAGATCTGCTGAAATGAGATACCTTCGGAGGACTGCAGGATACACACTACTAGATCACAAAAAAAATGAAGACATCTTAGAAGAATTACACATGGAATCTTTAGAAATAAAATTTCTGATTATAAATCAAGATGGAAGATCACAGAATACCCAAACAAATGCTAAGATATCAACCTGCAGGAAGAAGAAGACCAGGACGTCCACTCAAAATACTTTTGGATGGTGTTTCTCTTGAGACCGAAACAGGTCAACAAATGGCCTAAATTCGTGAATGTACTATGATGATGATGATGAATATGGATTTTCATAAAAGCAAAATCAATTGAAAAATATATGATCCACATAGTAAATAAAACTCTTAAATATCAGCGAGACAGAAAATACCTGTCAATTTTCAGGGCAGTTCTTATAAAATATATCTATTTTTTTTAGCTCTGGATGTCATTATAACATTAAAAAATCACACTGAGTTGACAATATTCACTGTTTGCTGTAGCGTCAAACCAATAATACTTAGTTATGCATCAACAATATAAGAGCGAAAACATTTGGCGCTAAGCTGTATGATACAAAATTTAGATTATTATTTATGAAGGTCAAGTTTCATAGCCTTTTGTTGTAAAACACAGAATCTCTGATGGGACTGATGGTGTTTACATTTTTCTTTAATAATAAGACTATATTTAAGATTTGGCGCCAAACATGTGCTTACACTTACTTCACGAGGGTTTACAACAGATTGCATCAAAGTTCATTTTTAAATGTCGCTTAGCCGGTTGATGCATAACGCCGTCCAATTATAATAGTTATTTAGACGACTAGTTACTATACCTAATTTTGTAAATTTTGTATACAATATTTTATCTACGTTCAGAGTATGTTAGTACGTGTTGTATATTTAGTAGGCCTATATTTAATGAAATTTATTTATTGTGGAAACGATATGTTTAGAGAGAAGAGTAATGTGGGCTATGGAGAAAAAAAAAAAGAACAAACATTGTTGTTACATTCTGCAATATATCTATCCTCAACCATTAGAGTATATTTTACGTTTTGTTAAACTTTATTTTATGGTTTGATAGCATGCATTGTATTATTTAAGAATGTAATGTCACAGATGACCGGGGTTTTCATTTCAGTTATTTCGGCATGAATGAACACACGCTCTTCAAAAACTCAGGTATTACGTAGAAATTAATATCAGAAATTTATTTATTGTGGAAACGATATGTTTAGAGAAAGAGTAAAGTGGGCTATGGAGAAAAAAAAGAACAAACATTGTTATATTCTGCAATACAACTATCTTCAACCATTAAAGTATATTTTACGTTTTGTTAAACTTTATTTTATGTTTTGATAGCATGTTTTGTATTATTTAAGAATGTAATGTCACAGATGACCGGGGTTTTCATTTCAGTTATTTCGGCATAAATGAACACACGCTCTTCAAAAACTCAGGTATTGCGTAGAAATTAATATCAGAAATTTATTTATTGTGGAAACGATATGTTTAGAGAAAGAGTAAAGTGGGCTATGGAGAAAAAAAAGAACAAACATTGTTATATTCTGCAATACAACTATCTTCAACCATTAAAGTATATTTTACGTTTTGTTAAACTTTATTTTATGTTTTGATAGCATGTTTTGTATTATTTAAGAATGTAATGTCACAGATGATCAGGGTTTTCATTTCCGTTATTTCGGCATGAATGAACACACGCTCTTCAAAAACTCAGGTATTACGTAGAAATTAATATCAGAAATTTATTTATTGTGGAAACGATATGTTTAGAGAAAGAGTAAAGTGGGCTATGGAGAAAAAAAAGAACAAACATTGTTGTTATATTCTGCAATACAACTATCTTCAACCATTAAAGTATATTTTACGTTTTGTTAAACTTTATTTTATGTTTTGATAGCATGTTTTGTATTATTTAAGAATGTAATGTCACAGATGACCAGGGTTTTCATTTCAGTTATTTCGGCATAAATGAACACACGCTCTTCAAAAACTCAGGTATTACGTAGAAATTAATATCAGAAATTTATTTATTGTGGAAACGATATGTTTAGAGAAAGAGTAAAGTGGACTATGGAGAAAAAAAGAACAAACATTGTTGTTATATTCTGCAATACAACTATCTTCAACCATTAAAGTATATTTTACGTTTTGTTAAACTTTATTTTATGTTTTGATAGCATGTTTTGTATTATTTAAGAATGTAATGTCAAAGATGACCAGGGTTTTCATTTCAGTTATTTCGGCATGAATGAACACACGCTCTTCAAAAACTCAGGTATTACGTAGAAATTAATATCAGAAATTTATTTATTGTGGAAACGATATGTTTAGAGAAAGAGTAAAGTGGACTATGGAGAAAAAAAAGAACAAACATTGTTGTTATATTCTGCAATACAACTATCTTCAACCATTAAAGTATATTTTACGTTTTGTTAAACTTTATTTTATGTTTTGATAGCATGTTTTGTATTATTTAAGAATGTAATGTCACAGATGACCGGGGTTTTCATTTCAGTTATTTCGGCATAAATGAACACACGCTCTTCAAAAACTCAGGTATTACGTAGAAATTAATATCAGAAATTATTTATTGTGGAAACGATATGTTTAGAGAAAGAGTAAAGTGGACTATGGAGAAAAAAAATAACAAACATTGTTGTTATATTCTGCAATACAACTATCTTCAACCATTAAAGTATATTTTACGTTTTGTTAAACTTTATTTTATGTTTTGATAGCATGTTTTGTATTATTTAAGAATGTAATGTCACAGATGATCAGGTTTTCATTTCCGTTATTTCGGCATGAATGAACACACGCTCTTCAAAAACTCAGGTATTACGTAGAAATTAATATCAGAAATTTATTTATTGTGGAAACGATATGTTTAGAGAAAGAGTAAAGTGGGCTATGGAGAAAAAAAGAACAAACATTGTTGTTATATTCTGCAATACAACTATCTTCAACCATTAAAGTATATTTTACGTTTTGTTAAACTTTATTTTATGTTTTGATAGCATGTTTTGTATTATTTAAGAATGTAATGTCACAGATGACCAGGGTTTTCATTTCAGTTATTTCGGCATAAATGAACACACGCTCTTCAAAAACTCAGGTATTACGTAGAAATTAATATCAGTACGTGTGAAGCCCCAGACATTTTGCTCAGAGGTCTTTTTTTAAGTGGGGTTCTTTTACGATCCGTAAATCCACTACTCGGAAATCATGGACTTACTTGTCTTTCGAAAAGGCCGTATGTAGGATTTCTGTAATCTTAATAAATAGTCTTACATCGATTCCGGATGGAATTGAGCCAGCGATCCTCGGAACCCTGGTTTGAAATGGTAATTACTGGACCACGTGATCGACTATCGTTGTTACAGTTTTCTTCTTAATTTTATGCCAGGGTAGACCTAAAACCTGATTTATTTATTTGAGAGTTTATTTACTTCATGAATCAATGAACAGTTCATAAATTCCATTCAATCGGATGTTATCGCATTTACGCGGTTTTTTTATATCAAAATTTACTGAATGAATGGATCACGCCACGCTGTCTTCAAAGTATGTTAGGGACGTTCCAATGAGCTGTTTTAATTGTCATAACAAACCGCCTGGCACTTTCATTTGTTATTCTCATGGGGGCATATGAAGACGTTGGTGTATGAAACTCCAGTTGAAACTGAAGAGGACTGTTTGCTAGGGTCATAGCTGCCGCTGTCATTGTACAACAGACACCAGATATTTTGGAGAGGTTGCGACAAAATGGATTACGTCGTTATAATGCACGTTTTGAAACAGGC
Organism: Diploptera punctata; assembly: GCA_030220185.1. NCBI lineage: Eukaryota > Metazoa > Arthropoda > Insecta > Blattodea > Blaberidae > Diploptera > Diploptera punctata. The sequence goes on along the minus strand of JASPKZ010007328.1, from coordinate 395,301 downwards.
GGTCGCTACGTTCAACAAATGCTCCGAGCTCTAAATTGGTGGTGAATGCAAAAAAAAAGAGCAGCTTGCAAATGATTTCGATGGCGTGGCATCTAAAATATTAATTTCCGACCACTGGTCCTTTATGTCAGAATGCTCCAAGTAGAGTCATCTATTGTGTGTATAATTTTGACCCTAAAGTTTGGGGGACACACTGTATGCGACTTTTATCTGGTCCAAATCACATCGGCTGAACCACATTAAAGGAGACAGTTGAAAACATAGCGCTATTATCAATTCGAATATCCTTCTAAATTAAATTAAAAATATAAAAAAAACACTTATATTGGAAGATAGTTTTCGGACACTTTTGAAATCCAGAATGGGTTGAAGCAAGGAGATGCACTATCTCCTCTACTATTTAATTTTGTACTAGAACATGCCATTAAATCTTTAGAGAATGAGGAAGGCTTACAACTCAATGGTATTAATAAGCTGTTAGTTTATGCTGATGATGTAATACTCTTGGCCGATAGCGAGGAGATACTAAAGGCCAACACGCACACACTATTGAGTAACACTAAGAAATTAGGACTGGAAGTAAATATCAGTAAAACTAAATATATGATCACACGTAGAAATTCATTAAATAATTTAAATAGACGGCTAATGACAAATGAGGGAAATTTTGAGGAGGTGGCTGAATTCAAATACCTAGGAACAATAATCACAAGTAGGAATGAGATGCACAAAGAAATTAAACATAGGCTCAATTCTGGAAATGCATGCTATTATGCTTTGCAGAGACTCTTGATGTCCCAACTCCTTTCAAAAAATGTTAAATTGAAAATATATAAAACTATTATTCTACCAGTTATATTATATGGGAAGATTGCAGTGGAAGGTATTAATTATTAATGTAGGTTAGAATTAGTTATTTTTTTAAGTATTGATAAAATATGTGCCAGCAGTCGCGGTGCAAAACATGGACTCTTATTTTAAGGGAGGAAAGGAGATTACAAGTATTTGAGAATAAAGTACTTAGGAACATTTTTGGACCAAAGAGTGATGAACAGACAGGTGAATGGAGAAGACTACATAACAATGAACTACATGGTCTTTTTAGGAAGCCAGATATAATAAGAACAGTTAAGTCTCGTAGACTGCGATGGGCAGGACATGTTGCACGTATGGGGAATGGGAGACTTGCATGGAAGCTTCTTGTAGGAAAGCCAGAGGGAAAACGCCCAGTTGGTAGACCAAGAATGAGGTGGGAGAATAACATTAACTATGATTTAAGGGAAGTAGATTATACAGGGAATGATTGGAAAGCATTAGCTCAGGATACGGATGTATGGAGAGCGTATGTCCGTGCGGCCATGAACCTACGGGTTCGATAGTGCCAGTGAGTAAGTAAGTAAGTAACCGAATCAGGATGTGAAAAGGCTAACAAATGTTGCCTCGAAAGAATCCTTAATTCAGGCTTAGGGTAGTTTTGCACAATGTATTTATACGGCACAGAACCTGTTATTCCTGTTCTAAGGAAGTCATACTTATAATGTGCCACCTCTTGAAATCATAATCGACCCGGTAGGGTGTGATTTCGTGAACCTAAAATCCAGAGGCGAGGCAGTCTCTTAGCCACCAACGCTCCTCGTTTTATGTTGCTACAACGGTTTTCCCGTGAACTATATTTTCGATAAATGAATAACTATAAATGAATGGAATTTTTGATCATTTTATGAAGAAAAAATCAATCATGATAGGCATAGTGGAATGGCTTCTAGGAAATTAAATAGCTGATATGATATTTCTACAACGAAATGAATTGGGGTATCTTATGTCAAATTTCCATTCTCTATATGATATTTAACGAGTTTAGCTCGCTTTTAAATGATACATATTACAAATAAAATTATGAAATTTCAGGCTATATGTGGAACCATAAAAAGAACCTTAGGTCGGAAAACAAGGAAAGATACGAAACTTAAATTATATAAAACAATGGCTGTTCCTTTGTTGATTTATGGAAGTGAAAATTGGATAATGAAATCAAGGGATAAAAGCAGGATACAGACTGCGGAAATGCTGTTTTTACGTAATGTGAAAGGATGCACAAGAGTGGATAGAATACGGAATGAAACTATACGAGAAGAATTAAATATATATAAAATTGAAGATAAAATCAGCGAAATGGACAGAACACTTAATGAGAATGAACAACGAAAGAATACCAAAAAGAACCTTCCTGTATAATCGCAGATGAACAAGAGATGTTGGCCGACCAGGTAAAAAGATGGACTCCACTTTTAACTTCGCCGGAACAGGCTGCATAGCCTAAACCTTGTAGTAGAAGGAGAAGAAGAAATTATGAAATCACAAACATTTTCTCCTATTTAAGATCTTCTTGTTCCCTAATTTGAAAACGATATTTGAAAATGTACTCAATGCGATAGCAAAACATTATGTCTGTTCTCGGCTACACATTAGATTAAACTCGTCAGCTAATAATATTATTTCAGGAGGAAATTGCTTTGAAAAGAGATATTCCAATCAAGTGAGAGAGATAGAGACAAATACGTCGGCTTTGTTATTCTATCAGCAACCCGAAGGAGACAATCGTCTTCATTAATGGAATAATTGTCTTTGTTTGCATTTCATTAATGTTAATGATGTTTCTCAAAGAGATGGGTTAATGCTCCTGCGGATTCGCTTACAGTAATTATACTGGCCCCCTCGTGTCTTCGCAGGAACTACCGTCTACGTCGCCCTATCGATTTCATATTGTTACCAAATATTCAAGCATATAGACCGCAACACTAAAACTATGATGCATTTTCCTAAAATAAATGTTTTGACAAAACACTAATTTATGAGTATCTTCCAATATGTGTTTTTTTTATTTTCAATTTAATTTAGAAGGATATTCGAATTATTCTATAACCTTAGATAATAGCGCTATGTTTTGAATTGTCTCCTTTAATATGGTTCAGCCGATATGATTTGGACCAGATAAAAGTCGCATACAGCGTGTCCCCAAACTTTAGGGTCAAAATTATACACACAATAGAGGACTCTATTTGGAGCATTCTGACATAAAAGACCTTACTTACTTACTTACTCACTGGCACTATCGAACCCGTAGGTTCATGGCCGCACGGACATAAGCTCTCCATACATCCCGATCCTGAGCTAATACTTTCCAATCATTCCCTGTATAATCTACTTCCCTCAAATCATAGTTAATGTTATTCTCCCACCTCATTCTTGGTCTACCAACTGGGCGTTTTCCCTCTGGCTTTCCTACAAGAAGCTTCCATGCAAGTCTTTCATTCCCCATTCGTGCAACATGTCCTGCCCATCTCAGTCTACGAGACTTAACTGTTCTTATTATACCCGGCTTCCTATAAAGACCATGTAGTTCATTTTCATGTAGTCTTCTCCATTCACCTGTCTGTTCATCTCTCTTTGGTCCAAAAATGTTCCTAAGTACTTTATTCTCAAATACTCGTAACCTCATTTCCTCCCTTAAAGTAAGAGTCCATGTTTCGCAACCATATAATATAACTGGTAGAATAATAGTTTTATATATTTTCAGTTTAACGTTTTTTGAAAGGAGTTGGGACATCAAGAGTCTCTGCAAGGCATAATAGCACGCATTTCCAGAATTGAGCCTATGTTTAATTTCTTTGTGCATCTCATTCCTATTTGTGATTATTGTTCCTGGGCACTTGAGTTCAGCCACTTCCTCAAAATTTCCCTCATTTGTCATTAGCTGTCCACTTCCATTATATAATGAATTTCTACGTGTGACCATATATTTAGTTTTATTGATATTTACTTCCAGTCCTAATTTCTTAGTGTTTCTGATTCGGTTACCGAAGCTAATACCTACATACGTTTAAATCCGTTAGTAAATAAAATTATATTTGCATACCACAGTCAACAAGCAATACTCTTCTACAATAGTGATAATAAATAGCCCATTTATAGAAAATAATTCAATTAGCGTTGATGGAATGGGACAAGCAAGTAATTAATATATTAGTAGCGTAGTGGTTAAGGCACTGCGCTATAAGCCGGAAGGTCAGGATTTTTAAACTGACCCAAACCTTCTGGCGGCACTATGGCCCTGGGGTCGACTCAGCTTCTAACGGAAATGAGTACCAGATGCTTTTCTGGGGGTAAATGCGGCCGTCACGCAGGGCTAACAACCCGGTTGAAACCAAGTGCCGATTGTCTAGAAAAAGTGGGAGCCTTAACCTCCTACTGACCCAAGGGTCTCCTGAGGCCTGTAGTGGGATCACTTTACTGAGTTACTCACAATAATACTCCTATAATGATTATGTTCATATGATTGTACGTATTTCCAATCCATAACAGTGGCGTGTTTATTAAAGAGTCCCTACTTTTTACTTCGGTGCCCCGAAAACAAATTTTATATCTCCCTTCTATGTCTGGGTGTGTTTCGTTTGACCTGAATTGTATATTTATTATGTACTTCAATAAATATAAGATATAGATAGGGACATAGAGCAAACCAGGGGATAAGAGCATTATGTCCGAGGTAACCCGAGGGGTGGTGGTGGGGCTCTAAATATAAAATAAAGTAAAATTGACTTATTTGCTCTCCGTTGTCTTTTCCGATAGTCATATCATAGGCCTACTTCTAATCAGATTCAGGGAGGTCCGCGACTAAGTATTTATCTAATACGGGATTTATATTTTCTGTTCCATAACTACAAGAGACCGTCCCAAGTCTATATAAGCCTAAAGGGTAAATACTTCATTGGACTATAAGTCCTACAAAAGTAGAGAGAATAAGAAAATGTAGATATTAGACGCCGTAGCGTAGTGGTTAAGGCACTGAGCTACAAACCGGAGGGTCGAGGGTTCAAGTCCCGTTGGGGTCAGGATTTTTAAACTGACCCAAACCCTCTGGCGGCACTATGGCCCTGGGGTCGACTCAGCCTCTAACGGAAATGAGTACCAGACGCTTGTTCTGGGGTAAAGGCGGCCGTCACGCAGGGCTGACAACCCGGCTGACATCAAGTGCCGATTGTTTAGAAAAAGTGGGAGCCTTAACCTCCTACTACCCCAAAGGCCTCCTGAGGCCTGTTGTGGGATCACTTTACCTTTACCTTTACCTTAGACTTCTTCTTCACTTCCTGGTTTAGGCAAGAGTTGCCTGTTCCGTCTTCACTAATGGATCTAAGACCATCTCTTCCGAGGACGTCCGACATCTCTTCTTCCTCTTGGAAAATAATGGAAGGTTTTATTGGTAATCTACTTTCTTCCATTCTTTCTACATGTTCTTTCCACTGTATCTTGTTGTTAAATATATTTTCTTTTATGGAGTAGATCTGCAGTTCTTCACGGATATCCTCGTTTCTTATCTGGTCCATTCTAGTGCAGCCTTTTACTCTTCTTAAAAATTTCATTTCGGCTGCTTGGATTTTAATTTCTTGTTTCGTAGTGGTAATCCAATATTCACTCCCATACAAAAGGACAGGGACAGCCATTGTTTTATAAAATTTTAATTTTGTTTGTTTATGGGCTTTATTATTGAATGTTCTATTTATTGTACCACAAATAGCTTGAAACTGATGTGTTTTGTGTTCAATATCTTTATCATACCCATAGCTGATGTCACATCCTAAATATTTAAAGTGGGATACTTGTTCAATAATTTCGTATCTAATTACTATTTTTGCACGCAGAGTATTTCTTCCACAAAATGTCATTACTTTTGTTTTACTTATTGAAATTTTAAAATTATAATCGCTACATATTGCATTTAGTTTGTAAGCAGCCAATTGTAACAGATCTTCATCATGGTGTAGTAAGACTAAATCATCGGCGAAAAGTAAGTTATTAATACTTGAGTTATTGTTCAATCTAAGGCCATTGTCCATTATAATTTTCCATTGTTTCATAATGTCGTCGATATATATATTAAAAAGAGTGGGTGATAGACTACACCATTGACTAACTCCTTGATTTATTAAAATTTCTTCTGACCTTTTTCCATCAGTTTTTATCACAACTTTAGTTTCTTCATATAATATTAGACAAATGTTCTAATTCAGAAAAACAATAATAACTTTGACTTTCACAATTTAAACACGCGTTTAAATCCGTACAATTACTTGGGAATAGAATTATGACATAAAAAATAAAATCTTGCAACTTAATCCTTCATAAAATTGGAATAGGAATATTATTTGCGCACATAATCTTGTAGGTCAATGTTTCTGTATCATAATTCAAGAATGATCATAAATAAAGTGTTCCGGTAAATATGATCATACACAGAAGCATTTCATTAAATGGATTTGCATTCACGTTAACTGCATTATTTACATGAAGGAAATATTCACTAAATGACAAAATAAAGGAGCACCAGGCGTACAGAATCAATTAAGAAGTTCTTTATGATTTTCAGACAAGCTGGTGATCATCTCAGATACAGAATTATACTAAACAAAATACCAACAGAATAGGAGATACAATCTCCATAAATTAAACCAAAACAATGTCATATTAAGGTACAGTTCTAATAAGATGAAAATTGTTATTAACAATAAAATAATAGACAAGTGAATATATTCAAGTATTTCACACTCACTCACTGGCACTATCGAACCCGTAGGTTCATGGCCGCACGGTCATAAGCCCTCCATACATCCCTATCCTGCGCTAATGCTTTCCAATCATTCCCTGTATAATCTACTTCCCTCAAATCATAGTTAATGTTATTCTCCCACCTCATTCTTGGTCTACCAACTGGGCGTTTTCCCTCTGGCTTTCCTACAAGAAGCTTCCATGCAAGTCTTTCATTCCCCATACGCGCAACATGTCCTGCCCATCGCAGTCTACGAGACTTAACTGTTCTTATTATATCTGGCTTCCTATAAAGACCATGTAGTTCATTGTTAAATAGTCTTCTCCATTCACCTGTCTGTTCATCGATCTTTGGTCCAAAAATTTTCCTAAGTACTTTATTCTCAAATACTTGTAATCTCCTTTCCTCTCTTAAAGTAAGAGTCCATGATTCGCACCCATATAATATAACTGGTAGAATAATAGTTTTATATATTTTCAGTTTAACGTTTTTTGAAAGGAGTTGGGACATCAAGAGTCTCTGCAATGCATAATAGCACGCATTTGCAGAATTGAGCCTATGTTTAATTTCTTTGTGCATCTCATTCCTATTTGTGATTATTGTTCCTAGGTATTTGAATTCAGCCACTTCCTCAAAATTTCCCTCATTTTTCATTAGCTGTCCATTTCCATTATATAATGAATTTCTACGTGTGACCATATATTCAAGTATTTAGGAAACTTAATATTATATGAAGGAAAAAATATATAAAAAACACGTTACATACCTTTATAAAAGTAACAGAAGTAATATATATTTAAACCAAAATCAGAATAAATAAAACAAGAATTAAATTATACCTTACTTTGGCGATTCCTACTCTTCTACATGACAGTGAATCATGGACTACCAAAGCAGGTGACGCCTCAAAAATAAGATCAGCAAAGTTGTTATATATGCGAAAAACAGCAGGATACAAATGATCGGTCTGTCTCTCTGCCTGTTTTGTGACGGCAGTTGTTTTGCCGTCCAGTGTGCTGTTTTCGGGAAGTAATTTTTCCCTCGGCAGCTAAATTACTAGTGGCTAACTCTAAGTGGCTTTCCTATTGTAACCTCCACCTAAACGGTGTTTGTTTTAGGAATTTATTACGAGATATGGATACGAAGATGTTTTGACGTGCGCTATGTTGGTATTTAGCGACATGTGCCACTGAAATTAACCCTTATGGAGGTTGTTCTCCAGTGAATATGTTCTTATGCACTGTACGCCATTGCGGTAGTTGTCCGATTGTGCGTACTATTGCATTATCATGTTCCAAAATGTTTCTATACATTTTGGTGACTTAATCTTTCACAATAGCATCACTTATCGAGTTGCTTAGTATTTTCGGTGGGAAGTTTTTATTTCAATGATAGGATTTCGCAGGGAGAAAACTCAATCTAAATTTTTGACTATAATATTGTTAGATCAGTGTATTTTCATTTTAAATTTTAAACAAATTTAATGTTTAAATTCCATATTTGTTGTTTAAAGTTAAAACATTTATAAACTATTTTATTTCCGTATTAATTTTGTTGTAACCAGCGTCATGGGTTTATGGTCAACGTTTCAGACTACAGTTCATGAGGTCCCGAGTTCGAATCCCAATTAGATCATATTAATTTTTCCTTAAAGGGATTTATTCCTGTAGGTGCCCATGGTCTGGTATTTAGGGTAAGTGCTCTCCTGGCATCATTATCATTTATCATAAGTAATGCCACGAGTGATTTCCAAATTATCGATAAATTCACGACTCACGAAGTGAGGAGTGAATTTATCTAGAGAATTTGGAAATCAAGAGTGGCGTTTGTTAGGACTATTTAACGAATAAATTTAAGTTGTTTACTCACAAATCATTGTTTAACTAACGTTATTTTAAAATATTTATATATTTAATGTAAACGGCGATGTTTGAAAACAAATGAGAAAATATAGGTACGCTTCATCTGCTTCTTTTGTTTATCACTGCAACCAGATCATACTATGTATTGCCACAGGAACGGAAATATTGTAAGAATGCTCTCTACTGGAGAAAAAATGAAACACATCAAACTGTATATTAATTCATTTCTGTTGTTGTGTGATGTAAATATGACAATTATATTTTTCTGGATTATTAGCTGGGAAAAAATACATTTAAGAAAGTGCAAACAGTGGTTTCTTTTTTGGTGGTATAATCAATTGCTACAAATGTTTTTATATTAACTCCTGCAAGCGCTATGTGTTGACATCTATGCACTATATATACAATCTGGTAGCCGTATTTCTTAGTGAATCAGTCACTGCAAAATAATAGTCAGACCTGTTCAGAATATTAAAAAGGAGGAGCTTTCTTTAATATGGTAAATTTAACACTGATAAATATTTCGTGATACACGACTCTGATTGGTTGTAAAACAGAAATCATTGAAACGTGATTGGCCATTGACTCCCATTTGGGGCATGAGTTAAATAGTCACCCAACCTCAGAAATTGATCATATTTCTATTTCTTTCAGGGGAGAAAGCCTTAAATGTCATATAAGACAACCTGGTGGCATTAAAAAAAACTTTAATATTTATTCTACTATTATTAATTTATATGGATTGGTTTTTTACCTTATCCGCCACTGTGACCACATAATTAAAATTAAAATTGTATCAAAGGTAACAGTTATGGATTTCGTTCATTTAATTGTATTTACAGTTCTAACTATGTTAAAATATGTCCTTTTATATAGCAAAGCTTTTGTGCATGAGTAAATGTATATTCCAATACGTGAATAATGAAATAGTTTTGAACAATGCAATCAGTATTATGAAAGGAACTAATTTATTTTGCATTACAAAAGAGATTTTAATAGCAAATTCCGAACGGTTGGATTAGAGGTAGTTCAAATGTTTTATTCGATGATCGTTTTATCACCGTGGAAACGACCTATTACATTTTTGTTTATAGCAAAGGTTACATTTATCTTCTTTTATTCTGTCATATTCCTTATCTCTGGTTTCCAGAACAGACTTGAGTCTTCTAATTGGCTTTTGCGCTACTTCTTTTAAAATCGTTGACACAAAATGTTGAGTGAAATCTTATTGCAGTACCTGTGACACTAGTTCTTTATCAAATAGTATTTTGTTTTGAAAATTGTAAAATAAGAATGGAATGAGAGATTCATTACGAAAAGTATCATACCTTCCGCTTTAAAATTCTACTCGATCCTGAATTGTCGTAGGATCCGTCCTGATTGGTAGTATTTACTATACTCGCCCCCTGTTTCCGAGGTTCAAGCGTCCAAAATGGATCCTGGACAACACTTGACCGGTGAAAGCTGATAGGGCAGACACACACACACACACACAGAAACACATTACACAATTATTCAATACAGTTACAACATTAGCATATAATGTACATTAATAAAAATATATTAACACAACAAATGAAAAACTAATAACTAATCTTACTGCTACAGGTTCATCCCACCAGTTCCAGAGAAACTGACGTCACCTGACAACTACAGATAGAACAGCAACAACTGAAGAACACAAAAAAGTAAATAAAAAATGCACGTTACCATAATTGTATGAATAATTGTAATAATCTGAAATGTACGCATATTATATTTAAATAAAGAGACTCCTGGTTACCCTCCCAATATAGAGTCATCCGAAAGCCAAACTTGGCAAGATCCCGCGTGATCGACTATTCCGATTGAGGTTTTAAGCGGTTTCCCTCAATCCAAAGAGCAAATGCTGGAATAGAGCCCCAAAAGGTCCGCTTCCGACTTCACTCTGCTAATTAACTTCAAAATTGAATTCATTTACAGGAACCCGGGGTTCTACCTATTAAGGAGGACCAAAATGGATCGCTCACCGCCAACACTTAAGTGATGGCCGCAGATCTTTCCATCTATCTATCTATCAGGGTTCAAACCCTCCAGGGATAATCGATTGTTTAGGTAACTAAAATGTTGCACATGGATTTTCTCGGAAGGGAAATAAAGCGGTTGATCTCTGTTGTAGATTTACAGGACGTAAGAGAACATGAAGCCTGAATTAAGAGGCCTGTGAGCATGATTTTTCTATGCTATCACTTCCAGCTTTGAATTGTGATTAATGACCTTAGGTATTAAAGAGCGTCGCTCCATAAAACACTAACATCAATAATTCATCATCATCATCATCATCATCATCATAGTATATTCACGAATTTAGGTCATTTGTTGACCTGTTTCGGCTTCAAGAGAAACACCATCCAAAAGTCTTTTGAGTGGACGTCCTGGTCTTCTTCTTCATGCAGGTTGATATCTTAACATTTGTTTGGGTATTCTGTGATCTTCCATTCGATGAACATGTTGCATCCATCTTGACTTATAATCAGAAATTTTGTTTTCTAAAGATTCCATGTGTAATTCTTCTAAGATGTCTTCATTTTTTGTGATCTAATAATAATAATAATAATAATAATAATAATAATAATAATAATAATAATAATAATAATAATAATAGCTTTATTTTACCTGGCAGAGTTAAGGCCTTAAGGCCTTGTCTACCACTCAACCAGGTTTAAAAAAATACAAACAAAAAAAAGTCTTAAATCTAAATTACAAAAAATATATATATATATATATATATATATATATATAAACAATTACAAGTTATGAATACAATACAATTAATATTTATAATGTAATTTGATTTACTCTAAATTTAACGAATTAAATATATAATATGTACAAGATATATAAAAAAACTAGGAAAAAATTAATGACATAATATAAAATTAAATATATAGAGAAAAATTAATTATTAGACAACAGGTAACTGTATAAGCGTGACTTAAAGGTGCCAAGTGTGCGGCAACCCCTGATATCTTCAGGAAGGAGATTCCAGGAGCGGGCAGAGGCTACTGTGAAGGAAGTAGAATAGGAGGAAGTGCTATGAAGAGGAATTGTTAGCAGACTGCTATCTTGTGACCTAGTGTCAATATTGTGGTAAGAGGATAACTTCTCAAATCTGGACGCCAGGTAAGTAGGAATGTAGGAATTCAGAAGCTTGAAAAGTAGTGAAAGAGAGTGGAATTTACGTCTGTCAGTAAGACGGAGCCAAGAGAGGTTATTAAAGTGTTCGGAAATATGGTCATAACGGCGGATATTGAAAATGAATCGAACGCAAGCATTATGAACACGCTGCAGTCTCTGCGACAAGTCATAGTTTAGATCATTATATATAATGTCACAATAATCGAAGTGTGGTAACACAAGATTCTGTACTAGGATTTGTAGTGTGTATCCTGCAGTCCTCCGAAGATTCAATAATTCATAGTCCCCGATATGTTGATTAATGTAGTAATGTTCATCACAGGCAGCAGCCTTCTGGCTAGCGGGTTCTATACACTGTAGGGTCATGGAATTTTAATTGAACGATACAGGGAAAGAATCAAATAAGTCACTTATTTGTTAATGCAGAGTTTGAGGTGTCATTAGGTTTTCTACGGAAAGCACTATAATTTAGAAGTGTGAAACAATAAAGTAAAGAGTTTAGTAGTGGGTTTATTTATCTCCAAAGATTGGCATACAGGTAAGGAAGTAAGTATGTTGTAAAGCATATTTTCTAGGTTTCAAGGAAAAAGTGACTTATCCAGTTTTTTCCCTCTACCGTTTAATTGTTTTTCTTTTTTTCTTAGGGCTGGAAGGGGTGGTGATGTGCAATTTTTATCGCTGAATTTTGGATCAGAGGTCTGAACTAAATTTCAATCCCCTCCGCAGTACATGTGTTGAAAATACAGCGTGTCCATTCAAATATTCCGTAGTCACAAACCGGTGCAGCATCGCAGTCAGTTGTTGGATTTATAACAATCTGGTGCCATTAAAAAGAGGAACTAAAAAAATAATGTAAAGTAAGTAAAAGTAAAGAGATCCTACAACAGGCCCGGAGGCCCTTGGGGTAGTAGGATGTTAAGGCTCCCACTTTTTCTAGACAATCGGCACTTTGTGTCAGCCGGGTGGTGAGCCCTGCGTGACGGCCGCCTTTACCCCCAGAACAAGCGTCTGGTACTCATTTCCGTTAGAGGCTGAGTCGACCCCAGGGCCATAGTGCCGCCAGAGGGTTTGGGTCAGTTTAAAAATCCTGACCCCAACGGGACTTGAACCCTCGACCCTCCGGCTTGTAGCTCAGTGCCTTAACCACTACGCTACGGCGTACCCCAAAAAAAAAGCCTTTTTCAAAGACACTGGATGAGTTCGTAGAACCTTAGAAATGGTGGATTTAAAATTGCTTAACTGCCAGCTGGTGCACTGTGGGAAAGATCGGTGGATCTGCTAGACAGTCCTCCCGGTTAAGTCCAAGGGACTCGTGAACCATTAGTGGGGTAGGCAAGAGTTGAGCGCCTTGTCGTACTACTTGCTCATCTGTTGGAGCTTGCGAGCTCCGTGCTGGCCCACAACAGCTGCAGAAGGCGTCCCTGGGGGCACACCAGGGCTCGGCTCGGACCAGTCCAGATGGGAGCTACTGTACTGGTTCCTGGCTCGGCCTACAAGCCCGTCGACAAACTATGGGGTCGCCAGGAGATGAGCACCTGGATGTACTAAAAGTCTCACACTGTTGGGCTTGTAGTCCTAGCCGGTCTCACAACGGCTGCAGGACACGTCCCTGGAGGCAGAACAGGGGAATGGTCGGTGGATCTGCGACAGCAGTCCTCCCGGCTAGGCTCATGGAGCCCGTGGACCAACTGTGGGGTCGTCAGGATTGAGTGACCTGATGTACTATGTAGCTCAGCAATTTCCAGAACTGCTAACACTCTCTCCCTGGGGTGTTGGTTTAAGGACCGTGAACTTGAACGTGGACGTGAACATAGGATAGGGAGGACTAGAACTAGGACTTGGGAGTATGGTCATGACGACCGAGGTATCCCAAGGGGTGGATGGATGGGCATAGATGCTGGCTAACTCTACGCATAGATTTTAGAGGGCTATTGTAGAAATGCCTCCCGCACCTGTTGTACACTTTCCGCACTCACAGGCCGTTTCCCAGAATGAAATTTCCTTTTATCACACATATACTCATGCTCTACAAAATATCGATACCAATTCAGAATCGTTTTGTCTATAGCTTCCTCGTGTTGAAATGTGCGTGCGAACGCACCCTGCACCCTAATTACACTCCGTGGTATTCTAAAACACACCAACTACGATCATGTGGATTCACAATAACCCTCTAAATGTTGTATGATTCACGCACACTTAAAAATGTAGAATTATTACCATTTAACATAACTTCTTTGTCTCCAACAAAGCCTTAATATCAAGCAAAATAGCAGAAACAGCTATTGGAAATACTTTATAACCTTACCAATGATTCCTGACCAATGAAATTTGTAATGGGAGCTTATATGCGAGTTCTGTACTAACCAGATGTAGGTCTCAGCCAATAGGAAGTATGACCACACGTCATTGCTAACTCCCTCGCTAGCGAATATCAAATACAGTCACTGCTAAACATTTTTAAAATCTCGCTATAAAAATTAATTAATATAGGTAATCTTTATCGTAGACTGCAATGGGAAGGGCATGTGGCGCGAATATAATGAAAGACGTGCATGGAAGCTTCTTGTAGGAAAACCAGAGGGAAAACGCCCAGTTGGTAGACCAAGAATGAGGCGGGAGAATAACATTAACTATGAATTGAAGGAAGTAGATTATACAGGGAATGATTGGAAAACATTAGCTCAGGATAGGGATGTATGGAAAGCTTATGTCCGCGCGGCCATGAACCTACGGGTTCGACAGTTAGGGCATCTTTATATGTGGAGGAAGTATATTCACTATATACTCGTATATACACACACACACACACACACACACACACATTGTATTTGGTTTATATCACTCTGTTAATGTTTTAAATGACCACTAAATGGCACTTCAATTTAAACCATTTATAGTCTTCCCCGCGCCTTAGCCATGTGATTAAGGCAAGATGTCTTGGCGCAGATTTACGGGACCTGCGCTGGTTCGAGTCTCCATGGAGGAAGACGTTCTCAAGGAATATCTGCCAGTATGGGACCGGTGCCCACCCACCATCGTCAGGCATTTGGGTGGCTACAATAAGTAGCGACTCCAAGTTGAGAAGACCAGCTATAATGGCTGGGGAACTGACATTCACATTGCACTGTCATTTTAAGACTTGAGGCAGCAAGTGTACAAAATATTATTATTATAGTCTACGGTTTAAAATCTAAAATCAACACATCCGCGTCTCACTATAATTCTCTATGGACTGTATATGTTTTTGTAAGAGGGACTGTTTTGTTTGTACACGTGGCAGGCAGGGAATTCACAGCTGAGCAGCCTGGATAGGCTCTCACATTGGATTTACGGTCAAGGACATTCTTCAAAGTCCCTTGCGCGACCTATATGACATGCGACACGACATTTTTTCTAAGTTCCATTCATACACCATGCACATGCGCCAACAAACGCAAAGCGGTTTACATAATGAAATCACATGATGCAGCCAAAACATACACGATACGTAACGAATTAAAAGCTAACCTAACGCAATTTAAGCACTGTAACCTGTGAAACATCAACATAAAGGCTAACCCAACGCAATTTAAGCATTCTAACCTCTGAATTAATGCATCGCCAAAAAATAAATAAGTTCTGAATTTCTGATGTATATGTGTACAGTTAATTGGTACATATTATATGTTGGTTGCACTGGAACAAGTCTTTTTTGTTGTATAGAATATTCGTTAAAATCAATATGGCCGCTACGTGTTCATGCTACGTATATAGTTAAATATGATAGTAGAATAATAATTGAAATAATCGTTAGGAAACGCGTAAAAATCATTGTAAATGGTGGAAAATAATTTGAAAAAATTAAACCCCAAGAATAAAATTTGATAGGACTTAATGTTGGAATTAAAATACTCGCGTCGCCGGTAGTAAATTTTTGGCCCAGCTATTTTTTTCTTGTGTTTCCATCCGTTGTTTTGTTGTCAATATGTTAATATAAATTATTTAAATTTCTCTTTCTAATAACACGGATAAATCCATCAACTGCGACGCTATACCTAGTTACAACCACAGGCACAGTTTACATTTGGTAATCGTGATTGCGATTTGTCCGTCGGAGGGGTACGACAATTTTTTAAGGACAATTTCATAATAAATAAGAGATGGAGATAAAAAAAACGATGGCATAAAAAATGCACTGAAGATTGATAGAATAAATAAAGGAAACTGAAAGATTCAGAGATAGACAACGATGTAAATGGTTTCAGCAGGTTAGAGACAGTATCCAATACAGACGTAACAATTATTAAAAATAAATAAATAGGAGAAAATGCGGAAAAAGCGAAACCAATGCAGACTACTATCCAAAACACGATTTCCGGTAAGATGGGAACATGAAGAATGATGATGATGATGTTGAGATGATTACATACTTACTTACTCACTGGCACTATCGAACCCGTAGGTTCATGGCCGCGCGGACATAAGCTCTCCATACATCCTTATCCTGAGCTAATGCTTTCCAATCATTCCCTGTATAATCTACTTCCCTCAAATCATAGTTAATGTTATTCTCCCACCTCATTCTTGGTCTACCAACTGGGCGTTTTCCCTCTGGCTTTCCTACAAGAAGCTTCCATGCAAGTCTTTCATTCCCCATACGTGCAACATGTCCTGCCCATCGCAGTCTACGAGACTTAACTGTTCTTATTATATCTGGCTTCCTATAAAGACCATGTAGTTCATTGTTATGTAGTATGAGATGTTTTGATTATCTCTCTATATGTGTAGGCAATCGTTATAATTTACGAAATAAAGAAAAAATGGTAAAGAGGAAAATGTTTGATGGAATAATGGATGAAGCAAATGTACGAAATAAGAGCAATTAAGATAATAAACTACTTAAAAATAATGTATCATATGCAGACTTACTTACTTACTCACTGGCACTATCGAACCCGTAGGTTCATGGCCGCGCGGACATAACCTCTCCATACATCCTTATCCTGAGCTAATGCTTTCCAATCATTCCCTGTATAATCTACTTCCCTCAAATCATAGTTAATGTTATTCTCCCACCTCATTCTTGGTCTACCAACTCGGCGTTTTCCCTCTGGCTTTCCTACAAGAAGCTTCCATGCAAGTCTTTCATTCCCCATGATTAACGACTAAAATTTAAAACTGCAGCGTGTTCATTGTATGTTCTTCAGATTCATAAAATGTGCACACATTTCTCAATTTTTCCAAGAATTGTTATGGCTCCGCTTCCAAGACAGGAGGAAATTACACTTGCTAATTACCTATTTAAGATTCTACTAATTAGACTCAAAATTGTTTATCCTCTGGGTTCCCAGAATCTATCCTCCAATCATAATTTAAACACACGACCACACCATAATCCCTTGCTTAACACACATATCACTCCACATTGTGTATTATTTGCATTTCCCGCAACTGGAGTTCCCTACCACAGGAAATCAGGGGCTACCGGATATAGATAATTTAAAATATATAAATTCATCATCATCATCATCGTCCTTTCAAGTATTAGGTCCAGTGGCCCGTTACGGTCTCCCGCCATCTCCGAAAATGTCGACCCACAGATCTTCTGCCTCGAGGAATGTAGTGAAGAATTTGTTTTGGTATTCTGTGACGATCCATGCGCTGAATATGGGCTAGCCAAGTGTTTCTATATTCTTGGAGGTATTCAGATATAGGTACGATGTTTAACTCTCTGGCTATTGTTGAATTTCTTTGGTGGTCTAGAAGGCTATAACCTGCAGTTCGTCGCAGAAATGTCATCTCCGTGGCTGTAATATGACGATCATCCTGAGTTCTGACGGTCCAAGCTTCACTGCCATAACAGATTATGGGTCTAGTGAGAATTTTATAAATTTTCATTCTTGTGTGTCTCTGCACTTTTGATGGTTTAAAAACTTGGTTGATAATTCTTAAAGCTTTATTATAGTTTTGTATTTTAAAGGATATATCACATTCCTCATTATAAGTTAGATTATATCCTAAGTATTTAAATGAATTAATTTGCTCTAATATTGAATTCTGAATACAAATTTTACTTCTTACTGGGAATTTCCCTTGAAAGGCCATAACTTTAAATTTATTGTTATTTCCATGTTAAATCGTTGGGCTATTATATTAAGATGATGAGTGGAATATTGTAATTCATCTTCATTATTGCCGAAAAGAGCCTGATCATCTGCATATAAGAGTGTGTCTAAAATTGTGTGTCTTGAGAGAGGAATGTTACCATGAACAGTCAATCTCCAGTGTCTGATGATAGCATTAATGTATACATTAAATAGATTTATATTATATAATTTTTTATTATATTAAATAAATTTATATTTGCATTAACATTTCCCCAGCTGTGGTATCGAGCTAGCGTGCTGCCTTGTCACGCAGTAGGCCTGGGTCCGATCCGTGGTCCAGACAAGTTTCTCGAGTGTTTTTTTCCGGGGTTTTTCCTCACTTGTAAGAGAAATGTCAGGAATCTTTAAGCACGGTTCGCTAAGATCATATGGCTATCACCATCATTATTTATATTCGCCTTAGATTAAGTATACGATTAAAGACTCTCCTGGTGAACCACTATCATAATCATCAAACTTCATATCATCGTGGTGGCATAGCCCCGCCTTTAGAGCGGCCCAACATCAGAAATGGGTTCAAATTGCCAATCCCAGGAGAGAACATCAGAAAATGTCGAAATGACAAACTTGATGCATTGAATTAAACAAATATATATATATATATATATATATATATATATATATATATACATACATACATACACACATTTGCTTTAACTTTGTTTTCAATATTGTTTTTAAGTGTAATACACATGTACTTATTAATATGTGTTCTCTGTTTAATTTATTAGTGTTATTGTTATTATTATTGTTATTATTATTAACAACAAGCAGAGATAAGAAACAGGATCAATACAGGAAAGTATGCTATATCTGCCCTAAATGGAATAGTATGGGACAAACATATCTTCAAAGAAACAAAAAAAAACTATTTTTAATACAATAATCAGAAGCATTATTACCCATGGAGCTGATGTGTGGGCTTTAAATGCGCAAATGAAAAAAAAAAATTACTCGCCACTGAAATGGACTACTGGAGACGTGCTGCAAGAATATCCAGGAAGGATAAAATCAGAAATTCATATATAAAAGAAAAAATGCAGGTACAATATTCAATATTAGATTTTATAAAGAAGAAACAATTAAATTGGTACGGACACATTAGAAGGATGGAAGAAGGTAGACTACCTAAGATAATCATGGATTGGGAACCACAGGGAAGGAAAAAGAAGGGTAGACCATCTATTACGTGGATTCAGGAAATCAATGAAGCTAAGAGGGAATGGGAAATAGAAGAAGACAGGAATGGAAAAATGTGTTGAAACAAATGTGTAGTTAACTGTGAACATGGGTACCGGAATAATGTATATTCATTGTAAAAGCCGGAATAATAATAAAAAAATATATTATTGTTATTATTATTGATATTATTATTATTATATTTAACATATAAAAATATTTGTAAATTAAATTACATTGCAATTTTTAATGGTTTTTAAATATACTGTAATTTGTATACGGTATTGTATTCATAATGGAGAAGACTGCATAACAGTGAATTACATGGTCTTGATAGGAAACCAGATATAAAGAGAACTGTTAAGTCTCGTAGACTGCGATGGACAGGGCATGTGACACGAATGGGGAATGAAAGACGTGCATGGAAGCTTCTTGTAGGAAAACCAGAGGAAAAACGCCCAGTTGGTAGACCAAGAATGAGGTGGGAGAATAACATTAACTATGATTTGAGGTAAGTAGATTACACAGGGGATGATTGGAAAACATTGGCTCAGGATAGGGATATATGGAGAGCTTATGTCCGCGCGGCCATGAACCTACGGGTTCGATAGTGCCAGTGAGTTAGTTAGTTAGTTAGTATATCGTATTCATAATTTTATTCTAAATCTATATTTGTGTATTTGTGCTATTGATAGGAAGTGACATAATGGCCTTAAATCTGCCAGAATAAATTAAAACAACTATAATAATAATAGTAATAATAATAATAATAATTTTGCGCCGTGTTTTTCAGATCTGCTACCTTTTTGTGCACCGTTTATTTAGAGGATTTGCTCATATATTCCGTTGGGGCCTGTCCATTTGGAGAATCACTGAGAAATATTCGGCACCACACTATTCGAAATATGATGGCAGAAGCCTTGCGAGATTTTGGATACACAGTTTATGAGGAAGTACATGGTGTGGCCACTAATGGGAGTAACAGACGAATAGATATTATTGCATTTAGACCATCCTCTAAAATTGGTATGATATTAGATCCCACAATTCGTTTTGAGTCTCATAGTGGCCAACATGAGGAAGTTGACTCTGAAAAGAAAGCCATATATGAGACAACAATTGATTATTACAAAGATAAATACCAACTAGATAGTATAACTGTCACAGATTGATGATCGGGGCAAGAGGTACTATACCAGGATTCTTAGCCAAATTTTGGAATTCCTTAGATTTGGACAGGGTGTATCTTTCTAGAATTGCCATCGCTGCCATTAGAGGATCAATTTGAATTTTAAGAAACCATATTTACAAAATTACTTTATAATATGTATACTTCAATTAGGCCTACAAGTTGAATTTTTAAAAATATATTTACAAAATGTATTTCATCAATTACAAACAAATAATTGTCTGTATCACTTTGTCCTTGAGGCAATCCTCTAATGAGGAAAGTTTTATATAATAAATAGCATCGAGTTCATAGCTATCAGTGCTATTTATAATCCTTTGCCCGGGCCCATATGAGGCAAAGATTGATTCATTCTTCCTATCTAGATTCATAAACATTAATTAGTTATAATTCTTAAAATACACTGTAGTAATTTATGATTCTTATTTAACCAGAATATACTATTCTCAATATTGAAAGCTAGACGGGAAAAAAGGAGCTCATAACTTTGAGAAAGCTTGTATACGGGAATTATGCAAGACAGCTGTAGCGTAGCTAACAAATACAATAATCAGAGATTGATATTTACTTAAAATGAGATTTAATATTTAAATAGCACGTCTAAAGTTGAAAAGTGAAATTAAATATAAACATAACTTGATCATTCAAATGTTAAAGAACAAACAATAAGTAATAACAGAAATAGCATTGTTTACACAATCAACCACTCATATATACTTTTTAGTCCTGACTAGGGTGGCTTGCCCTGGCTTGCCGGACCAAACCCAAAATACGCAGCTCTCCTGGAGCTCGCGTCCTCCAGATGACAGACAAGTGTTCCAACTAGAGCAAATATTGAAGTTGAAGAACGGTACCGACCTTGAAAAAGGTCTTGACCCGATAATTGAGGTGCTTGTAATGAAGTGGCGGCGTAGTTGTGTGCTTGCTGTGAAGAGTAGTCCTCTAAACAGTTTTTCTTCTTCAGGTGGATGTCTTCTTTGAAGGCTGCGTAAGCTTGTCGATCTTAAAAAGTTTTTCTTGTAGTAACTGGATATTGCAGTCTAAGTTCTTGGAGAGACTTGAGAATTTACGAAGGATAGTGTGGATTGAAGGACTTGAGGGTTTTGAAGGATGGTGGTAAGGAGAATAAGGAGGGATTGGAGAATATTCTCCGGAAGGAGGGATTGGAGTATATTCTCCGGTTTTGGGTTCTGAGAAGGCAAGGAAGGGAAGTTTTCTTCTGTCTTTCGAGGTGTTCTTGGAGTATTTTCAGGCTTCTTCGTGGTAGATGGTTGACTTGTTCCTTGTGTTTGTCTCATTTTCAGATACTTCTGAAATGAGGGACATTTTCGATGACTTGCTGCATGATCTGCGTTGCAGTTGGAGCATTTGACTTCGGTCTGGGTGCAGTCGGTGACTATGTGGTTACCGGAACACCTGACGCATTTTGTGTCTCGGAAGCAGAATTCTGCAATGTGTCCGAAGCCTTGGCACTTGAAGCACTGGGTGCCTCCTGTGGGTTTCCTGTAGGGTTCCAATCGAATACGGATGTTGAATAGCTCTTTTAGATCTCTTTCGATTTTTTCCTTTAGGTCTGCTGTTTTGTGGAGTGTTAGGATGTAAATTGGAAGCTCTATCTTCTGTGTTCCAACGAAAATCTATGATCGAATGATAGAGTTCACTACGTGTTTGGCTTATTTGAGAGTTTCGAGGTAGAAGGGGAAGTTTGCGCACAACAAACAGAGCAAAGGGAGGGGGTAGGAAGGAGAGTGGGATAACAACACAGATGTATCGAACCGAAATACCACTTTCGGTTCAATTTTATTGTTATTGTTTAAAAGGTATTGTGTTACTAACGAAGCTCATCACTTTGTCAAAATAAACTAAGTAGTTCACAATCTGTAAATATTTAAACAATGAAAATACCATCATGTTGAAGCATTTATGATATTTAGAATGTTTGAAATACAATGACATCCGGTGTCATTACGTTATTGAGAGGGATTTGTCTAGAGAAGATGTAAAGAATCATAAATTCATATTCTACGAAAGCAACTCACAAATTCCAGTGACTATTTAACTCATGCCCCAAATGGGAGTCAATGACCAATCACGTTTCAATGATTTCTGTTTTACAACCAATCAGAGTCGTGTTTCACGAAATATTTATCAGTGTTAGGATTATCATATATTAAACAAAGCTCCTCCTTTTTAATATTCTGAACAGGTCTGACCGTTATTTTGCAGTGACTGAGCCTATAACAAATACGGCTACCAGATTGTATATAATAGTGCTTACATGTCAACATTTGTAGCAATTGATTATACCACCAAAAAAAGAAACCACTGTTTGCACTTTCTTAAATGTATTTTTTCCCAGGTAATAATCGAGAAAAAATATAATTGTCATATTTACATCATACGACATCAAAAATGA
This sequence comes from Diploptera punctata, assembly GCA_030220185.1. Taxonomy (NCBI): domain Eukaryota; kingdom Metazoa; phylum Arthropoda; class Insecta; order Blattodea; family Blaberidae; genus Diploptera; species Diploptera punctata. Next base: position 372,725 of record JASPKZ010007328.1, on the reverse strand, counting down.
ATTAATATACAGATTGATGTGTTTCATTTTTTCTCCACTAGAGAGCATTCTTACAATATTGCGTTCCTTTGGCAATAAATAGTATGATCTGGTTGCAGTGATAAACAAAAGAAGCAGTAGAAGCGTACCTATCGTTTCTCATTTGTTTTCAAACATCGCCGTTTACATTAAATATATATAAATATTTTAAAATAACTATAGTTAAATAATGATTTGTGAGTAAACAGCTTAATTTTATTCGTTAAATAGTCCTAACAAATGCCACTCTTGATTTCCAAATTCTCTAGATAAATTCACTCCTCACTTCGTGAGTCGTGAATTTATCGATAATTTGGAAATCACTCGTGGCATTACTTATGAAAAACTTTTCATTTGAGATAAGTGTATTACATCAAAACCATACATAACTTTGTTAGATTTAATTAACATAAAAGTTCACATAATGACGAGAAACTAAGTTTTGCAAAGTAGTTCGTGTTGCAAACACTTGGATGTCTTCATATCAGAAGGCTATTGTTCTAGTTAAACTGAAGTGTTTGGAAAGTTTCGCGAGATCCTCATATTGTTTCTGTTTATTGCTGGACATTTCTGAATTCGGCAACTCCATGATTAAGAATTATTCATTTTAAAAGGCTATTGTTCCAACATGACGTAAATATTCTTTTAAGACTTCAACAAATAAGTTTTTCTTTTTTGATCTATATAACTTGATACGATTACGTTTGACAATGGAGATACGAAATGTAGGAAAACATTTCTCTGACAATAATACAATATACAGGGGATGACAATTAAATGGCGTCAGGATGCTTATTGACGGGGGAATGCCGGGATTCGTACCCTACTGGATACCTTGGAATCCTCTGTTGAAAATATATAAATTTATCCCTCCAAGTGACAGAATTTATCTAACCTCTTTAGATCCTTATATAGACACTTTTATTTTATTTTTATTACCGGTAATCTATATATAATCAATTCAATAAGTAGGAACGATACTAGTTAATTATTTAATTTGCGTTACTAACAGAAACATGTGTCTAAATGGCTCAAAGAGTAGGGTGCGTGTAGGCAAACAGTTTTCAGACACTTTTGAAATCCAGAATGGGTTGAAGCAAGGAGATGCACTATCTCCTCAACTGTTTAATTGTGTACTAGAGCATGCCATTAAATCTTTAGAGAATGAGGAAGGCTTACAACAGAATGGCGTTAATAAGCTGTTAGTTTATGCTGATGATGTGGTATTATTGGCCGATAGCGAGGAGATACTAAAGGCCAACACGCACACACTATTGAGTAACACTAAGAAATTAGGACTGAAAGTAAATATCAGTAAAACTAAATATGTGATCACACGTAGAAATTCAGTATATAATGGAAATGGACAGCTAATGACAAATGAGGGAAATTTTGAGGAAGTGGCTGAATTCAAATACCATGGGACAATAATCACAAATAGGAATGAGATGCACAAAGAAATTAAACATAGGTTCAATTCTGGAAATGCATGCTATTATGCATTGCAGAGACTTTTGATGTCCCAACTCCTTTCAAAAAACGTTAAGCTGAAAATATATAAAACTATTATTCTACCAGTTATATTATATGGGTGCGAAACATGGACTCTTACTTTAAGGGAGGAAAGGAGATTACGAGTATTTGAGAATATAGTTCTTAGGAACATTTTTGGACCAAAGAGAGATGAACAGACAGGTGAATGGAGAAGACTACATAACAATGAACTACATGGTCTTTATAGGAAGCCAGATATAATAAGAACAGTTAAGTCTCATAGACTGCGATGGGCAGGACATGTTGTACGTATGGGGGAATGAAAGACGTGCATGGAAACTTCTTGTAGGAAAGGCAGAAGGAAAACACCCAGTTGGTAGACCAAGAATGAGGTGGGAGAACAACATTAACTATGATTTGAGGGAAGTAGATTATACAGGGAATGATTGGAAAGCATTAGCTCAGGATAGGGATGTATGGAGAGCTTATGTCCGCGCGGCCATGAACCTACGGGTTCGATAGTGCCAGTGAGTAAGTAAGTAAGTAACAGAAACATCTTGATATTATTATGACCTTGTAGAAGATTTTTCGGGAATTTGGTGGTAGTGTTGACGCTTGAATTTCTCCGATGTTTCGCCAGAGACTTCATCCGGCATCATCAAGAGTTGGCTTAAGGACGCCGGTCGTAGTCACTGTACCATATATGAAGATCTGGTTTCATACAAGTTTGTTGTTAAACACAGAATCTCAGGTAGGATACATGGCATTTATATTTTCTTTAATAAAAAGGCTATATTTAAAGATTTGGCGCTTAAAGTTTGCGTGCACTTACTTCATGAGCCAGTGCAACAGATAGCATGAAAATATCGTTTTTTTCAATGGCGCTTAGCGAGTTAATTAATAACATCCCCCAGTAGCGTAGTGGTTAAGGCACTGAGCTACAAGCCGGAGGGTCGAGGGTTCAAGTCCCGTTGGGGTCAGGATTTTTAAACTGACCAAAACCCTCTGGCGGCACTATGGCCCTGGGGTCATAAAGTGCCGATTGTCTAGAAAAAGTGGGAGCCCTAACCTCCTACTACCCCAAGGGCCTCCGGGTCTGTTGTGGGATCACTTTACTTTACTTTACTTAATTAATCATTTATTTTCCTTTTATTTAATGAAAATATTACTAAGATATATGTAGGTGCTATATATGGATATAATTAATTAATCAATTAATTCTACTTTATTATTTTCCTTCTATTTTTTTCTTCATATAAGGTAGGTGTTACCACACTTCGATTATTGAGACATTATATATAATGATCTAAACTATGCCTTGTCGCAGAGACTGCAGCGTGTTCATAATGCTTGCGTTCGATTCATTTTCAATATCCGCCGTTATGACCATATTTCCGAACACTTTAATAACCTCTCTTGGCTCCGTCTTACTGACAGACGTAAATTGCACTCTCTTTCACTACTTTTCAAGCTTCTGAATTCCTACATCCCTACTTACCTGGCGTCCAGATTTGAGAAGTTATCCTCCTACCACAATATTGACACTAGGTCACAAGATAGCAGTCTGCTAACAATTCCTCTTCATATCACTTCCTCTATTCTACTTCCTTTCACAGTAGCCTCCGCCCGCTCCTGGAATCTCCTTCCTCAAGATATCAGGGGTTGCCGCACACTTGGAACCTTTAAGTCACGCTTATACAGTTACCTGTTGTCTAATAATTAATTTTTCTCTATTTATATAATTTTATACTATGTCTTAATCTTTTCCCCGTTTTTTTTATATATATTGTACATATTATATATTTAATTCGTTAAATTTAGAGTAAATCAAAATACATTATAAATATTAATTGTATTGTATTCATAACTTGTAATCGTTTATTATATATATATATATATATAATATTGTAATTTAGATTTAAGACTATTTTTTTTGTTTGTATTTTTTTTTAAAACCTGGTTGAGTGGTAGACAAGGCCTTAAGGCCTTAACTCTGCCAGGTAAAATAAAGCTATTATTATTATTATTATTATTATTATTATTATTATTATTATTATTATTATTATTATTATTATTATTATATGAGCTGTTCTACCTTTGTTTATATATTGTTTCATACTCTTTATTTTTAAGCATCATTTACTGAATTGTGATATTCTATTTTACTTTCATTCCTGTTCATATGGGCTAATTAATCGTTTAGTATCTAATATAATTGTGATTTTCTATTTTAATGTAACAGGTGTTTATCCTGGTGACTGGAAGAGAATACCATATGCCTTAACTCCACCAGGATTTTTTTTAAATTAAGAATATTCCACAATACAGTGTCTCTCCTTCAACCCAAAGTGATTTGTATAACTGTAGGCTTTCACGGCCGGCGTCTTGATCCCTATTAGGTTCGTCTTCCGGGCATATAGGCCGTGGTCCAGTCGTTCTTCCACTCGACGTTTCGTCTACTGCTGCGGTAGACATCATCAGGAAATACTGCGTGCTCTCTGTGAACTCCTCAACAGTCGGTTGCAGACTGCAGCCGACTGTTGAGGAGTTCACGGCCTATATGCCCGGAAGACGAACCTAATAGGGACCAAAGTGATTTGTTTGTATTTGATTTCCTCTACATATTTTTACTCCTGGGGGGTTTAGTTTTTTCTATCTTTGTCTTAAATAGTATATTAAGATGCGAGGTTGGGGAGTGTCTTTTACAAAAGAAAGGAAAATGTTTAAAAACCTAGCGATAACAAGGTTTTAACTTCCGAGATTCTGTAAAGCACTTCACAAACACGCGTTGTACATTATTTTTGCGCAACGTTGTTTACAAAATAATAAATGATAGTAAAATAATAATTTTTGTTGGAAATATTTGCGTTTATTATAAACAACTGACTAACGTTAACAATGTGGGCAATGTTTATTAGTGGAAACTACAGGAAGCCGTGATAGCAATCAGTACCGGTATAATATGGTGGCAAGTACGTATATATTATTCTATATTGGTTCAAATAAAGTTCAGTTCATTCAAATTGCAGTAACTTGTTTCGTATAATGTACATTACTTACATACTCACTGGCACTATCGAACCCGTAGGTTCATGGCCGCGCGGACATAAGCTCTCCATACATCCCTATCCTGAGCTAATGCTTTCCAATCATTCCCTGTATAATCTACTTCCCTCAAATAATAGTTAATGTTGTTCTCCCACCTCATTCTTGGTCTACCAACTGGGCGTTTTCCTTCTGGCTTTCCTACAAGAAGTTTCCAGGCACGTCTTTCATTCCTCATACGTGCAACATGTCCTGGCCATCGCAGTCTACGAGACTTAACTGTTCTTATTATATCTAGCTTCCTATAAAGACCATGTAGTTCATTGTTATGTAGTCTTCTCCATTCACCTCTCTGTTCATCTCTCTTTGGTCCAAAAAAATTCCTAAGTACTTTATTCTCAAATACTTGTAATCTCCTTTCTTCCCTTAAAGTAAGAGTCCATGTTTCGCACCCATATAATATAACTAGTAGAATAATAGTTTTATATATTTTCAGTTAAACGTTTTTTGAAAGGAGTTGGGACATCAAAAGTCTCTGCAATGCATAATAGCACGCATTTCCAGAATTGAGCCTATGTTTAATTTCTTTGTGCATCTCATTCCTATTTGTGATTATTGTTCCTAGATATTTGAATTCAGCCACTTCCTCAAAATTTCCCTCATTTGTCATTAGCTGTCCATTTCCATTATATACTGAATTTCTACGTGTGACCATATATTTAGTTTTATTGATATTTACTTCCAGTCCCAATTTCTTAGTGTTACTCAATAGTGTTTCCATGTTGGCCTTTAGTATCTCCTCTCTATCGGCCAGTAGTACTACATCATCAGCATAAACTAACAGCTTATTAATACCATTCAGTTGTAAGCCTTCCTCATTCTCTAAAGATTTAATGGCATGCTCTAGTACAAAATTAAATAGTAGAGGAGATAATGCATCTCCTTGCTTCAACCCATTCTGGATTTCAAAAGTGTCTGAAAACTGTTTGCCTACTCGCACCCTACTCTTTGAGCCATTTAGACATATTCGTATAAGTAATGTACGTTAACACTACATTTTGTATATATTTTTGTATATATATTGTACGTAGTATACATAGAGGGCAGTGGTTTTACTTCCCACACGTGGTTTGTAATATGTAATATTACAGTATAGTTATTTTATTACGCTGTAGTTATTTAGGTTGGCAAATCCGAAATGTAAAACATTGAACTTTCAATCATGGTCGCCATTGCTGTATGTACGACAAAACGCACTATAGCGCAAAAACGTTTCAATACCTTGTAAGCAATGTATAACTATGTATAATTTATTGTATTATCTACCTTAAATTGCTTCTTAATATTTATATTACAGAAGAATCGCTCGATAGATATGCAGACATGTCATACATCTCATCCCACCCCTTCCGTTCGTTCCATTAGAGTCGATACTTGTAAAATTCAACCTATGTTTCTTAAGAAAGCGATGAGATTAGCAACGGGGACTTCAAATTGTGGCATACTGAAAGAATTCGGTACATTTGACACAATAAGGGGCAAAATTATGGCTATTAAGTATTGGTTGGACATAATAAACGGGAATCAGGACTCGCTTAGAGCAGAGTGTTACAATGAACAGAAAAGGCAGTGTGTTTCGGGAGATTGGGTAATCGGTGTAGAAAGGGGATTGAAGGGCATAGGGATGGGTTGGGTATGGGAGAGGAGTACGCGGAATAATATAAATGTTTGGAGGACAGTTAAGAAGAGACTAATCGATATAGACAGACAGTATATAGAAGCAGAGTGTAGCCAGAAAATATCGCTCACCCTGCAGACGGAACTGAAACTTTTGTGGGGAAGGGAGAAATATATTGACTCTTTGGATGGGGATGATAGAAGTGCTATTGCATGGTTTCATTTGGGGGGATGGATGGCCCATAATTTAACAAATGATGAAGGCATCTTAAACTAGGTCTCCCTCCTAGATGCGATGACCATTGCAAAAAACTAACAGCATATTATACCATTCTGTAGAGAAGACAGAACAAACTTAGATTACAGATGCTGCCGGAGAGATTTCTCAGGTCGGATCGAGGGAGAGTGGCGTGTTGGGATCTTTTAGGACGGATCGAGAGTGAATCAAAAACATGCAAATTTTTGGGTACAGTAAAAAAGTTGAGATATAACAAAATTGTAGATTAAGGATATATGTATTAACAATAAGAAGAATCTCAATATGGTCTTTGTTTTCGATCTTTAATCATGTTATATTATAAGTAGGTCAGATAAGTTGAATAGTCTGATAGTGCATTTAATGTCTGCAGTGACGGGGGGAGGGGGTATGAGCGTGCGGTGTGTATATGTGTGGGTGTATGTGTGTGTGTTTTTTTTCTAATTTGTTTTCTAGCATTTTTTTTAATATTAATGTACGGAATGTGGATGAGTGTAGATATGTATTATTGTGATGTAGTGTAGACATAGATTTTACTTATATGTAGCCTGTTATTGTTTTTTGATACAGGTGTATTTGTAGGTATTTGTTTAAATGATTAGTTTTATTTTTTATTCATGGAAAAATAATGCACGTACGGCCAAGCAGGCCCGTGCGCAATGTAAATGCATATGTCATCATCATCATAGTACATTCACGAATTTAGGCCATTTGTTGACCTGTTTCGGCCTCAAGAGAAACACCATCCAGAAGTCTTTTGAGTGGACGTCCTGTTCTTCTTCTTCCTGCAGGTTGATATCTTAACATTAGTTTGGGTATTCTGTGATCTTCCATTCGATGAACATGTTGTATCCATCTTGACTTATAATCAGAAATTTTGTTTTCTAAAGATTCCATGGTAATTCTTCTAAGATGTCTTCATTTTTTTTGTGATCTAGTAGTGTGTATCCTGCAGTCCTCCGAAGATATCTCATTTCAGCAGATCTAAGTCTCTGTATATCCTAAATGCATATGTATGTTCTTTATTCTGAAAAAAAGGCAATAAATTCCATTATCTACTAATAGAAGTAAGTCATCGTCATAATGGAACAAATTCCGCTCTCTACTTATTATATAATTCCGTATTTTATACATATTACTACCTCCAGTTTAATTGCATAAATGTACAACCAGATGTCACTGTTGAACTAGTTGATATCTTTATTTACTTGTGATGTGAATATCTCAAATTCCGCCTAGTATTCAACTCATTGGGTGGTGAGTGCTCTGAGAAGTGGGTTGCAATAACGCCAATGCAGGAGAGATTACCACTTGTAATTGGTGGCATTCATTAAAAAAATCTTCTCTACTGCATATTATAAAATCGACTAAAATATTATAATGGATGTCAAATTAATTAAAATTCATTAAGATTTTTTTTAATGTGGCAGACACATTAGATTTTCGGATACGCTTATTTTTATAAAAACATAGGCAATTTTTAAATTTGAAAATTGCTTCAAATTCCTTATTTATAAAACGTAAGATTTGAAAAATTGTAGATAAAGTGTAAAATATTACATAGAATGAATGACCTTTATAATACTACAGAACATATGTATATTGAGTGTAAAGTTATTGTTTACGATACAGAAACTCGCAGTTAAATCGAACTGGAATAATATTCAGTTTATTTGTTTTTTATTCTCTTATTGCCGACAGAGATGTTTTTATAGGAATAAAGATAAGACATATTCTCTACTGCAGTAATGTTTTATTACTTATTTATCATTTGTATGTCAGACAGAGTTAAACGTCTCGGGTGTTCACTACTATTCCGCCAGAGCTAAACTACTAAAAGTTGAATATATAATAAAATAAAACTGTAAATACTATAATGACGTCATTATAAACTACGAATTTAACCTAGATAATAGGTAAAGCGAAAAGTACTAAACTATTCGTATGAGTTCAATCACTATAAAGTCTTTCTGTCGTAGAAATTAAAATAAAGGCAAATTAGTTGAAGACTGCTTAACGCATGATAATATTATTTATTGAAATGGCGTAGTCTCTACTTTCAGAGATTGGGGTTTCATGATGCAATTCGTGGCGTCGTAGAGGCCTATGGTAAAACGAAGTACGTACATGGCATTTTATTTAATGACGTTTTTTAACAATTCAGGTAATTTTCGTCGTAAATCAAATTATTCGTCAAAGGATCGAGGAATTTTCCTCATATTTAATCCATGATGCGGACCCACGAATTTACTTCCCTTCCGAAGGAAATGATACTCAGGACTTTTAGTGGATTAATTATTCATCTGACCTGAGCGAAGTTGAGTTCATGCACCATTGAACCAGAGGTGAGATGTGGAATACAGATTCATTGTACTGTTTGAAGAAAAAAAAATGTTTGGCCTGTGGAGAAGACTACATAACAGTGAGCTACCAGATGTAATAACAACAGTTAAGTCTCGTAGACTGCGAGGACAGGACATGTTGTACGAATGGGGAATGAAAGAGGGGCATGGAAGCTTCTTGTATGAAAACCAGAAGGAAAACGGTCAGTTGGTAGACAAGAATGAGGTGGGAGATTAACATCAACCAAAATTTAAGGGATGATTGGAGCATTATTGAGGGGAATTGGCTAGGAATAGGGATGCGTGTATAGCTTATGTCCACGCGGCCATGAACCAACGACTTCGATAGAGCCAGTGAATTAGTTAGGCCTGTTATTATTATTATTATTATTATTATTATTATTATTACTTAATTACTTACTTACTCACTGGCACTATCGAACCCGTAGGTTCATGGCCGCACGGACATAAGCTCTCCATACATCCCTATCCTGAGTTAATGTTTTCCAATCATTCCCTTTATAATCTACTTCCCTCAAATCATAGTTAATGTTATTCTCCCACCTCATTCTTGGTCTACCAACTGGACGTTTTCCTTCTGGCTTTCCTACAAGAAGCCTGCATGCAAGTCTTTCATTCCCCATACGTGCAACATGTCCTGCCCATAGCAGTCTACGAGACTTAACTGTTCTTATTATATCTGGTTTCCTATAAAGACCATGTAGTTGATTGTTAAGTAGTCTTCTCCATTCACCTCTCTGTTCTTCTCTCTTTGGTCCAAAAATTTTCCTAAGTACTTTATTCTCAAACATTTGTAATCTCCTTTCCTCGCTTAAAGTAAGAGTCCATGTTTCGCACCCATATAATATAACTGGTAGAATAATAGTTTTATATATTTTCAGTTTAACGTTTTTTGAAAGGAGTTGGGACATCAAGAGTCTCTGCAATGCATAATAGCACGCATTTCCAGAATTGAACCTATGTTTAATTTCTTTCTGCATCTCATTCCTATTTGTGATTACTGTTCCTAAATAATTATTATTATTTTATAAATGTTATTGTTATACCATAAAATGCTGATTAAGATATTTAAAATAATCAGTTTCAAGTGCAGCAGTTAAATACGGTAACTATTGAAATCCACGGGATTTGTGCTGGTTCGAGTCCTCAAGGTGTAAGATATTTTCTCATGGAATTTCGGCCAGTATGGGACCGGTGCTCACCCAAACATTGTGAGGTATTTGGGTAGCTACAGTAAATAGCTGCTGTAAGTTGAGGAAGTCAGCTGGGGACCCGACATCCTGATCACATGCCACCCCTGTACTGGCTACAGGATCATCTACCTCTGTGATTAACACAAGCAGATGTAAGGGCAGTAGTTCACTGCTAGGCCAAGGGCCTTCTAGGCCTATGCCGCTGTAAAGTTTATATATTTCAAGAAATTAATTTCTTTACATATAAAGTAAAAATAAAGTTAATAGTTATTCATATGTAATTAATTAATATACAAATATAATTTAATAGCGATGATTTAAAATTGTGTCGTACATTTATATAATTGAAGTCTACGACATTACTGCGTAAGAATATAATATTAAAATAAAATCTGGGGCACGAGAGCTCAGAAGAGCTAAGGGCGACTGATATGGTTACTGTTATGGTTTAGCGTAACATAATACATCAACCTCACATATTGTCCATATAAGAGGGCTTCTGGTTTTGTATATATTTGCTCCCTGATTAATGATACAAACAATATCAGTGAAGTAATCGGAGGAGAATACAAAATGCCAATAAAACATAGTTTGGTTTATTGAGATACTTCAGGTACTTTTAGAAGAGGAACAAAATTTAATCTCTATGCCGTAGCGTAGTGGTTAAGGCACTGAGCTACAAGCCGGAGGGTCGAGGGTTCAAGTCCCGTTGGGGTCAGGATTTTTAAACTGACCCAAACCCTCTGGCGGCACTATGGCCCTGGGGTCGACTCAGCCTCTAACGGAAATGAGTACCAGACGCTGGTTCTGGGGGTAAAGGCGGCCGTCACGCAGGGCTGACAACCCGGCTGACATAAAGTGCCGATTGTCTAGAAAAAGTGGGAGCCTTAACCTCCTACTACCCCAAGGACCTCCGGGTCTGTTGTGGGATCACTTTACTTTGGGGCACGCCGTAGCGTAGTGGTTAAGGCACTGAGCTACAAGCCGGAGGGTCGAGGGTTCAAGTCCCGTTGGGGTCAGGATTTTTAAACTGACCCAAACCCTCTGGCGGCACTATGGCCCTGGGGTCGACTCAGCCTCTAACGGAAATGAGTACCAGACGCTTGTTCTGGGGGTAAAGGCGGCCGTCACGCAGGGCTGACAACCCGGCTGACATAAAGTGCCGATTGTCTAGAAAAAGTGGGAGCCTTAACCTCCTACTACCCCCCAAGGGCCTCCGGGTCTGTTGTGGGATCACTTTACTTTACTTTTACTTTACTATAAAACTCTGGTAAAATCAATCTTGGTATATGGTAGTGAAACATGGACCTTGTCCAAGACCGACAGTCCAGACTGATAGTCCAGAGTTAATTTGAAAGAAGATATTAAGAAAAAAATGTCCCAATATACGACAAGGGAACGAAAGAGCTCTATCGGTTGTGAAAGTCTCCTGATGTGGTTACATCAATTTAAGTTTCAAGATTCCGATGGGCAGGGCACGTATATACAATGACTGAACATGAGATATCCAAGAATATCTTGGAATGTAATTTTGAAGGAAAAAGGGATGTGGAATGACCGAGATTGCGTTGTTTTCTTTTTCTTCTTCTTCGTCACGGTTTAGACTTTTTACTAACCTGTTCCGGCTCCAAATTACTGCTCTTTCCATCTTTTCTTTGGTCTTCCCAAACTTTTTCTTCCTCTTGCTTAATAATTGTATGCTGCTTTTAGTATTCTGTTCTCAATAATCCTTGCTAAGTGTTCTTTCCAGTTTGTTCTGTATATCACTATTTTTGTGTTCAATTCCTCTACTTTTAGTTGCTGTCTTATTTCTGCCTTGTGTTTTTGTCTGTTCTTTGATATCGTGCTATTGGTGTGAGGAATTTCATTTCAGCAGCTTGGATTCTGGCAGGTTTTTGTGTTGTCACTGTCCATGTTTCGGGTCCGTAAGTATTAATAGGAACTGCCATTGTCTTGAGACTGCGTTGTATGGATGGAATTTTGGAGGATCTGAGGATGCTGAGAATTGAAGGAGGTGACTGGTTGCTAGGGACAGAGAAGCATACAAGAGGGCTCTGAGGAAAGCCGAGGCACGAATCAGGCTGCAGTTCTGCTGCTGATGAGCACATCAACCAATCAGTTTGTATGAGTTTCCATAAACGAATTTCCAAGTAGCTACTTGTTTTCCACATGTGGTAGAATGGTCCCCATTCCAGATCTTATATCGAAAGAAAATATTCTATGATATAACCGGGAATTTAAACTGGGACTGGAATTGTAGTGAAACATTCTAACCATTACACCGTTGAGGCAGTCAATTAGGTCAATTAGCGAATAAAAAAGAAGCAATCATCTCACGATTATTATCTGTAAGTACAGGGTTATTCACGTCTAGAAAATAGCATAGATCTTATGAAGCAATTCTTGCCAGTAAACGTGTCCCTTTATGTGAGAAGATTTATTAGTTAATTCATTTGAAATAAATAATTTAGTTAAATAATTTCACCTAGAACAAGTACCTAGGAACAATAATCACAAATAGGAATGAGATGCAGAAAGAAATTAAACATAGGGTCAATTCTGGAAATGCATGCTATTATGCATTGCAGAGACTCTTGATGTCCCAACTCCTTTCAAAAAACGTTAAGCTGAAAATATATAAAACTGTTATTCTACCAGTTATATTATATGGGTGCGAAACATGGACTCTTACTTTAAGGGAGGAAAGGAGATTACAAGTATTTGAGAATAAAGTACTTAGGAAAATTTTTGGGCCAAAGAGAGATGAACAGACAGGTGAATGGAGAAGACTACATAACAACGAACTACATGGTCTTTATAGGAAGCCAGATATAATAAGAACAGTTAAGTCTCGTAGACTGCGATGGGCAGGACATATTGCACGTATGGGGAATAAAAGACTTGCATGGAAGCTTCTTGTAGGAAAGCCAGAAGGAAAACGCCCAGTTGGTAGAGCAAGAATGAGGAGGGAGAATAACATTAACTATGATTTGAGGGACGTAGATTATACAGGGAATGATTGGAAAGCATTAGCTCAGGATAGGGATGTATGGAGAGCTTATATGCGTGCGGCCATGAACCTATGGGTTCGATAGTGCCAGTGAGTAAGTGAGTAAGTAAGTAAGTAAGTTTCACCTAGAACTTTGCTAAGAAAGTGGGTGCCCGATTAATGGAAAAATATGTAGAACGTATAATTATTCCCACATATTTATTAAAGTTAGGGGATGAACTGAATTATCGGAACAGCGAGTAGTGGATTTACCATTGAACCACCGTATTTCAACGAAACTTGGAAATAATTCTATTTCCATCTCAGTTACTCAGTCTGCGGCGTCAAGTGACAACAGCGTTTCCTTAAGAGCAATAGTATTTTCTAGACATGAAAACACATATAAGATATTTTATCATCGCAATTCAAACAGTTATGTCTCGTAGACTACGAAGGACAGGACATGTGGCACGAATGGGGAATGATAGATGTGTATGGAAGCATCTTGTAGGAAAAACAGTGGGAAAATGACTAGTTGATAGACGGAGAATGAGATGGAAGAATAACATTAACCATGATTTGAGAGAAGTAAATCATACAGGGGAGGATGATTGGAAAATATTAGCATAGGATAGGGATGTATGGAGAGCTTATGTCCGCACGGCTATGAACCTATGGGTTCTATAATGATAGTGAGTTAGTAACTTTATTCAAATCTGGAAGTGAAAAGTAGAGTCATTTTGTAAATGTTACTTTAAAATTATTGTTAATTTAATTTTGAATAACAACGGAACATATCATGAATCTTATTAAAGTTGAAAATGTCATTTTTCCTACCGTAAATCTACGAAACGAGACCCACGGTTTTACTTTCCTTCCGAAATAAAAATATATTAAGGATATATATGCGTTCAAAAATCATCAACCCAAATCTTGTTTGAACTTGCGAGCCTTGGAACCAGAGGCGAGCACAGTAATTACAAGTTCACCAGGAATGATTTAATTGCCTTGCAATAAACTAAAATTCTTCTTCTTCTTCTTCTTCACTTCCTGGTTTAGGCAAGAGTTGCCTGTTCCGTCTTCACTAATAGATCTAAGACCATCTCTTTAAGAATAGTAAATATTAAAAATGGGATGGAAAAATAACCAATATCATTTATAAATATTAAAAAAACATGAAATTGCTATCTGAGAACTTAGTCGTCCTCAACTCTACAATACTGTAAAATATCAAGACGTCCTTTCGGAACATATGTTCTATCTTCTACAAGTATATTGAGCATTATGCAATTGATTACGACTGAGAAGTCAGGTACGATTTTTTTTTATTTTTACATAGTGACCTCAACGGTGTTCCATAATGCATTTTAAAGTATTGAGTAGCATTTATGTTTTACAAAGTATTAATTTTTTAATCACTTTTATATAATAATAATACTTTATTTATTCTGGCAGAGTTAAGGCCATAAGGCCCTCTCTTCCACTCAACCAGCACAAATACAAATAAATATTTGACAAATATAGATATACACTATACTAATTATAAACAGTTAAAGATACATTGAATGTAGCAATGTAAATGTCATGTACAAACAACATTTTATACGATAATAACAATAATGATACGATAATAATAATAATAATAATAATAATAATGGGGGCACGCCGTAGCGTAGTGGTTAAGGCACTGTGCTACAAGCCGGAGGGTCGAGGGTTCAAGTCCCGTTGGGGTCAGGATTTTTAAACTGACCCAAACCCTCTGGCGACACTATGGCCCTGGGGTCGACTCAGCCTCTAACGGAAAAGAGTACCAGATGCCTGTTCTGGGGGTAAAGGCGGCAGTCACACAGGGCTGACATCCCGGCTGACATTAAGTGTCGATTGTCTAGAAAAAGTGGGAGCCTTTACCTCCTGCTACCACAAGGGTCTCCTGAGGCCTGTTGTGGGATCACTTTACTTTTACTTTAATAATAATAATAATAATAATAATAATAATAATAATAATAATAATAATAATATAAATATGATACATTATACGAGAAACACCAATTAATATATATACCTTACACTGGATAATAATGAAGTCGAGTTTAGAGCAAATATAAATTTTGATTTCTTTTAAAAGATGCCAATGTCCGGCAGCCCCTTATTTCTTGTGGTAGGGAATTCCAGTTGCGAGAAGTGAAGATGGTATATGACATGGAGTGATGTGATGTCCTATGTTGCGGTATATTAAGCAAGAGACTATGTTGTGATCTTGTTTTTAAGTTATGGTTTGAGGATAGATACTGGAAACGGGATGATAAATAGTTGGGAATCGAGGTATGTAGGATCTTAAATAAGAGAATTAGACAGTGCGATTTTCTTCTCTCTTTTAGATGTAGCTATGACAATTCGTGGAATAATGGAGAAATGTGATCGTATTTTCGAACATTAAATATGAATCTGATACACATATTATGGACACGCTGCAGTTTGTCCGACAATCCGTCCATTGTATTGAAAACTTATAAGATAGAAATTTAAAATAGATATTGTATTTATAAACATATTCATTAAAAATATGTATTGAAGAAGAAGGGGAATGACAGGCGACGCTGATGTCGCGACATTTTGCCGACAGAAAACATTCCATTAATCAAGGGATGATGTAGAAATAGCGTCATTTAAAATGATTGAGCTCAAATGACAGCAAACATGTTCATCGCCTACAGAATGTTGCGAATAATAAAGCAATTATTGTGGACATTAACACGTCGAGGTCATTGTGTTCCCAATGACTCAAAACTAATTACTAGAATAAATCTTTCCACAACTGTAAAAATACATGGGGTGTAGTTTTACAACCGAACTTCATTAACTGTGCTGAAACTAATTGCAATGCAGTAACACGTTATTATGCTTGCAGCCTGAAATTGTCATGTCACACCTCGCATTACGTCACACTACGTACGGTATAATATTATTTTAAATTAACTAAATTAAATTTACTCCATGTACACAGAGATAATCCAGAACGTCTGTATATAATAAAAACATAGGATGCGAAGATACTGAATTCAATCTCAACACACGAAAATATGACAAAATTTGTTTTCTTAATTAAATAAAAATAAAACGTAGTTTTATTTGATTTTCATATTTATTATATAATTCAGTGACAGCTGTTTCGGTACACTGTACCTTCTTCAGACATGTTAACAAATTATGAATTGTGTTCCAACTGATCTAAGCAACAATACAACAATATTTATTTGAATTTTTTAATTTAACAAAGGGGGTTCATTCAAATCAAGTTGAGAATTTAACAGTTTTTTACTACTTTTAATTTTTTTAATTTCTACAGCCTCCAAAAGATCTAACTTCTTACCCTAATCACAAATATGTAAAATTTCAAAATTTGGATCGAAACGATGATTAAATTGGAATAGGTGGTTAGCATATTTTGAATTTTCTAAATTTCTGTTATATGCTCTCATGTGTTCCTTTATCCGAGAGATAAAAGGTCTACCAGTTTGTCCTATATAGACATTGTCACATGTGCCACACTTCAATTTATATACACATGATAATTTTTCTTTTTTTGTTTTGATTTTATTGTTTTTTATTATATTTTGTAGAGTTTTATTAGTTTTAAATGCCACATTAATGTTCAACTTTTTAAAGTGTTCACACTTTTTAAAGTCTCTTCACACTTTTCTCCTGCAATAACTTGCTGAACCCAGTTGTTTAACGGTTGCCAGGCCCGACAGGCATCCCAGCGTCTCCGGTTCAATGTATCGTCTATATCACAGAAACACCAACCTCATGAAGATCGTGAGTAACTATTTAACAAGACAATTTCAAAATCCGATTAAGTAAATAGCCAGAATTTTTATTTAACGACGCTCAAACGCTGAGCCTTCGTCGGGATTCAAATCTGGACGTGAAAGAGACGATATATATAAATATTACAAAGATGTTTCCTATGTCAGATTTGAAGCCGTAAATGTGCGATAGGAACCTAACTATCGAACCACGTGGACATAAGCTCTCCATACATTCCTATCCTGAACTAATGTTTTTCAATCATCCCCTGTATAATATACTTCCCCCAAATCATGGTTAATGTTATTCTCCCACCACATTCTTAGTCTACCAACTGGGCCTTTTTCCCTCTGATTTTCCTAAAAGAAGCTTCATTCCCCATTGGTCCTACATGTCCTGCCCATCGCATTCTACGAGACTTTACTGTTCTTATATCTGTGGAATGCAGGCTTTCACGGCCGGTAATCATGGTATTAAAATATTCCGGGTTATGTGGCCGTGGTCTATAACTGGCGTTTCTTCCGGACGTTTCTCCCTCAACTGCGGAGGGCATGTTCAGTGGCGAGCGCTTCCAGCCGTTGTTTCCCTGTCGTAGACTCGACTGCGAAACAACAGCTGGAAGCGCTCGCCACTGAAGATGCCTCCGCAGTTGAGGGAGAAACGGCTGGAAGAAACGCCAGTTATAGACCACGGCCACATAGCCCGGAATCTTTTATTACCTTGTTCTTATATCTGGTTTCTTATAAAGACCATACAATTTTCTGTTATGTAGTATTCTCCATCCTCGTGTCTGTTCATCTCTCATTGGTTCAAAAATTTTCCTAATAAATCTATTCTCAAATACTCGCAATCTCTTTTCCTCCCTTAAAACAAAAGTCCATATTTCGCATCCATATAACTAGTAGAATAACAGTTTTATATATTTTCAGTTTAACGTTTTTTGAAAGGAGTTGGGACGACAAGAGTCCCCTGCAATGTATAAAATCATGCATTTCCAGAACTGAGCCTATGATCGAGCGATACAGACTTGATCTGTCACCAAGGATTACCTAGGATTATTACGGTCTTAGAAGTCCATCGACCTCGACTGGCTTAAAATCCGCGAAATTCGAAATCAGGGGCGAGCGTGTTAAACTTTAGTCCTTCAGAGCTGTAAGCAAAATGAAACTAGGAGCCTGTAATCTTGTCGTCCAAACCATGAGACTGTTTGTCTCCTGATTGCACTGAATGTAAATATTCATTTAGTTTACTACTTACAACATCTTGTGTCACTAATTTATTAATTTAATATCTAGCTTAATAAATTATCATCATCATCATGATGAACAAATTCGTTTTAGGCCATGTGGCCTGTACGGTAAACCTAGCGAAGATGGTCTTGATCTTTCCACCGATATTTTGGTCTTCCTTGGTCGCTATGTCCAGTTAGGGTATATTGGAATGCCAATTTTGGAAGTCTATTTCTTGCCATTCTCCTCAGATGATTTTTCCATTCTTGTTGGTATCTTTGTATATCTTCATTTAAACTTGTTACTCCAAGTTTTCCTCTGATAATAGTGTTCCTTTGGTGATCCAGTCTATTAACTCCTAACAATGATCGTAAGAAGCGCATTTGGCTTACTTGAAGTTTATGAGAGTTTCTTTTATTTAAAATCCAAATTTCACTTCCGTATTTTAGAACAGCTTTTGATGTGATGTTATGTAATCTTAGTTTTGTCTCTGTCCTCATCTGTTTACAAAAATTTCTTCGTATTACCCCATTCATTTTATTATATTTTTGTAATTTTGAATCAATGTCACTCTTATACTCTGCAAATACACTTCCTAAGTAAGAGAAATCTGACACTTGTTCTATAAATTAAACAAAGAATAATAAGTTATTGGCATAAAGTAATAGTATGTTCCTAATATTGGAATTTTGCTTTTTTTCATCAAGGCAATAACATATCGGGAAATCTTAATGAACTTGTATACAGATGTAACTAAATGCAAACCAAATATTCTAGGGATGATGGAACAGACATAGACCTTGAGTCTGAAACTAATAATTGAATGAAAAAACCGGAAACTGTGCTAACTATAAAGAATAATAGTACTGTATTTACAACTCTATATACGAAACTCTTGTTTTAAATGCATTTCACTTTGTAATCCTTTACAAAAAAATGTTCAGAAGTTCGGCCTCCTGCTTTAACACAAGCTGTGCAACGACATGCCAAAGACTCTAAACGTGCTTTGGAAAGAGTCTGTAGCTCCAAGGATCTTGATTGATCGGCTGTTACATCGATTCAATTGGAGTCTCATGCACCAGCCTCAAGCCTCTCTCCCCTATCTACAAGGGTCTAATGAGTTGAGGTTGGGAGAACGCGCAGGCCATCCAATATGCCCCCCTCACAGGCATTCCACTTACTTTTCACTGCATTTGTGGTTAATATATTCTCGGGCTTCATACTGGAAGAGATTTAGTTTATTATTAATAATCTTAACCCCTATCTCCTATTAGGAAGGAATCATAAATATAGCAAGAACTTTAATATTTTTCTTCTTGACATTGTAGCATGTTTTTCGGGTTTTTCATTCAATAATTACTTTGAAACGTAGGTAAAATATCTGAAAACGTTTATATTGGTCTACTCTATCATCCCTAGAAGTTTGTATATTTAATCAAGTTACACTCTGTAACTCTTATAATAATAATAATAATAATAATAATAATAATAATAATAATAACAATAATAATAATAATAATAAATAATACTTTATTTATTCTGGCAGAGTTAAGGCAATAAGGCCCTATCTTCCACTCAACCAGCCAAATACAAATAAATATTTGACAAATATAGATATACACTACTAATTATAAACAGTTAAAGATACAATAATGTAGCAATGTAAATGTCATGTACAAACAACATTTTATAGGGTAATAACAATAATGATACGATAATAATAATAATAATAATAATAATAATAAAAATATGATATATTATACGAGAAACACCAATTAATATATATATATATATATATATATATACCTTATACTGGATAATAATGAAGTCGAGTTTAGAGCAAATATAAATTTAGATTTCTTTTAAAAGATGCCCCTTATTTCTTGTGGTAGGGAATTCCAGTTGCGAGAAGTGAAGATGGTATATGGCATGGAGTGATGTGATGTCCTATGTTGCGGTATATTAAGCAACAGACTATGTTGTGATCTTGTGTTTAAGTTATGGTTTGAGGATAGATACTGGAAACGGGATGATAAATAATTGGGAACCGAAGTATGTAGGATCTTAAATAGGAGAATTAGACAGTGCGATTTTCTTCTCTCTTTTAGATGTACCATGACAATTCGTGGAATAATGTAGAAATGTGATCGTATTTTCGAACATTAAATATGAATCTGATACACATATTATGGACACGCTGCAGTTTGTCCGACAATCCGTCACTTATGTCAGTTAGTAGAACGTCACAGTAGTCAAAATGCGGCATCACTAAAGTTTGGATTAAAATTATTTTAACAGTCTCCGAAGAAAAAACGAGAATTGTACTTAGAGCCTTCTCCACGGTGATATTAAAACCTGAAACGTACAATTGAGAAGTGGTGACCGCTAAGCATAATGAGATACATCGAATGTTCGGAACGTATACAGTGATATTAGCATGACTATTTAGACTTAATGTTGTGCCCTTCAATACGTTGACTCGGGGCAAAAGCCTTTGACACCCAAACGTAGAAGCGAAGATTCTGTTTTCGTCTCACTCATTGGGAAGTCGCGAGTTCGTTATTTAGTTTCCAGAATTCCGATATTCCTTTTTGTTTTTTACAAAAAAAAAATTCGAGTCACGCGTACCTTTTACTTTCCGATTAACAAATATTTATACCAGAGCCAGGACGAAGATGGAGTTTACCTACATACGGCAGTTTATAGTCATGAGCAATTGAACGCTTTTTTAAAGATTACTCACTTAATGAATTTTGAGGTGAAAATAAAAACTATACAAGATCGATTCTTAGAGAAATATAATAAATTTTCTACCCGCAATAGAGTGTGATTATAAAGTCCCAGTACATTTTAAAGAAATCGCTAACATATCATATTTCTGTTACAGCCATTCGAAAGATACAAATATGTTCACCATTGAAGAGCGGATAGAGATTGTTGCTGCGCGTTTAAGAGGTCAGTCGTACGAAGAAGTTAGAGACAGATACCAAAGGAACCCTCACGGGAGACGTGTATCTTGATATGTTGCAACTTTTCTTACAGCCACAGTTACAGCAAGATGGTGTCATTGATACAGTGGTGTTGCAACAAGATGGAGCGCCACCACACTTTGCTCTGGCTATACGCGGGTATCTCAATGACAGGTTTCCCAAAAGGGCATCTCCTCGTATCTGGGCACCTCGTTCGCCAGACGTCGCACCCCTGGACTTTTTGCTTGGGGTTCATCAAGCAACAGGTGTACAGAACCAAGTTTCCTAATCTGCAAGTGCTGAAAGAACGCATACGCCAAGCGAGTGAAATGATTACAGAGGATATGTTGGTGCATGTTTTCCGGGCGTCGTTGGAAAAAATGTTTTGAGATTGATTGAGGTTATGTTGAACACTAACTTGATAGTAGAAACTACCTTATAATTTTTGTTTTATTTGCGCTACGTTATCCACAAAATGTATAGCCCACGCAATGGATTTAGAGGAATGTCCTTGAATGAAAATTTGTAATGGGAGCTTAGATGCGAGTCTTGTACTTACCAGATGTAGATCTCAGCCAGTAGGAAGTGTCACCACACGTCATTGCTAACTCCCTCGCTAGCGAATATCAAAATATGTACAGTCACTGCTAAACATTTGTAAAAGTTCACAATAATAATTAATTAATATACGGCCATTTTAATCCGTGGAGGAAGTACATTCACTATATATACCCTATATATGGTTTATATCAGTCTGTTAAAGTTTTAAATACCACTAAATGTCACTTTAGTACTCATCCAACTCTTCAACACCTGACATATTATCTCCATATTCCGTTTGGTCAGTTTCATGTTCACTCTCCTCATCGCTGCTTTCCATTCCATTGTCTTCAATTATAATTTTTTCAATTCTTTCTTCCATGGTTCCATCTTTCTCCCAGTACTCGTGTTCGTTCTCTTCCACTTTATTGCACACATTTTCCCATTCCTTTTTACCAATTTCTTTAAATCTTTCCCGGCACAACATTTCAACATCTTTAATTTTGAAAGTAACATTTTTACTACCAACCCACTGTTTTACATCACCCCAAATTAATTCAATGGGATTTAAATCAGGATGATAAGGTGGAAGTCTCAACACTGTATGGTTATTTTCAGCTAATATAGTGTCGATAACGTAGGTTTTATGTGTTGGTTTATTTTCTAAGATTAAATCATATAAGTGTGATATAGCGCTATTTTCATCAAAATGAATATTATGTTGAATTAACCAGGCTTGCATATCTTTTTTTAAGGAATTTGATGTTGGGACTTTATTTAATTGTGTGTTATGGTACGAAGCGTTGTCAACAACTAAGACAGAGTTTGGGGGTAAATTTGGAATCAGCATGGTACGTAACCATTTAATATAGTTTCCTGTATTCATTTGTTCATGGAAGTCTCCTGTTTTTAGCACCGACCTGTAAATGAGGAGAGCATTTGGTATAAAACCAAACCTTCCACCAGCATGCACAATTATAAGACGTTCCCCTTTAGAAACGGGAGCCATCAAACCTGAGCCACTGTCGTCAGACCAACCTTTCGGACTAGTGTGTATATATGTTTCGTCTTCATACACTATTGGCCTTCCCTCATCTCTATATTTTTAATGCATGTAAGATATGTCTCTCGAAGGGAACGAATATTATGGTTTTCAATTAAAACACTTCGGTTAGTTCTGGTTTTTTTTCCAGCGAAAACCCAAGTTCCTTATTACTGCTCTAAGACTACTGGCTCCACCACTAAATTCAATTTTTTCTTTTAACTTCTCCAATAATTTTGTAATTGTTGGTGCAGTCTTTTCTTCTTCGTAAAAATTATATATAGTGCGCCGAATTACACATTTATCAAAGTCATCAATGTCAGTTATTCTTTTTGGGACATCGTGTTTCTTTCCAGGGGTGCCAAAAGAAGATCCTTCCTCTTCATGTTTTCTTCTTTATTGTAAAATTCTCTGAACAGAACTGCGCGACACACCTGTGGCTTTAGAAACTCTTTCTTGAATTTTCTTCACTTGTTTATAATACACGGGGGAAAATCGCTCCTTTTCTTTTGCTTCCTCTTTCATGTAGTCGTGAACATTCACAATAATTTCCCGACTTTGACTGTGAAGAGTTTTTCCTTGTAATTTTGAAATCATAAGAAGCTTTGTGTAAATTAAAAAAAATCAAAATTGTTCACTAATTAACTAAATACACATTCACACTACACTATAATTTTAAAACTACTGGCAGCAAAGGTACAAATTATTATATATAAAAAATACGGGTTAAAATATAAAATCTACACGTCTGTATCCACTATAATTCACTCTGGACTATACGTGTTTTTGTATGAGGCAGCACCGAAATCACAGCTCAGCAGTATGGATAGCTTCACCGACTGGACTGACCTTCAAGGACATTCCTCTAAATCCATTGCGCGAGCTATACTGGGACTTTATAACCACACTGTATAAGTCTTAGAGAAAATATTATGATTGGACTCGCTTTATTTATCGCAAATATCATAGTCCGGTGGAAACGTAAATATACGGCAGCGCCTGGCAAAGACACGATGGCACTGATAGTGATGATCTATGCATAGAAATTAATAACAGATGCTCTCAATATAAAATAGATTACCTTTTGTTCCCTCCCCCTTCTGTGGGTTTCACTCTGCCTTTGATGCCAAGCGCATATCAAAGAGCTATCGTCTGTACCTTAATTTCATAGCAAAGAGTTATATCAATTCATCACATATCTGTATGGCACGAGACCGACTGTGGTTTACTTCTAATGAAGTCCATCCGTCTTACTGGGAACACAAATCTTGATAGGAGACGATACCAGTTGTAATTCGTTTGCAATGAAGTATAAATAATCACAGTGTACTATTCATTATTTTTGTCATCCTTCTGTTTGTAGGAACTCTACGTGGACTTATAAGTCAATACTATTATTTATTTATTTTACTGGGGAGCCTTTTCTTCCACACAGCCAGAACCGATAACAGCTACATTTTGTCTTCTCAATGGATATGCGGATATAAAAGTGCACTGGGTCGGTTGCCTGCAGATAAGAGTAGGAACTGTGGAATACATTTTAAACAGGAATATAGTAGAGGTCTCTTCACATCTGTGTTTAATACTATGCTAGGGACACTGCCGATCTGACCAGAAGACCGAAGACACTCTTTCATGTCCACAATTACCATCGCATTCAGTGTGAAGATTTAATTTCCTTTACTTCGTCTGGAATCGAACAGAGACTTCAGGAGTGGAATCTAGGGATTATACAGATCATTTAACGACTACGGATTTTTGTTATTTATATATTTAAAAGCCTACCGCTGCGGTCTCGAGGTAGGTTAAGGACTTTCAAGGTCATAGAGTTCATTGACATTATGAAACATATACTGAATTAAAACAAATGAGTATAGTAACCAATTCGCTGAATAAATAATATATATTTTCATCTTATTTTTTCATTCATTAACAGTAAAATAGTATTTTTGACATTAGTAATATCTTTATTGTACCTGGTAGAGTTAAGGCCTTACGGCTTAGTTTACCACTCAACTAAGTTAGGAAAAAAATACAGAAATATTCCTACATCTAAATTATAATAAACAATTTAATAAAAATAAAACGTAGTTTTATTTGATTTTCATATTTATTATATAATCCAGTGACAGCTGTTTCGGTACACTGTACCTTCTTCAGACATGTTAACAAATTATGAATTGTGTTCCAACTGATCTAAGCAACAATACGACAATATTTATTTAAATTTTTTAATTTAACAAAGGAGATTCATTCAAATCAAGTTGAGAATTTAACAGTTTTTTACTACTTTTAAACTTATTAATTTCTACAGCCTCCAAAAGATCTAACTTCTTACCCTTATCACAAATATGTAAAATTTCAAAATTTGGATCGAAACAATGATTAAATTGGAATAGGTGTTTCATTGTTTCGATCCAAATTTTGAAATTTTACATATCTGTGATAAGGGTAAGAAGTTAGATCTTTTGGAGGCTGTAGAAATTAATAAGTTTAAAAGTAGTAAAAAACTGTTAAATTCTCAACTTGATTTGAATGAATCCCCTTTGTTAAATTTAAATAAATATTGTTGTATTGTTTCTTAGATCAGTTGGAACACAATTCATAATTTGTTAACATGTCTGAAGAAGGTACAGTGTACCGAAACAGCTGTCACTGAATTATATAATAAATATGAAAATCAAATAAAACTACGTTTTATTTTTATTTAATTAATAAATATGGATTTTCATCAAGTAAACACCAACTCAGTTGATTACATAATAAACAATATTATCAGATGGTATATCTACATTACTTCACCTGTTATACAAAAATGTAAGAAACATATATGTTCCCATTTATTGCAGTTAATTAGTGTATAATGCTATTGTGTTATTATTTAATTGTAATATTATTGTGTTTTCGTCCACCGCTGTGGTCTCGAGGTAGCGTGCTGCCTTGTCACGCAGCGGGCCCGGGTTCGGTCCCCGGTCGGGACAGTTTTTCTGGGTGAGGTTTTTATCGGGGTTTTTCCTCACCTGTAAGACAAATGTCAGGAAAACTTTAAGGCCCAAACGGTCCCCGAAATCATATGGCCATCATCATCATCATCATCCTTCACCGGTGTGGAAAGCAACGGAAAGCAACGGGAAGCTACCACATCTACAATTCCCTAATAAAGCTGCAAGCATAGCATGAAAATGCTATGATTGCAGTGAAGGACCTGCCTTCGGGCAGAATTACTATGAATGGATATATTTAAAAAGTATTTATTATTTAAAATATTTCAACATGTAATATTATATGTGGAATTATTGTTCTATATTTCTATAATGTGTTATCGTAATTTATGCAGAAGACAACTCGTGTAATGACATTACAAAATGACGAGTGTGATAAATGAATCCTGGCAATGAAATTCCAACTCAACAAACTTCTGGCGACCAACGTAAGGAAAAATGTAAATAATCTCAATCAGGTTGTGAGAATCTGGATAAAAAATATTACCTTATCATTAAACAAATTAGAATGCAGCCAGTTAATTTGAATAAAGTACCTATGTAATTCGGTTCAGTGGAGATTCGCGAATTTCAAAGTTTTCGCTTCCATAATTGCATTGCGGTACTTTTAATTACCAGCTTCCAAATACAAGGAAATTTTAAATCAGCAAAGGTCTTCGCTGCTAAAAGTAGATAACGTAATTAATGTATAATTAAAGCTTGTTATTAAAAAAAATATTTGCTCTCAGTCCGCATTCCTGTTTGTTTCAACCATATTCTGTGAATAGTTCTAATAATATCGTCACCTATAATATCGTCACCTATAATATCGTCACCTAAAATATCGTCACCTATAATATCGTCACCTATAATATCGTCACCTATAATATCGTCACCTATAATATCGTCACCTATAATATCGTCACCTATAATATAAATAAACGAATTAATGCATTTTTTCAAATAAACCAAGGAGTACGACAAGGGTGTTCACTCTCACCTATATTATTTAATATTTATATGGATGACATCCAAAAAGAAAGGAAGAAGGTTTTTACTAATGAAGGAATATTAATTGATAATAAAGATAAAATAAATGCTTTATTATTCGCTGACGATGTTGTACTTTTAGCAGAATCTGAAAATGAGCTCCAAATGTTAGCATATAAATTTAAATTAATAGCCAATAGATATAATTGTAAAATATCAATAAATAAGTCAAAAGTAATGGCATTTATTGGTAAATATGGAATTAGATCAAAAATTGTACTGGGTAACAAAATAATAGAACAAGTATCACATTTCCAATATTTAGGATGTGATATAACTTATAGAGAAAATAAAGATATAGAAAATAAAGCAAATAAATTTCAGGGTATTTGTGGAACCATACAAAGAACCTTAGGTCGGAAAACAAGTAAAGATACGAAACTTAAATTATATAAAACAATGGCTGTTCCTTTGTTGTTGTATGGAAGTGAAAATTGGATAATGAAATCAAGGGATAAAAGCAGGATACAGACTGCGGAAATGCTGTTTTTACGTAATGTGAAAGGATGCACAAGAGCGGATAGAATAAGGAATGAAACTATACGAGAAGAATTAAATATATATAAAATTGAAAATAAAATCAACGAAAGTAATAAGAAATGGACAAAACACTTAATGAGAATGAACAACGAAAGAATACTAAAAAGAACCTTCCTGTATAATCCCAGAGGAACAAGAGATGTTGGCCGACCACGCAGAAGATGGACTCCACTTTTAACTTCGCCGGAACAGGCTGCATAGCCTAAACCTTGTAGTAGTAGAAGAAGAAGAAGAAGAAGAAGAAGAAGAGAATTAATACACGAGGGAGACTTATTAACTTTACAACCGCATATTACCTAATTTATGGATACAAATATAAAACATTTCATATAATTTCATGTCCATGTAATTGTGTTAAAATAGGAAAATACTCTCTTGAAACAATATATACTAACTAACTAACTAAACAACTCACTGGCATTTTCGAACTGAGCTAATGTTTTTCAATCATCCCATGTAGGCCTATAATATATTTCTCTCAAATCGTGGTTAAATGTTATTCGCCCTCTTTAATCATGGTCTACAAAAACTGGATGCATTTCCCTGGTTTTCCTTCCAGGTGGGATACATACATAAATGTTGGGGAAAAAAATCGTATATACTCAACCTAGGATTTAAAGAGAGATCAGGGCTTGCTTGATTTAGGCTAGGGGCATGGAAATTTCTAAAAATTAGCGACGATCACGATATGCGAATATGTCCAATGTGCGGGAACTTTGAAGATGAGATACATATATTAGAAACATGTAGGCCTAATGATTTAGAATATTGGAGACGTCAGTTATTACCGGAAAGATTTCTAAATTCAAATCGGGAAAGACTGACATGCTACGAGTTATTGGTAAATCCAGAAAATTGGATAAACTTGGGTAAATTTCTGGACAAAACGCGGAAAATAAGAACAACACTCATTCATGAATAAATATATGTTATCAAAATGCAATACCATTAATTCTTAATAACTATATATACATTAATTAGTGTATAATGATATTGTGTTATTATTTAATTGTAATAATATTGTGTTTTCTTTATGTAATTGTAATGTTATTGTTTTTTAGTGTATAATGCCATTGTGTTATTATTTAATTGTAATATTATTGTGTTTTCTTGATGTAATTGTAATGTTATTGCTTTTTTTTTGTTTATTTTTCTTTACACTAGTAGCAATTATTACTTTATTGTAACGGACTGTCAATAGCACGTACAGCTTACTGCCCGTGCGACCCATATTTGTAAATAATATTGTAAATATCTTACTTTTTGTCTAATAAAGTCCTACTACTACTACAAAATGTTAAAATTATTTAAGAACATATCTTTTTCGAATAATGGTCTACAAATTTATCGCTAAAAACTGGATAACACAAGATATAATTAGTCGGAAATATTCTAAACTCAACTTTGTAAACACCGGTTGGTGAAAATATTGAAGAAGAATGGCTTGCTCTACAAAGTATTTTGACTCAAGCAGCAAATGAAAGCCTGGGTATCAAAACCAAATGGAATCGAAAAAAAGGACTACGGATATGGGATGAAAACATCAAAAAAGTAATTGATGATAAACGTGAAGCATACAAAATATTTCTGTCTACAAAAAAAGATGAAGATAAAGTAGAGTATCATAGGAAGAGAGCCATAGCTAAAATTGAAGTTCGCAAAAAACATAGACAAAGCTGGGAACAATTTGTCTCATTTTTGGAAAATGATATCACTAGGCCTCAACCAAAAATATATAAAGTTTTAAAAAATTTAAATAATGATTCAAGAGAAAATGCACATTTAAATTGTATATCTAAAGAACCTTGGCTTACCTACTTTCATCATTTATGGACACAAAAGGATGATTTATTACAAATACCAATCTCTAATAACACTTCTTTGGAACAAATTTCTATAGATGAATTAACTGATGTTGTTAAATCATTAAAAAGTAACAACGCTCCCGGAGAAGACCACATTAATCAAGAATTATTTAAATTTTCAACTAAAAATTTTTTAGACAGATTTCTTATTCTCCTTAATATGATATGGGAAGGACAATAACCACCACAAAGCTGGAACAAATCAATTGTAATACCAATCTTCAAAAAAGGAAGTCGCCAAATCAAAGATAACTATCGTGGAATTAGCTTGTTGAACTCTGGATATAAAATTTATGCTAATATAGTTAAGAATAAATTGAGGAAAATTTATGAAAATATAATTGGACATAGCAGAATGGATTCAGAAAGGGTAGATCTTGTACAGATGGATTCTTTACTCTAAAACTACTATTAGAAAAGCACAAGGAATTCAATGTAGAAACTCATATCGCCTTCGTTGACTTCATAAAGGCTTTTGACAAAGTAGACAGAAATATATTACTACAAATGTTAGCTGATGATAACGTTCCACAACAATATATTACTAATATCTTCAACATCTATAAAGATAATGAAATCTCTGTTAAACAAGATGGCAAATTATCTTCTTGGGAAAAGATCAACACTGGAGTAAGACAGGGATGTGGACTTTCACCGGTGCTTTTCATTATATACATGAATAAATTAATAAATGAATGGAGGAAAACTCAACGAGGATATATACCCATCAATAGGAACCTCAAACTCGATGCTATTCTTTTTGCAGACGATTTAGCTCTTCTGGCACTTTCCGAAAATGATTTGCAACGATCAATTTATAATTTACAAAAAATAGGTGCCAAATTTAATATGGAAATATCAATTAACAAAACTAAAATTATGGCATTTCATGGGAAGGACCCCATACAAAGTAAAATCTGTCTCCAGAATAAAATTTTAGATAGATCTAATCAATTTAAATATCTTGGATTATCTCTCTATCTGGGATGAAAAGGATATCCCTGAAAAAGTTACTAGTTATAATAAAAGTTTAGGAATTATTAATCAAGTTATGAAACCATCCCTTGTACAAAAAAACACCAGATTACGTTTATATAACACTTTGGCTAGACCAGTGTTGACCTATGGTAGTGAAGCATGGACACTAAGAAAACAACATGAAAGCAGAATAACGGCTTGTGAAATGAGATTCATGCGCAGAACAGCGGGTTACACCAGATGGGATCGGAAAAGGAACACCGATATCTTAAAAGAATTGAAAACTACGTCAATTTTGGAATATATTAAACAGTACCAACTAAATTGGAAACACCATCTTGAAAGAATGAGTTCAAATCGGATCCCCAAAGCTGTTTATAATTATATACCAAGAGGACGAAGATCACTGGGCCGTCCTATGAAACGCTGGAGGGAAAATTTTCTATAAGATCGTAACAGGCCTTGGCCTAATACTTGGAAAGAAGAAGAAGTAATTTTTATAGTAAAACATGTTTCGGTAGACGTATCTCAGGTTTTAAGTTAATCCCGACTGGTCTTGAGAACCCCAACACGTGACCCATGCAAACGTTTCTATCTTTAATATAATGTACTTACTTACTAAGTGTTATGGGCTGTGAAAGAGTATTACCAACTTTTTCATCCCATTCGAGAATACATTTAAAAAAATGCATTTAAATCAATGCAAGAGAGAGCTGAATGTGCCACGTCTCGCGGTTATAAAATGCAGTAGGAATTAACGGATGACGAGTAAAACATATTCCAAAGCAACTAATTAAAAGTGCATTTGTGGGATTTAATGTATCTTATAAAGACTTTTATAAACATAGTCTCAATTCTGGAAATGCATGCTATTATGTATTATGGGGATTCTTCTCGTCCCAATTCCTTTCAAAAAATGCTAAACTGAAAATAAATGCAAATGTTATTTTCCAAGTTATATTGATGCGAAATGTGGATTCTTACTTTTAGGGTTTTACGAGGTTACGAGTTTTTGAGAATAAAGTTTTTATGAAAATGTTTGGACCAAAGAGAGATAAACGGACAGATGAATGGAGAAGACTACATAACAGTGACCTACAAGATCTTTATAGGAACCAAGATATAATAAGAACAGTTAAGTCTCTTAGACTGCGAAGGGCTCGACATGTGAGACGAATGGGGAATGAAAGAGGTGTATGGAAGCTTCTTGTAGGAAATCCAGAGGGAAAACGACCAGTCGGTAGATCAAGAATGAGGTGGGAGAATAACATTAACCCTAATTTGAAGGAAGTAGATTATACAGAGGATGATTGGAAAACATTAGTTCAGAAGAGGGATGCGTGCAGAGCTTATGGCCGCACGGCCATGAACCCACAGGTTCAATAGTGCCAGTGAGTTAGTTAGTTAATGAGGACACTTTAAAATTCATAATTGAATTTTGAACACTTATATTTCTTCCATTCTGTATTCTATTAAAATTAATGGCGAATACGTGGAAATTATTTAAAAATTTCGTAATCTAATTAATGTAAATTTTCCAAACTTAAAAAATAACAATTATTATATTATAAAATCTTATTCACGCTTCGGATCGCGGACTATACTGGCAGGAGCAATGTTATCATTCATACCGGAGAGGTCAGAGTGATAAGCCAGACATGTAATGGTACAAAGAGTGATGTTTTTTACTGTAAAAATAACACAGTGAACTTTCCCACTGGAGTAAAATTCTCATCATCATCACTCCAGGGATTAGGCAATTAATTGCCCGTTCCGACATCATAATGCATCAGCCCAACGTCTTCTAGGTCTTCCAACATCACGTCTTCCTCTTGCTTGATAATTTCTTGCTAACAATGGATATCTATCTCTCCTTACTCATTCCATCCATGTGATCAATCCATTTCTGTCTGTAATTCGTGACTTTGTCCAATAAAGGCTGTACTTTCAATTTTTCTCTTATATCCTCATTTCTTATTCTATCAAGTCTTGTACATCCTTTTACTTGTCTTAGGAACCTCATCTCCGCTGTCTGTATTCTATCCTTCTGTCGTTTCACTGCAGCCCAAATTTCACATCCATACAATATTGTGGGAACCGCCATAACATTATACATTTTATCTTGGTTTCTTTTCTAATTTTATTTTTGAATGTTCTCTGTATTGTTACACACACCGTCGGAATTTTATTTATTTTGGAGTCAATATCTCTTTCCACATTGTAGCCAACATCACAGCCCAAAATATTTGAAACTAGACACCTGTTCTCCTGAGATAAAATACTTAGTCCCCATAGACTACAATATTTCAGAGGATCCTTGATTAAATTTTAAGCATGGATTAGAGCTTTATACAGTTAGTAAGGCAAAGCTAAAGAGCTCCCACTGCTGGCCTCATGAGACCCTTAGGTTAATAGGAGGTTAAGGTTCTCACCTTTCTAGACAATCGGCGTGACATGTCAGCCCTGCGGGAGATTTACAATTTTAGGATTTTCCTTTAATTTAGTCGCGTTGAGCGAAGTTGCATGTGCATGAGAAAGTTGAGAGTAATCAGGAAGTTTTACTTTATCATATGAGTATGCAGCAATAAGCATACTATTGTACTGTATCTCGCTCTAATCAGAATCGTCCTTAAAACTTCATCATCATCATCATCATAGTACATTCACGAATTTAGGCCATTTGTTGACCTGTTTCGGCCTCAAGAGAAACACCATCCAGAAGTCTTTTGAGTGGACGTCCTGGTCTTCTTCTTCCTTCAGGTTGATATCTTAACATTAGTTTGGGTATTCTGTGATCTTCCATTCGATGAACATGTTGTATCCATCTTGACTTATAATCAGAAATTTTGTTTTCTAAAGATTCCATGTGTAATTCCTTAAAACTTATTTACATGTATTCTGATGCATCAGATACTTGGAAATTCACAATGTGTTAAATCAATGAAATGTAACTTCTCTGCTATTCAATTTTGTACCAGAACATGCAAGCAAATATGTAGAGGCAAAAGGGGCGCATATTACTCAAAGGTATGAATCAGGTAAATGTAAATGCTGATGATGTTTTTTCTCACCCTCTTTGGGGTAGGTTGGATCAGTCATTTCTCTGCGTGTCGTTCCTTTCTTAGTGCCCAGTATTTCATCATTTTTCTGAACTATTTTTCCCCTCTCTTCTGAGATCCATCCATCCATAGTAATTCTGCCCGAAGGCAGGTCCTTCACTTTCATGCTATGTTTGCAGCTTTACTAGGGAATTGTGTTCGTGTGGTAGCTTCCCGTTGCTTTCCACACCGGTGAAGGATGATGATGATAATGATAATGATGATGGCCATATGATTTCGGGGACCGTTTGGGCCTTAAAGTTTTCCTGACATTTGTCTTACAGGTGAGGAAAAACCCCGATAAAAACCTCGACCGGGGATCGAACCCGGGCCCGCTGCGTGACAAGGCAGCACGCTACCTCGAGACCACAGCGGTGGACTCTTCTGAGATAATAGGTTTAAATGTTTTGCTTAGATTTATCTTGGAACCTTACGTTTTCATCTTGAATAATTAATTTAGCTGCTCGATCGATTTGTTAATTTTCTGTGATCTTAATTTTTACTTGGTCTTTTTCAGTTTCATTAAATCAGTTGGAGTTTGCCTTGCAGTTACGAAAAAAAAATCAAAGATTTGTTTGGTTAATCTGTTAGATTTCATTCTGAGAAGATAACCATAAAAAAATATTCTTATTTTTCGCATAACGTTTGAAAGTTTTTGTTATAGAGAGTTTGATTATTGGTGTATATTACATTATTAGTTGAAAGTTTGGTCATATGATTTTCCTTAAATTTTCCCTTTCGTTTAGCTCAATTTTCTCCATTTGGCCTATGAAATACATGGTTAGCGTTTCTGCTGCATACAGTGGTTCTGGCTTGATCACTGTCTTGTAATGTGTAATTTTGGGTCCTCATGAAAGGGATTTTTTTACGGTGACAATTAGTGATGGTAAAAAAATAAACATATTCTATTAAATAACTCTAAGAGACTGGAACTGGAAGTAAATATCAATAAAACTAAATACGTGTTCAACCGTATAAATATATTATCACACATGAATGGACACTTAACAACAAAAAATATGCATTTTGATAAAGTGACGGAAATCGGTGCAGAAAGAAATTAAATATAAACTGAACTCTAGAATCGTGTGATATATTGTATTACACGCTACTCTTTCGCCCCAACTTCCCTAAACAAATGTTAAACTAAAAATGTGTAAAACGGTTTTTATTCCAGTTATAGGCCTATTGTTGTGAAACGTAGTCTTTTTGTTTGAGAGAGAATAGAATCTTACTACAATCAGACCGCTACGCTGGGTAGAGAGCGAGATTTTGCCTACTAAGATCAAACTTTTTTCATGCGTAAATCTTATGTTTTATGTAATTGCACAGTGATGCATATTCAAAATTTCGCGGCCAAAATAAAACAAAATATTTTTATATTTTTAGAATAATTTTATTAAATCTATATTATGCATTAACCAATGGATCTATATCCAATATTTACAATTATAAATTAAATGTATGGTTTTTTGTTATCATAACACAAATTCCATATTTTATCACATGTGAGAGATGCAGCTGGGATCCTCTAGTTTCGCGTTGTCTTTTATGGATGTGATGCCTAATGTTTTTATTAGATTAACCTTTTGACCGCCGAGTTTCTCTTTTGCCAGCTGGGTTATGGGTGCCAGGTTTTTTTATTCTTAAAGTACTACGCCATACTATATAATATAAACCTATATAAAGTATAATTAACTGTCTACATGCCGTGCTAAACTCACTATTATACATTTATTTGAAGGTTAGGCGGTGTTGCTTCCACTTGTAAAGATCCCAGGTTCGAATTCAGCACGGTGTCTTTATTGAAATTTATCACTATCACTAAAACATTTATCCTCTTGAATAATGTTGATGGCATTATCACTAAAGACTTATATATTCAAATTGTTGAACATTTTTATGGTCCTGGGTTCGATTCAATTCCAGTCAAACAGCTGTGTTATGCCACGTGTTTCGTCTGGCGCGACACACCCACCACCGTCACTCACATCCTGTTCATTTAGGTCTACATCACCTGCTTTACTATTTACAGGCTTAGATTGTAATAATATTCTCTTAGAAACAGGACTACTATCACATTCGTCAAACGAATAACCATTTGATGAACTGTTACTGTCACTCTCATCTTCTGATATAACTGACACAATAAACTCGCGTATTGTATTTTCGTCAACTTCGAGACATGAATCACTGTTTCACAGCACGACCTACCCCTTGGCCAGGTATCTTTTCAACTAAAAATAAAATAAATAAAGAGAAAATCCTGAAATTGCAATATTCCATAGAAAAAAAAGGCCCTTAAACATAAATGTACACCCTCCTTTAGAAAACCCATTTACAATCACCTGTACCGTTATTCTGTAAGGGATGTGCAAAGTATTGATAAGTAAGGATGTACAAACACAGAACGAAAAATAATTTTAGTTTATTGAAGTAAATAGTTCGGGAAAAAATATTTAAATAATAAGATTGAAAACCGGAGCCTGCCGGGCGTGGCGTACCGCTGTACACACACTTTCACGGCGCACGCCGGGCTTGGCGTACAAAAGGTTAATGAGCAATGAATTATAATATGGAGTCTGTAATGTTATTTTAATAAAATGAAAGGTAGACCCTAAATGAGTCAGAAGTGAGTGTATATTAAAATTTTAAAATAATTACTTTCCAAACGATAGCAATGTATTGTTACTTTTCCTCCGCAGATGTCAACTGAAAAAACAAAACGTTTTAGTGTGATTACAGGTACATGCGACCATTCTGCAAAGTTTGCCAAAGGACATCCTCTGCAGTGATCCTATTGTTTGTCTTAAGATATAACCTCCATAACACTGAGCTTCGAGATATGTATGTGGAAAAATAACATTAAGTCATATAGACCTCGATGGGCAAGGTATATGACACATTTGGGGATTGAAAGGGAATAGATACGTCTTGTACGAAACCAGGGGGAAAGCTCCCAGTAGCAAGTCACCAATCAGAAGGAACAATAAAATTAACCACAATTTGAGGAAGTTTAATAATACAAAAAAGGTTTGGAAAATATTATCTCAGGTTAGGGAACTATGGAGAGCTTATATCTGCCGGGCATGAAACCTCCGATTGGTATAAGTTTTATTGTAAGTCTGGATATATTGTGATCACGTATATAAGTAGTCTGTCTACATTTTTGATCCAAACGAAATTATTTATAATAATAATAATAATAATAATAATAATAGCAAATTCAGAAGATAATCTACAGAAAGGTCTGTATGAACTTAACAAAATTACAGAAGAACAAGGTTTGGAGATATCTACAGAAAAAACATAAATTATTGCATTTCAAGGTGTAGATCCTGTCAGAAGTAAAATTGTACTGGACAATACAATTTTGGAGCAGGTGAATAATTTTACATATCTAGGATGAAATATCTCATATGAAGACGAAAAGGATGTAAATGCAAAAATATCTAAATTTTTAAGAATTTTAGGGTTAATAAATTCTATCTTCAAGCCACAGTTAGTCCAAAAGCATTCAAGATTAAAAGTGTATAAAACACTGGCTCTTCCAACTCTTTTGTATGGTAGCGAAGTATGGACGTTGAAACAGAAGGAAATACAGAGACTTAGATCTTCTGAAATGAGATACCTTCGGAGGACTGCATGATACACACTACTAGATCACAAAAAAATGAAGACATCTTAGAAGAATTACGCATGGAACCTTTAGAAAACAAAATTTCTGATTATAAGTCAAGATGGATGCAACATGTTCATCTAATGGAAGATCAGAGAATACCCAAACAAATGTTAAGATATCAACCTGCAGGAAGAAAAAGACCAGGACGTCCACTCAAAAGACTTTTGGATGGTGTTTCTCTTGAGGCCGAAACAGGTCAACAAATGACCTGGAATGTACTATGATGATGACGAAATTATTTCCATTCTCTATGATTTGAATTATTAATATTTGGAAAAACTAATCATCTTTACGTAATTTAATTTAATAAATAATAGTTTTAAAAAACTAAATAATAGTTTTAAAAAACTAAAAGAACACGCTTTATTAGAAAACTAAAAAATGAAACATAATTTTAATTTCCAATACGCTTGGGATAAAATAAAGTAGTCAACAAAAAAATCATCTCCAACACATATAGAATAAAATTAGAGTTATCAACAAAAAGAATATAATTTTACCACCAAAAGCGTGGGGTGCTCTATATCAATTAATATATTTGATAATAAACAGTTATTGGTAAAAGTAAGCTCTCTAAGAAGAAAATGTAAAAATCATAAAAAGCACCCCACGATTTTGATGGTAAAATTATTTTATTTTTGTTGATAACTCTAATTTTATACTATATGTTTTGGAGATGATTTTGTTGTTGACCACTTTATTTTATCCCAAGCGTATTGGAAATTAAAATTATGTTTCATTTTTTAGTTTTCTAATAAAGCGTGTTCTTTTAGTTTTTTAAAACTATTATTTATTTTTTATTTTTTAGTTTTAATATTTTACAGAATAAGATAAAAATGTAAATATCTTTAAGTTCGATACTATTGTAGTATGAGCTAAAAGTAATACTCTTCTATAAAAAAAACCCTCCCAGCCGGATTTGACCCAGCGACGAATGGATTACTGAAATTATACACCACTAAGAGCTCACTGCTCTACCAACTGAGCTCTTACAACGATTGACTAAAAACTCGACAAGTCTGCAACTTATTATACCAGTTTTAATTTTTTTGATTTTCGGATGATTCTGGCCAGGATTTTAGAAACAAAATATGAAATAATTGTATTGCCACGGGTCCTCTACACGTATACAAAGTTTCAAGTCGATCCAATGTTCCTAAGTGGGTGAAAATCTCGTTGAAAGATTCCGTTACATTGATACAAAAACATTTTTTTTGATTTTGTGATGATTATGGCCAGGATTTTAGAAACAAAATATGAAATTATTGTATTGTCACGGGTCCTCTACAAGTATACAAAGTTTCAAGTCGATCCAATGTTTCTAAGTGGGTGAAAATCGCGTTGAAATATTCCGTTACATTGATACAAAAACACGTGTTTTTGATTTTCTGATGATTATGGCCAGGATTATAGAAAATAAATATGAAATTATTGTATTGTCACGTGTCCTCTACAAGTATACAAAGTTTCAAGTCGATCCAATGTTTCTAAGTGGGTGAAAATCGCGTTGAAATATTCCGTTACATTGATACAAAAACACGTTTTTTGATTTTCTGATGATTATGACCAGGATTTTAGAAAATAAATATGAAATTATTGTATTGTCACGGGTCCTCTACAAGTATACAAAGTTTCAAGTCGATCCAATGTTTCTAAGTGTGTGAAAATCACGTTGAAATATTCTGTTACATAGATAGATAGATACAAATCAAGCTAATATAAAGCGTTTAAAAATACAATGTAAACGTATAATTTAATTCATTTTAAGATCTTTTAAACCTTAGATGAAGTCACCAGTACATTTTCCTCCACATCATTTGCCTTAAACTACAGGAGTGAAGAAGTATGAAGTAGATAATGAATAGTTATAGTCGGTGTTTTTTGCTCTGTTCTTTACTTCACAAGCGAAGAGGCTTCTAGTAAAATATTTCAAGACATGCTCAACATAGCACTTTGGTGTAAGTGTACTTTGAAATAATTTAATATTTCAACTGAAGGGGAAATTCACCCGAACTGTGAATTATGTTAAGCTGAAAACATTTCTAAAAATTATTTTTGATCGCCGTTGAGCTATTCTAGTAAAAATGTACAAATGTACCTAGTTCCCATTTGTCCTCAACTACTGTTTTAAATTTTGTAGGCCATTAGGACTCTCGTTCGTCATCAGCCTTTACTCATTACTGCTTCATGTGAGGATTTAGTAGATGGAGTTGTGATCTATGGTTATATTTTCTTTTATCTATCTTCCGATTACGACTTTAAAATATCGACTTTTTTTTTCAAAATATGAATGTTATTATTGTTGTATTATTAGAGCTGTAAGCCCACCTCCAAGTGATGTACCTGGAAAATTTCCATAAACTTGAACGGCCAAGCAGTTTATCAACCAACAGATATTAAAGGCCAATGATATTTAATCAATGCCTCTGCACTAAATTCGTTGTTTGATTAAATTATTGTATTATTATCGTCCCGCGCCGTAGCCGAGCGGTTAAGGTAGGAAGCCTTGGCGCAGAGCTACGGGACTTGCGCTGGTTCGAGTCTCCATGGGGGAAGAAATTTTCTCATGGTATTTCGGCCAGTATGGGACCGGTGCCCACCCAGCATCGTGAGGCAATTGGGTAGCTACAATAAGTAGCGGCTCCAGGTTGAGGAACCAGCTATAACGGCTGGAGGGCTCGACATGCTAACCACATGTCACCACTACACTGGCTGTTGATCATCTACCTCTGTGATTGACACATGTGGATGTGAAGGGCCAGCAGCCGGCTGGTAAAAGGGCAACCGCTGAAAAGTGGAAAGACCCTCAATCGGAATCGTATTATTATCTACGTATTATTTTAAGTAGTGGGCCGCGGTGGACTAGTGGTTATGCTCCTTGCCTCTGGTCCCGAGGGTCGCGGGTTCAAACCCGGCCGGGGTAGATGGATTTTTTAAGACGGAAAAATCCAAGGAGCAAGTCCTCCGGGAGGGACTTTAAGCCATGGGTCGCGAGTCTGAAGATTTTCAGGCTCGTAAAAGATTCTTAAGCCTGAATGAAAAGGCCTCTAAGCAAAATTTACCGAATGTTCCCGTCCTAGTACTACCTTGGTTTCCTAGATGTCAGTATGAGGCGGAACGCTGACCGCGTACCACTCAAAATGACTTCTACACGAAAACAAGTGTAACTAAATTAAGTACTAGTAAAAATATATGGGAATAGTCCTAGAAAGTTATTAAATATAATGATTGAAAATAATGAAATAAAAATAAATGGTCTTCCTTTATTAATATTTTTATAGCCGATTAATGTTTTAAATTCTTTGTGAAGGGCATCTAAGATTAAATTTCATAAGATGAAATTTCGGGAAGGAATAAGTCAAAATGTTATGGTTCAAATTCTTCCCTGTAGGGGGAGAGCGCCTAAATCTCTGTAAAGGGAAAACACAGGCTTACAATACAATTATTTTAAGTGTGTTATTAATTATATGTAATTGATGGTCGATTTCTACCACGTGGTTATTATTTTGTTAATATATTTATTTTCTTGTTTTGTGAAATTTCACAGAGTATTTCAGACTAGCAAAAACTCGAAGCCACGGCTTATATCGGAGGGGATATAAAAGAATTGACAACGTGATTCCATTAAGATGTGTGGTACTCATAGAATAGCAGATTATAAAAACCGTATTTCTGGCACTCCCAAATATCTTAAACATACGAAATAGACATGCAAACAAAAAACTTAAATCAATGATTAGTATACAACAGAACATAAACAAAAAAATAAGGTCACATTTAAATCTGATTTTTTTTAATTTAACTTTTTTACAGTAAATGTAAAGTGATCCCACTATAGGCCTCAGGAGACCCTTGGTGTAATAGGGGTAAAGTCTCCCACTTTTTCTGGACAATCGGCACTTGATGTCAGCCGGGTAGTAAGCCATGCGTGACAGCCGCCTTTACCCCCAGAACAATCGTCTAGTACGCATTTCCGTTAGAGGCTGAGTCGATCCCAGGGCCACAGTACAACCGGAATGTTT
This sequence comes from Diploptera punctata, assembly GCA_030220185.1. Taxonomy (NCBI): domain Eukaryota; kingdom Metazoa; phylum Arthropoda; class Insecta; order Blattodea; family Blaberidae; genus Diploptera; species Diploptera punctata. The sequence continues at coordinate 331,887 of JASPKZ010007328.1, read as the reverse complement.
GGGTCAGTTTAAAGTATCCTGACCCAAGGACTCGAACTCTCGACCTTCCGGCTTGTAGTGTAGTGCCTTTACCACTACGCTACGGCGTACTCCACTATTATATAGAAGTCTACGAAAATGATGTACCTAAGACAAACGAAATATGACAAATGGTCTGAAGGCGATCACATTTGTTCCAAGGAAGAGAGTTCCCTTGTGAGCTATGTACTCGGAAGGAATTAGGCCTATAATATTAGCGTCACGTATAAATCAAGCTCTCGCCGGATAATATTAATGTGTTAACTATTTTTTAACTATTCATTTGCGACAATATAATTTAGGAACAGATGAATACATTTTATTATTAGTTTTAGTCTTAATTTTAACTAACATTAAACTAGTTGTATATGAAAATATATAAAACTGTTATTCTACCAGTTATATTATATGGGTGCGAAACATGGACTCTTACTTTAAGGGAGGAAAGGAGATTACAAGTATTTGAGAATAAAGTACGTAGGACAATTTTTGGACCAAAGAGAGACGAACAGACAGGTGAATGGAGAAGATTACATAACAATGAACTACATGGTCTTTATAGGAAGCCAGATATAATAAGAACAGTTAAGTCTCGTAGACTGCGATGGGCAGGACATGTTGCACGTATGGGGAATGAAAGATGTGCATGGAAACTTCTTGTAGGACAGCCAGAGGGAAAACGCCCAGTTGGTAGACCAAGAATGAGGTGGGAGAATAACATTAACTATGATTTGGGGGAGGTGGATTATACAGGAGATGATTGGAAAGCATTAGCTCAGGATAGGGATGTATGGAGAGCTTATGTCCGTGCGGCCATGAACCTACGGGTTCGATAGTGCCAGTGAGTAAGTAAGTAAGTATTAACTAGTTGCATTATACATCGTAATATAATAGATATTATCTTTTTGATCAAATTTTTATTTAGTATTTAATATTAGAGTTAATTGTGATTGTTATATTCTGATGTAATATGTGTTTGCCCTGGTGAGTGGAAGAGAAGGCCACATGGCCTTAACTCCACCAGGCTAAATAAATAAATCTAAATAAATAAATCTAAATATTGTGAAGGAGAAACAATTGTAAATATCAATTTTTAAAAAATAATATAATTTAACTCTATATCTAAGTCTCTCGTGATAAAAATAAAACATTCAAGAAAAATAGTATATAAAAGTGGTTCATCCAAATAGTTTGTATGGCAGCGATATGTGGAAACAAAACTATATGCAAAAAAGTAAATACGCTGAACTGAGATACAGTGCTGTTGAGGGCAGTTGGTTATAGGCCAACGTTGTTAGATGATAAAAGTAATAGGCCCTAACCAAATTTTAAACAACTTCACATGGAACTTCAGAAAAAAAATATATATTAGAATATAAAACCAGTTTGGCATTACATGTTCTTCGAATGGAATATGACATGCTAACAATGCAGCTGGTTATTTACTATCCTAAAAAGAAAGAAACTTACCGAGAATTCAACTCAATTGATCGACGGAAGGAATTTATATTCAGGCTGAAACATGTCAACATTGTGAAGTCAATATGTCGATGATGGTGATATATCTTCTATTAATAGTGGTTCTTTTGTTTAATTGAAGTTTATTAAGGAATTGCCGTTTACTGCATATAATACTTTACCAAAATAAATTATGCGATAATTTAACTTCAGCCTTTGAAAGAAACTGAATGTCATATAAAATACATACATTTATTTGTAAAGTTGTAGTAAGGAATAATGGTATCCTTATTTACTGATCAGAAAGATTGGCATGCTACGAGTTATTGGTAAATCCAGAGAATTGGATAAACCTCGGTAAAATTCTGGACTCGGAAAATATGGACAACACTCATTCATGAATAAATATATGTTATCAAAATGCAATACCATTAATTCTTAACAATTATATATAAATTAATTAGTGTATTATGCTATTGTGTTATTATTTAATTGTAATATTACCGTGTTTTCTTTGTGTAATTGTAATGTTAATGTTTTTTTGTTGTTTATTTTTCTTTACACTAGTAGCAATTATTACTTTATTGTAACGGACTGTCAACAGCACGTACAGCTTACTGCCCGTGCGACCCATATTTGTAAATAATATTGTAAATATCTTACTTTTTGTCTAATAAAGTCCTACTACTACTACTAAACTCCTGGCGCTACAGGCCTACAAGGCCCTTAGCCTACCAGCCGGCTGCTGACCTCACATCCACATGTGTCAATCACAGAGGTAGATGATAATCAGCCAGTGTAGGGGTGACATGTGGTCAGCATGTCGTGTCCCTCAACCGTTATAGCTGGTTTTCTCAACCTGGAGCCGCTACTTATTGTAGCTACCCAAATGCCTCACGATGCTGGGTGGGCACCAGTCCCATACTGGCCGAAATACCATGAGAAAACTTCTTCCTCCATGGAGACTCGAACCAGCGCAAGTCCCGTAGCTCTGCGCCAAGACTTCCTACCTTAACCGCTCGGCTACGGCGCGGGACCCAGCAGCTGGTTATTTACTATCCTAAAAAGAAAGAAACTTACCGAAAATTCAACTCAAATGATCGACGGAAGGAATTTATATTCAGGCTGAAACATGTCTAAATTGTGAAGTCAATATGACGATGATGGTGATGATATGGACTTCTATTAATAGTGGTTCTTTTGTTTAATTGAAGTTTATTAAGGAATTGCCGTTTACTGCATATAATCATCATCATCACTCCAGGGATTAGGCAATTGCCCAACGTCTTCTAGGTCTTCCAACATCACGTCTTCCTCTTGCTTGATAATTTCTTGCTAACAATGGATATCTCTCCTTACTCATTCCATCCATGTGATCAATCCCATTTCTGTCTGTAATTCGTGACTTTATCCAATAAAGGCTGTACTTTCAAATTTTCTCTTATATCCTCATTTCTTATTCTATCAAGTCTTGTACATCCTTTTACTTGTCTTAGGAACCTCATCTCCGCCGTCTGTATTCTATCCTTCTGTTTTTTCACTGGAGCCCAAGTTTCACATCCATACAATATTGTGGGAACCGCCATAACATTATACATTTTTATTACTTCTATTTGCTGACGATGTAATCATAATGCAGAAAAATGAAGACGACTTACAGAAATCAATGCATGCATTAAATGAAATATGTAAATTATACGATCTAAAGATTTCTGTAAGGAAAACGAAGACCATGGCTTTTAGAGGAAGAGACCCAGTGAGATCCAAAATTATTACTGCATATAATACTTTACCAAAACAAATTATGCAATAATTTAACTTCAGCCTTTGAAACAAACTGAATGAGATATAAAATACGTACATTTATTTGTAAAGTTGTAGTAAGGAATAATTTTATCCTTATTTACTGATCAGAAAATATTAAAAGCTAAATGAGACCGCGCTGTTCGCGTTGATAAGCATAATTTTCAGGAATTAAAAACTCTTCATTTCGATAGACACGTTAAAAGAATCATCAAGAATTTAGTTAATGTATGCCCTGTATTTTAGACCTTCAATTGATTGAATCTGAGAAAGGTGTTACAAATAGAAACTAACCACAATTTGCTAACCTTAAGAACGGAACTTACATATTTCATTGCGTGTTATTTTATTAAATCGTAAACTGAGATCGGTACAGAATGTTATGTTGTACAATATGTAATAGGTCCTATATATATATATATATATATATATGTATAGATATTATAAATATATTTTTGACATTTGGCAATGAAGGCAAATATGATATGAAAAGAAAAAAGAATGCTTGAGTCGGGATTTGAACTCGAGTCTCTAAAGTCTGTACCTTTAGCGCTCTAACCAACTGAGCTACCCAAGAATTCCAATAAAGCATTCAATTTTCTTATACATGTAGTATTCTCAATTCACACAAGCGTTACTGCTATAAAGTAAATATTCTCTTTAAAAATTTGCTTAACTGTTATGTTAGCCGCGAGATGGCAGTTGGAATAAATTTCCGCTACCTCTTGTGTGAATTGAGAATACTACATGTATAAGAAAATTGAATGCTTGTATTGGAATTCTTGGGTAGCTCAGTTGGTTAGAGCGCTAAAGGTACAGACTTTAGAGACTCGAGTTCAAATCCCGACTCAAGTATTCTTTTTTCTTTTCATATCATATATATATATATATATATATATATATATATATATATATGCTCTAAACTCGACTTCATTGTTATCCAGTGTAATATATATATATATATATATATATATATATATATCAATTGGTGTTTCTCGTATAATGTATCATATTTATATTATAATTATAATAATAATAATTATTATTATTATCATCATCGTATCATTATTGTTATTACCCTATAAAATGTTGTTTGTACATGACATTTACATTGCTACATTATTGTATCTTTAACTGTTTATAATTAGTATAGTGTATATCTATATTTGTCAAATATTTATTTGTATTTGTGCTGGTTGAGTGGAAGAGAGGGCCTTACGGCCTTATCTCTGCCAGAATAAATAAAGTATTATTATTATTATTATTATTATTATTATTATTATTATTATTATTATTATCATTATTATTATTATTATTATTATTATTATTATTATTATTATTATTATTATTACTATTATTATTATTACACATAGAAACATTCTTTTAATCCTCTAAATAAATAAATAAAAGCTTTTTTTAACTTAGATAGTTGTATAACCGCACAGAATAAGCTTTTGTAACTCTAGGATTTTTTCCGTGGTAAATATTGGTAATGGCATCCCGTGGACAGCGATTCAATTGTAGCGACAAAGTCCTTGATAGAGAATATTTTCACTGGAACCTGAGTCTGAAAGCTGTACAATGTACAAAGAGAGACAAGTTACAAACGTGATATAGAACATATTACCTAGACCTGAGTGTCAGAGATACAAGATGACAGACATTGTCCATAAAGGTTTGTAATTGTGCAGTTATAACTTGGCAATCAAAATATACTGTGCTGTGTGTGATATATACCGAAGCAGCTGCTACTTGACAAGTTCCCTCAATCAGCAAGAGTATTGCACGCGCTTACGTTAGTGTTAATAAATCTGCATAATAATGTTATATAATGCGACATTTCCCTATGCAGGACAAAAATAATATCAACATCTAATATGTAGTGATGACCCCATTCCTCAGATCCAGAGGACCACGGTTCGATACCTTCCTGTATGTAGATGTTTTGTGATTATTTTTTTTTCCATTTCTACGACATATTTCATGAGACATTAAGACCCAAATATTTCCAAAAATACTATCTGGTCATCATAATTATCATAAGTAATGCCACGAGTGATTTCCAAATGATCGATAAATTCACGACTCACGAAGTGAGTCGTGAATTTATCTAGAGAATTTGGAAATCAAGAGTGGCATTTGTTAGGACTGTTTAACGAATAAAATTAAGCTGTTTACTCACAAATCATTATTTAACTATAGTTATTGTAAAATATTTATATATTCAATGTAAACGGCGATGTTTGAAAACAAATTAGAAGCGATAGGAACGCTTCATCTGCTTCTTTTGTTTATCACTGCAACCAGATCATACTATTTATTGCCAAAGGAACGCAATATTGTAAGAATGCTCTCTAGTGGAGAAAAATTGAAACACATCAAACTGTATATTAATTCATTTCTGATGTCGTATGATGTAAATATGACAATTATATTTTTCTGGATTGTTACCTGGGAAAAAATACATTTAAGAAAGTGCAAACAGTGGTTTCTTTTTCTGGTGGTATAATCAATTGCTACAAATGTTTTATATTAACTCCCGCATGCGGCATGTGTTGACATTCATGCACATATATACAATCTGGTAGCCGTATTTCTCACGGGCTCAGTCACTGCAAAATAATGGTCAGACCTGTTCAGAATATTAAAAGGAGGAGCTTTCTTTAATATGGTAAATTTAATACTGATAAATATTTGGTGAAACACGACTGTGATTGGTTGTAAAACAGAAATCAATGACTCCCATTTGGGGCATGAGTTAAATAGTCCATATAATGCAGCGGGCATGGGATCGATCTCCGGCCGGGACACGTTTCCTGGGTGAGGTTTTCTCTGGGTTTTTTTCCTCACCTATAAGACAAACGTCAAAAATTTTTAAGGACCAAACGGACCCCGAAGATCATATGACCATCATAATCATCACCATTCGCATTCGCCTTAGAATAAGTTTGGGATTAAGGAGTCTCCTGGTGCACCACTATCGTCAGCATCACCCATAATATAAACGGGGTAACATAACCCCGCCTTGCAGGCACCCCAACCTCAGAAGTGAATTGCAATTGAAGCCATGAGAACCATAGTGATATAAGACACATTTTGTTTTTACAAAAATGAGATAAATGCATAAAATTGTAGCCATTTGATTCTTTTACCTCGTGCCATAGAGATACAAGTACTTTCCATCACCTGCTGCCATCTAGAGAGGAATATGTTAACTACATAAACCAGAAATGAGCTTTGCTTCAGGTTCATACTGATACAAGTGACAAGATGGCTGCCATCAAAGAGAGCACTGATAATGCTGCTACTTTTTTTCGAAGTGAACAGCAAAACAATAATTGTGAAGTTTCGAAACAAAATGTAACGCTTTACCTGGAGGATGTAGAAGACAGTGAGCCAGAATTTGACAGCCCAAATGCTGCCAGTTACATTCCTGAAGACGGTAAGTAATGCATATGTTACCAAGGTTATGGTGGCCCACATGGGTGAGAAAAAAAGTGTTTAAATGATATGAAATCATTATTGTGGTGACTAATCATCGAATTATTAATAATGTTTTAGTTTCACAGTATTATAAAACGCTGTTGTTTTAAGTTATAAAATAGTTGCTAGGGCGTAATAAGACAAAAAAATAAAATTGCACTTGTACTATTCTGGTTCTATATAACATGTTAAGGAATGAATTGGTGAAATTTTGTTATCTTACCCTCTAACCACATTCCAGTTGATTTTCTCGCTTATTTTTTCCCCCTCACATTCTGATACAGGCCCTTAGCCAGCTTGAATATACGAGGGGGGGGCTCATGGGGGGCTAGATATTGTGATGGGCGTTATTCTTCACTAATTAAATTTATTCTGTATGCAGTCCTCACCTTTTGCTAAGGGGATGAGGTTCCTTGCAGATGTGGGCTCAGCCCCCCCCTGCTGGTTACGACCCTGTTTTGATATATCAGACAAGAAATGAATGCACAAGAAACTGTTATCGATAGGATAACAAAGAGAGTTTTACAGTGGTATGGACATGTACCACGGATGTCGGAAGACCAGTGGCCTAAACAGGTGATAGATTGGATGGTACTAGGAAGAAGGAAGAGGGGGAGATGTAGAAGAACATAGAATGAGGGAATATATGATGTCATGATGAAGAGGAGAATAGAAGAGGGACAATGGGAAGATAGGAATCTCTTGAAAGCAGGAATCAAAGGCGAACTGCTGTAAAGTGTAAGTAAGTAAGTAAGTAAGTAAGTAAAAACCGAAATTACTTGTGGCTTATAAATCAACCTATTAACATTAGAACAGTTAATTGTACTAATTATTTCGAAAAAATTGATGTAGAATATTGTTCTGTCACTGCAATTTATCTAACAGTAGCTGACATTGGAATTTGTATATATATTTTAAATTTAAAATATTTCTCAGACCATAAGTCCTTAACATACTACCAATGTTATACTTTAATTTAAAATAATATTTTATGGTTCGTAATTATTCTTGTTTTCTTAGCCTATTTTTTAATTACCCTAAATTATCTTCCTCTTCTTCCTTCCAAGTATTAGGCCAAGGCCTGTTACGATCCTATAGAAAATTTTCCCTCCAGCGTTTGATCCTTCCGGGAAATTCTCGTATAAGACTCGAAAGCATAACAATAGTCCCTTCGATTGGTTGCCGGCCAAAGGAAGGCAAGACCAGTGATGGGGCCGCCATGTGACAGCCTCTGGTCAGGCTTTACCCTAAATTATGTAGATTGCAATTTTAAAAATTACACGTAATTAATTCTCGAGTTTGAAATTTAACTGTATACTATATTTTACACAACTTAGATTTTATCTTTTTGCATAAATACTACTAAAAAATAAAATGTAGAACAGAATTTGTAGGAATAAAATCCTGTATAATGCATAAGTGATATTCACTGTTGCCTGGAAACGCTGTTGCAAATATCATGCCTCTAAAAATATTTAATAATCTTAATCATATTTTCAATATATCTTCTCGATACAGTGTTCATATAGTTGAACGTTCTGTATTTTTCGCTTTAAAATTTGGATCTATTTTTATTCTGAAAATTAAAACTACAGGAGTGTTATAGATAGATAGATAGATGGAAAGCTCTGCGGCCATCACTTAAGTGTTGGTGAGCGATCCATTTTGGTCCTCCTTAATAGGTAGAACCCCGGGTTCCTGTAAAATACATTAGCCCCGGTTTGTAAATATCCGAAATGCAACGTCACAATTCTTATACATGCTTGTATCCTCGTTTCATTTAATAAACAGTTTCACATTCTTACAAATAACGACCTTCACTCAATATGCAATAAGCCTATTGCTAATAAATGAAAGAGGAAGCAGTAACGTGTAAACGTCAATATTTTCTTTTATCAAACATTACTTTCTAGTCGGCTAAACCTGAGAAATGGATTCTGGTTTGTTGACGGTGACTTGCACCGTCCAGTGTGCTGCATACTGTTACCCAAGGAGTATTTCTTGGCAGCAAATTCATTCGTGGCTCTCAAGTAGGGGTTGTGGATTATATAACCTCAGCCTTTGGTGACAATATGTTTTACCTAACAGGTTTAGGTTAGAATAATAGTGGAAGCCACTACACTAGAAAAGGGCATCATAAACTACGCCGCCGGCAAGCAGAGAGTCCGAAAGCCGGACGGCGTAGAGTGAGCCACACTCTTCCAAGCGAGTAAACCTCGCACTGTTGTGTAAATGGTCTCTCCTCGAGTGGTTAATCTGCGAAACACAGGTTAACCTGTCGGTTCATGAAGAGAAAACGCTCCATGGGACTAGACAATTCAGCCAACTAGGGCTGAATATCCCGAAGTATTTCCTCTCCACGCCCACTTAAATTACCTGTTAGCAATTATTGGTCCTTTGCTTTAGCGGTGCTATTCTCTTTTAATGTTCTGGCAGAAGTACCAGTCTGTAGGGCTAGAGTGAAAGAAATTCTAGGATCGACCTTCGCAGAAGTGAAGGTCTTCCTTTGAATTAGGTTAACAGTAGGATGAGGGATAGACTCACATTCGGATGGTTTCACTTTAGGTTCGTTGATGGGTTTGGCTACCTTACTATAAGCGTCAAAAGCTACCTTAAAGCAGGGCAGCCTTTGTAGGAAGCCGGGTGACCGGACTCCCGCAATTTGCACACTTAAGCAAATTTGTGCCTCTCTGTGCTTGGGCCTTAAGAGTACACTCCTTCTGCCCATGAGGCCCAGCGCTGATTACACAGGGAGGAGCCCGGATACAGGCAGGAAATGTATGATTGAAAGACTGGCACTTGTAGCACTGCTTAAGCCCAGCCCTAGGTCTGTATGATTCGATGGGCACCACTGTAAATAAGAGACGCTTCAGGTCGAAAATTTGCTGCGCTCTATCATTGCGCTCCAATTAAAGTATGAAAATGGGAAGGGGTTTTACCTAATTGTTCTCCGGTTTTTGTTATCTGTTTTACAGATTTAATAGTAAAACCTAGCGCTAGGAGTTCCTGTTGAATTTCATCAGGGGCAGTACCTGAAGGTAGTCGCTTGAATACAGCTTTCAAAGGAAGATCTCTCTTCAGATTGGAAAGTATAACATTCCCTTTTCAGGGAAGTAAAATACTCTTTCAGCTTGTAGAAATCTTTCAATGAGGAAGCATAATACCGTAGTCCTTTCGGAAAACTGACACATTTTGGGTGCGCACTTAAGAGTGATATTAGCTCCTTATTCATACGGAACAGGTCCCCATGGCTAATAACAGTGATTGGCAGGGGTATCTGTTCCGTGCGGACAATACTCCGTGAAGGCACAGCATTATGTGTGGTCACAGAAGGGCCAACAGTTTGTGGAGGAACCATCCCTGAGGATGTTCCAGCAGTTTGATTTGGAAGTTCAGCTAAAACTGAACATTTATTGTAAGTTGGAACTGCTGGAACTTCAGCTCGTGATTCCTGTAGCTGTATGGATCGGTCAAATGAAACTATTGAGTCAACAATATTAGTATGTTTGCCCAATAGAATGGGTTCTTTTACTTTAGGTTGAATAATTTTTGTTTTCTTGACCACTAGAGTGGGTTCTTTCTCTTTTTGCTTTTTTGTTTTTTTCGTTTTTTGGAATGGCCACCAACAGCCGACTGGTCCTCAGTATCCATTTGATCACTGGTGAATCTGTTTGCTAGTTGAGGGTATTACCTCATCAATTTGCTTATTTTCAGTTTCAGAAACATTGTCATTATAGTTTCTCTGATAGAGAATACAGGCCGTTTGAATTTCTGTCAAGTCGGCTTGCAACTCCCGAAGCATGTCTTCGAAAGTTGGAAGTCCTGGTTCTTTATCTTGTATAATTTTATTTAATCGATCCAGACATCCAATCATGAGTTCACGAGCTTCGTCGGACCTCTCATAGTTTATATAAGTTGACATGAAGTTAGTGATGAGTAGAAAAGTTCCACTGAGAGCGTGGAGAATTTCCCTTAAATGTTCATCTTTGTCATAGCCGTGTTTACGAACGGTCATGTATTTATTTGCTGAATCCTCCCAAAGGATGAGAGGTCCGACATCCTCATTTTCTAGGTCCGTAAACCTGTTTGAATTCGGCATAGGAGCCATCATGCTTGGTAAACCCAAGACTTAGTTCAGATTACTACACAAAATGCACTAAAAACACTTGTCACCACAGGCTAGATATATGACACAATAATAAATATTGTAATCCACACTACCACCTACCTGATATCACTTCACTCGGTTTAATATTCACAAAAACAAAGAACATTACAAGTTAGAAAGGTCTAGCCCTATGTAGGAATTTGCTACCACTTTTAAATCCGCGATTTTTGATTGGCCGGTTCGATACTCTATTAAAGATTACAGCCAATCACAACACACGGTACGACTGCAAGCCAACGCCAACTTATTGATTTTTTCCACGCAGCTCTATGAAGACGTAGTCGCAATAGTAGACTGCCAGCTGACGATCAAGGATGCCGTGCTTGACTGCCACATTAGTAGTAAGAACAATATGTGGCATGAGAGAAATGGGGTTTCGCAAATATCTCGTAAGACAACCTGGTGGCATAGGACAAAAATGTATATATGTAAGAATAAATCAGTTGGCATTTGACTTTGGATAATCAAAATACGTTATAGTTCACAATTTTTTCAGCTTACTGTCAGGGATGCGTGGACTTTTAGGGCTTAATATTCTACATAAAGACTCCCATTGGAAGATAAGTAAATCTCTTGGTCCCGTGCTGTATGTTTACGACCTACAAAAGAATGAATGTCGTGAAATTAGAGGCGTCTCAGTAACATTTTTTATCCTTTCACGCTCTACTTTTAAATTTCTACGCAATGATAATGTAATAATATTGTATTATTACTATATTTTTTATTTCTTGACTTCTTAAATTTTGAGGTTGTTATTGAAAACAAAGTTCAACAGAACGCAAGAAAAGTATACACATAACATATAAAAATATAGCATAGTATGAAATGTAATATCAGTGAAAAGCGAAAAGTAATAAAAACATAGGATCACTTATCGTAATGAGTGATCTACTACTTAGATTTAAATTTAGATTTATTTATTTAGCCTGGTGGAGTTAAGACCATGTGGCCTTCTCTTCCACTCACCAGGGCAAGCATATATTACATCAGAATATAACAATCACAATGAACTCTAATATTAAATACTAAATAAAAATTCGATCAAAAAGATATCTATTATATTACGACCTATAATGCAACCAGTTAATGTTAGTTAAAATTAAAACTAAAACTAATAATAAAATGTATACAATCAAGACATATTAAATTGTCCCTTTCTAATAAATATATATATATATATATATATAAAACAAAGAAAAATAATGATGTATAGAAAACTAATTTTACGTTTGTACAATATTTAAAACAAAACAAAAGAAAATATTTGTTAATCTTAATATTATTTTCATAGATAATTAAATTTATTAATTGTTAAAAGAATACTATCAGTGATGTGTATAAGTTAGTTTGTTATTAAATAATTCTTTAATTTGTTTTTGAAGGATGTTATAGTTTGACAGTCTCTGACATAGGGCGGAAGGGAATTCCATGTTTTGGTAAGTGAGACCGTAAAAGATAACGAATAATATACAGTGTGATGAGGCGGGATATAAAGGACAATGTGCTGATGGGATCGAGTGTCAAGATTATGTGTGTCGGATAGTCTGTTGTGGCGATGCCTATCCAGTGCCCACTGTGCCGCATACTGGAACCATTTGAGGCTCATTGGCGGCCAAATTACTAGTTATTATCGAGATGTGGTGTAATCTCATGGCATAGGTGTGTAGGCGAAGTGGATGTAGTTGGGATGAGATATGAGGTGGTACCTCACTAGAGCAGGACATTGTAAACGACATCGACACACAAGCAGAGAGTCCGGAAGCCGGCGGTGTGCAATGAGCCTCACCACCTCAGCTATGGCACTTCTCAAACATGTGGTTTCTTAATATCCATATAAAATCACCATGTTGAGGCTCTAGCTAAGTGTAATAGGTGATGATGTTGAGTGATTCCGGGTTCTGTGGCCGTGGTCCATAGTTGGTGTTGATACCAGACGTTTCGCCCTCAACTGCGGAGGGCATCTTCAGTGGCGAGTGCTTCTAGGCGTGTTTCCTGGTCGGAAGCTCTACTTAGAGTGAACGCTGCGGGTGTTGTATTGATACTAGTGGTGGGAGCAGGGTGAGCGGGCGTGGCTCTTGCTGATTGGCTAATGGTCGTCTCCTTGTTGTCCCTAGTGTTGATGCATTTATTTTCTAGTGTACGGTACCAAGCCTTAGACAGTTTAATACCTTCCTCTTTTCTGTTAATATTTTCCTTATGCTTGTGTATTTCTATAGCCTCTCGATATAATCTAGGGAAATAATAGGAATGTTGTGGCTAAAACTTGTGTATCATCGAATAGAATCTGGTGTCCATTCATAATGGCATGTTCTGCTACAGCCGATTTATCCATTTCTCCTTGTCTGCAGTTTCTTTTGTGTTCTGATAAACGGGTGGCTATACTTCTTTTTGTGGTCCCTATGTATGGTTTACCACACGAACAAGGAAGTCGATATACGCCGCAAGTGGAGAGAGGTGGCCGAGGATCCTTAGCTGAGCGAAGGCAGTCTTCTATTTTTCTTGTAGGATCCTCGGCCACCTCTCTCCACTTGCGGCGTATATCGACTTCCTTGTTCGTGTGGTAAACCATACATAGGGACCACAAAAAGAAGTATAGCCACCCGTTTATCAGAACACAAAAGAAACTGCAGACAAGGAGAAATGGATAAATCGGCTGTAGCAGAACATGCCATTATGAATGGACACCAGATTCTATTCGATGATACACAAGTTTTAGCCACAACTTCCTATTATTTCCCTAGATTATATCGAGAGGCTATAGAAATACACAAGCATAAGGAAAATATTAACAGAAAAGAGGAAGGTATTAAACTGTCTAAGGCCTGGTACCGTACACTAGAAAATAAATGCATCAACACTAGGGACAACAAGGAGACGACCATTAGCCAATCAGCAAGAGCCACGCCCGCTCACCCTGCTCCCACCACTAGTATCAATACAACACCCGCAGCGTTCACTCTAAGTAGAGCTTCCGACCAGGAAACACGCCTAGAAGCACTCGCCACTGAAGATGCCCTCCGCAGTTGAGGGCGAAACGTCTGGTATCAACACCAACTATGGACCACGGCCACAGAACCCGGAATCACTCAACATCATGATTACCGGCCGTGAAAGCCTGCATTCTGAGGCTCTAGCTAACTGTAATAGGTGATGTTATGGAAGACCAGCTGCACACCAGTACTGTGACAGAAATATTGATGTTGTCCCTCTGACCCTATCATTATCTCTGTGAAATCAATCATCATCATCGTCCTTTCAAGTATTAGGCCCAGTGGCCCGTTACGGTCTCCCGCCATCTCCGAAAAGGTCGACCCACAGATCTTCTGCCTCGAGGAATGTAGTGAAAAATTTGTTTTGGTATTCTGTGACGATCCATGCGCTGAATATGGGCTAGTCAATTGTTTCTATATTCTTGAAGGTATTCAGATATAGGTACGATGTTTAACTCTCTGGCTATTGTTGAATTTCTTTGGTGGTCTAGAAGGCTATAACCTGCAGTTCGTCGCAGAAATTTCATCTCTGTAGCTGTAATATGACGATCATCCTGAGTTCTGATGGTCCAAGCTTCACTGCCATAACAGATTATGGGTCTAGCGAGAATTTTATAGATTTTCATTCTTGTGTGTCTCTGCACTTTTGATGGTTTAAAAAACTTGGTTGATAATTCTTAAAGCTTTATTATTAGTTTTGTATTTTAAAGGATATATCACATTCCTCATTATAAGTTAGATTATATCCTAAGTATTTAAATGAATTAACTTGCTCTAATATTGAATTCTGAATACAAATTTTACTTCTTACTGGGGATTTCCCTTGAAAGGCCATAACTTTAGATTTTGTTGTTGATATTTCCATGTTAAATCGTTGGGCTATTATATTAAGATGATGAGTGGAATATTGTAATTCATCTTCATTATTGCCGAAAAGAGCCTGATCATCTGCATATAAGAGTGTGTCTAAAATTGTGTGTCTTGAGAGAGGAATATTACCATGAACTGTCAATCTCCAGTGTCTGATGATAGCATTAATGTATACATTAAATAGAAGTGGTGATAGAGGGCATCCTTGTCTGACTCCGCAATTTATATGTTTCGAATCTGACAATTCTGTTCCTATTAGTACTGCTATGATGTTATTTTTATACAGATTATGTGAAATCAATGTTGTCTTCATTGATTTTATATTAGCAAATGATAAGAAAATGATAAGAAAAATATTCATGAAATCGATGAAGGTGATGAATTAGAATGACTATTTAATTCATGTCCCAAATGGGAGTCAATGACCAATCACGTTTCAATAAATTTTGTTTCACAACCAATGACAGCGGTGTTTCACCTCGCTATTTATCGAATTCTGTTTACCAAAATATAGAAAGCTCCTTCTTTCTTTTAATATTCTGAACACGTTAAGATCATTATTTTGTAGTGACTGACTCTCCAACAAATAAGTTGAATATAGCATAATGAACAGATTCCCTCGAACTACACATTTGATAATCGAGTTTTAATGATTTTACTTAGTTGTTTCCTAAAAAATAATTAATAACCTATAATGTTGGTTATAATATACCATTTGATGTGTTTAATTTTTACTCCACTAGTGTACATTCTTATAATATTGCTATCTTAGTGGGTTATCGCTGATTGCAATCCCATTTGTCAATAAATAATATGATCGAGTTGCAGTGAATAAACATAACCACACATTTATTATTTGTTTTCAAATATCGCCGTTTACATTAAATATAGATATTTAAATACCGGTAACTATATTTAAATAGTGATTTGTGAGTAAACAGCTTAATTTTATTCGTTATATATTCCTAACAAATGCCACTCTCGGATTACAAAATCCTGGAGAATTAATTAGAAATCAATCGTTGCAATTACTTATGATAATTGATTTAGTGAATTACGGTTACAGAGAATGTGGTTATGCCTTATTACTACATGAAATATTTTTGTGCCAGTACGATGATATAAAAAATTAAGTTTTGAAATTTCGGGAAAAGTGACGCTGTAATAACATTAGGTTCAATCGCGTCAAAGCACCACTCGATTGATCAATTTATATGTCTTCACCTACCTTACTTTGAAATGAAACCTCATAGGAGAACTTTCATCCAATCAGAATTTATTAGACCGCTAACTGTAATAGAACGAACAAAAATGGAAGTGAAAAATTGATTAAATATTGCAATATCTGCCAAATCTCTTCACGAAATGTTATAGAGAGAAAGTATTTATCCATTCAAAATTGTTTTATCGAAATTAATTAAAATCTTAATTGGCTCCGTGTTCAGGTCAGCGAAATTTATATAACTTCAACTCTTTCTCTGTTCATAATTAATTAATCTCAAACAAATACAAAACAAAGCTTGTTAATAAGATAGCTCAAGTATTTTTATTTTATTTCCAAATTGTCTTCTTCTTCTTATTTCTTCAAAGTATTAGGGCCAAGGCCGGTTACGATTCCTATACGAAAATTTTCCCTCCATGCGTTTCATAGGACTGGCCCAGTGATTTCTATAGTCCTCTTGTATTTATAATTATATAACAGCCTTTGGGGATCCGTTTTGAACTCATTCTTTCAAGTATTGGTGGTTTTCCAATTTAGTTGGTACTGTTTAATATATTACTTATATAATTGGCGTTATTCTTTCAATTTCTTTTAAGATATCGGTGTTCCTTTTCCGAACCAATCTGGTGTAATATCCGCTGTTCTGTGCTGAATCTCATTTCACAAGCCGTTTATTCTGCTTTCATGTTGTTTGTTTGGAGTCTGGCAATGCTTTTTCACTTACCATAGGTGAACACTGGTCTAGCCAAAGTGTTATATAAACGTAATCTGGTGTTTTTTTTGTACAAGGGATGGTTTCATAACTTGATTAATAATTCCTAAACTTTTATTATAACTAGTAACTTTTTCAGGGATATCCTTTTCATCCCAAATTGTTTCCATTTAAATCAAAACCATAACAAAAGTTATTTAGACTAGAACCTACTTAAAGTCAATAGGCGTATACATGCTCAGTTGATTACACTACTGCTGGTTGTATACAGCTGCTTGGTCTCACATTCACATGGTGTCCATCACAGAGGTGGAAGTGCTTCCAGTCAGTAGAGGGGTGACATGTGGTCAGCGTGTCGGCAGACAAATCGTTGTAGTTGATTTTCCAAACCGGAGCAGCTACCTTACTTACTTACTCACTGGCACTATCGAACCCGTAGGTCCATGGCCGCACGGACATACGCTCTCCATACATCCCTATCCTGAGCTAATCTTTCCAATCATTTCCTGTATAATCTACTTCCCTCAAATCATAGTTAATGTTATTTTCCCCACCTCATTCTTGGTCTACCAACTGGGCGTCTTCCCTCTGGCTTTCCTACAAGAAGCTTCCATGCAGTCTTCATTCCCATACGTGCAACATGTCCTGCCCATCGCAGTCTACGAGACTTAACTGTTCTTATTATATCTGGCTTCCTATAAAGACATGTAGTTCATTGTTATGTGTAGTCTTCTCCATTCACCTGTCTCTTCATCTCTCTTTGGTCCAAAAATTTTCCTAAGTACTTTATTCTCAAATGCTTTTAAACCTCCTTTCCTCCCTTAAAGTAAGAGTCCATGTTTCGCATCCATATAATATAACTGGATAGAATATATAGTTTTTTTGTAGATATTTTAATTTAACGTTTTTTTGAAAGGCAGTTGGGGGACATCAAGAGTATCTGCAATGCAAATTAGCACGCATTTCCAGGAATTGCGCCTATGTGTAAATATTGTTCTTTGGCATCTCAATTCCTATTTGTCATTATTGTTCCTAGGTATTTGGAATTCGATTGCCACTTCCTCAAAATTTCCCTCATTTTGTCCTTAGCAGTCCAGTTCCATTATATAAATTGTTTTACGTGTGGTGTGACCATATATTTAGTTTTATTGATATTTAATTCCACGAACTTTCTTAGTGTTACTCAACAGTGTGTGCGTGTTGTCCTTTAGTATCTCCTCGCTATCGGCCAACAATACTACATCATCAGCATAAACTAACAGCTTATTAATACCATTGAGTTGTAAGCCTTCCTCATTCTCCAAAGATTTAATGGCATGCTCTAGTACAAAATTAAATAGTAGAGGAGATAGTGCAGGAGCAGCTACCTATTGTAGCTATTCAAATTTCGCACAATGCTGGATGGCTACCGGATCCATACTGACCGAAATTTCATGATAAAAGCTCTTCCGCCATAGGAACTCGAATCAGCACAAGTGTCGTAAGCTCTGCTCTAAGTCGTCATGCTTCAAAGCGCTTAGCTATGGCCATTTAAATAAAAGAAATGGGATTTAAAATTCAATAATATCAAACAGCCACAACACTTCCACAGTACAAAAAAAATATATATTTGTATACTATGTGATGCAAATACCTAAGAACAATAATCACAAATAGGAATGAGATGCACAAAGAAATTAAACATAGGCTCAATTCTGGAAATGCGTGCTATTATGCATTGCAGAGACTTTTGATGTCCCAACTCCTTTCAAAAAATGTTAAGCTGAATATATATCATCATCATCATGAACAAATTCGTTTTAGGCCATGTGGCCTGTACGGTAAACCTAGCGAAGATGGTCTTGATCTTTCCACCGATGTTTTTGGTCTTCCTTGGTCCCTATGTCCAGTTGGGGTATATTGGAATGCCAATTTTGGAAGTCTATTTCTTGCCATTCTTCTCAGATGATTTTTCCATTCTTGTTGGTATCTTTGGATATCTTCATTTAAACTTGCTACTCCAAGTTTTCCTCTGATAAGTAGTGTTCCTTTGGTGATCCAGTCTATTAACTCCTAACAATGATCGTAAGAAGCGCATTTGGCTTACTTGAAGTTTATGAGAGTTTCTTTTATTTAAAATCCAAATTTCACTTCCGTATTTTAGAGCAGCTTTTGATGTGACGTTATGTAATCTTAGTTTTGTCTCTGTCCTCATCTGTTTACCAAAATGTCTTCGTATTACCCCATTCATTTTATTATATTTTTGTAATTTTGAATCAATGTCACTCTTATACTCTGCAAATACACTTCCTAAGTAAGAGAAGTCTGACACTTGTTCTATAATTTTTCCATCAATCTCAATTTTCACCCGTTGTATGTTTTTTCCACACATTGCCTATTGTTTTGGATTTTGATGTGGAAATTTTCATATTATATTTGCTGGCAATTTTGAATAATTGATATGCTGCTATTTGTAAGCTATCTTCGGAATCTGATAATATTATTTGATCATCAGCATATAATATTGTTTGAATTATTTTATTCCTAGTTATTGAAATTCCACTGTTTACTGTTTGTTTCCATTCTTGCACTATTCTGTAATATATATATTAAATAAGAGTGGAGATAGTCCACATCCTTGTCGAACACCTTTGCCTGTGTTTATGTGTTGTTCTGTTATTTCTCCATCTGGTAATTTAATTTTGATTTTAGAATTTTGATATAAGTTTTGTATGGCTCGTATTACATGTGAGTGTATATGTTCTTCATGCAGTATCTGCCAAAGTTTATCTCGGTTTACATTATCATATGCCTTTTCATAATCTATAAATAGTAAGTACAGTGGGAGATTAAATTCTCTCCTTTTTTTCCATAATTTGTTGCAGGGTAAATATTGCATCTATAGTGCTCCTCCCTTTTCTAAATCCACATTGTTCTTCTTCAAAAATGTTTCAGTACTTACTGATAACTTATTTTTAATTATGTTGGCATATAATTTAGATGCAGTTGGGAGTAAGGTAATGCCTCGGTAGTTATCACATTTGTTTTTCTGACCTTTTTTATGTATATTAATTACTAGACCCGTATATATAAAAACTATTATTCTACCAGTTATATTATATGGATGCGAAACATGGACTCTTACTTTAAGGGGGGAAATGAGATTAAGAGTTTTTGAGAATAAAGTTCTTAGGAACATTTTTGGACCAAAGAGAGATGAACAGACAGGTGAATGGAGAAGACTACATAACAATGAACTACATGGTCTTTATAGGAAGCCAGATATAATAAGAACAGTTAAGTCTCGTAGATTGCGATGGGCAGGACATGTTGCACGTATGGGGAATGAGAGACTTGCATGGATACTTTTTGTTGGAAAGCCAGAGGGAAAACGCCCAGGTGGTAGACCAAGAATGAGGTGGGAGAATAAGATTAACTATGATTTGAGGAAGTAGATTATACAGGGAATGATGGAAAGCATTAGCTCAGGATAGGGATGTATGGAGAGCTTATGTCCGCGCGGCCATGAACCTACGGGTTCGATAGTGCCAGTGAGTAAGTAAGTAAGTATACTATGTGATGACTATCTGTAGTTAAATTACCATTTTTACACTTATTAGTGTATTACAGAAGACAAATATAAATTACACTGTGTCATTAATGTGTGCAGAGCACGGAGTTTGGTTCCCGGACAACAGGTCGATCATCAGTCGGTTCACCGTCGAAGAAATAAACTGGTCAACATGATTTTTGTCTCATGAGTATCAATAGTTGTACTTAATTCAGTTTTTTATCGTGTTTTCAAATATGTATTCGGAATTTCTCCATCACCCACAGTTTTGTTCAATTTCAATTAATGGATTTAAATAATTATTCTTTTGATAAACTTTTTCGTCCATTTATTATCTTGGCGCAGTGAGCGATGAGCACGGGGAACACTTTCATCAGGAGATCTCAGCTATGGAAAAGAGATATCAAGGCAAATGTAATCCTAATATGTTGGCCGATTACTGTTGGACTATCAAGAGGGATGCTCCACAGGCGAAATATAGCAGAAAATCATCATTTCTTGAATGTTCGAATATTGTGTAGTTACGAATGTAGAAAATATTAAAGTGTTTGAAATTATAAATGCCTGTCTCTCGGAAACCTTGCGTGATGGAGAAATACAGATATATTTGAATTCAGGAGAATCAATACTATAAGAATCACATATTTTTCTTTCTGAGACAAAAAAAAAGTTTATTTTTTGTTGCTCAGTGTTGTTAACTGTGTTAATTTAGCTTGTGATTTTTCTGATTGTTCTAGATTGGTTCCATTTTCATCCGTTTTGCTTCCGTTAAAATATTTCATTTTCATAAATGTTTTCGTTATAAACTCTACTTGTGATTTAAAATACATTCACAAATCTTTTTATAGCAGTTTCTCAAAGGACACTGCGTTGGTATCAGTTTCAGTAAACGCCCTGGTAGTAACTTTTACAAAAAAAATCATTCTTACAGAATCAAAGTTTTATGAACTATTTTGAAAACACTGTATGTTGGTAAAATATGACCCGACACTGATGCTCTTTAAATCTACTCAAGGTTCCCACGTGTTCAATGGCGATTTTGAATTACAGATGACTTCAATATTAATGATAAATAGTATTTGTATCGAGATTAAGGATGAAATGGTTTAGTTCGTTCAGGGCGCATATGCCATAAATGTGAAGGTAAAACTGGATACATCTTGAGGAACGAAATCTCAAAATAAATAATAGTTTTAAAAAACTAAAAGAACACGCTTTATTAGAAAACTAAAAAATGAAACATAATTTTAATTTCCAATACGCTTGGGATAAAATAAAGTGGTCAACAAAAAAATCATCTCCAACACATATAGAATAAAATTAGAGTTATCAACAAAAAGAAAATAATTTTACCATCAAAAGCGTGGGGTGCTCTATATCAATTAATATATTTGATAATAAACAGATATTGGTAAAAGTAAGATCTCTAAGAAGAAAATGTAAAAATCATAAAAAGCACCCCACGCTTTTGATGGTAAAATTATTTTCTTTTTGTTGATAACGCTAATTTTATTCTATATGTGTTGGAGATGATTTTTTTGTTGACCACTTTATTTTATCCCAAGCATGTTGGAAATTAAAATTATTTTTCATTTTTTAGTTTTCTAATAAAGCGTGTTCTTTTAGTTTTTTAAAACTATTATTTATTTTTTATTTTTTAGTTTTAATATTTTACAGAATAAGATAAAAATGTAAATATCTTTAAATTTGATACTATTGTAGTATGAGCTAAAAGTAATACTCTTCTATAAAAAAACCCTCCCAGCCAGATTTGAACCAGCGACATATGGATTACTGAAATTA
Source organism: Diploptera punctata (assembly GCA_030220185.1). Taxonomy (NCBI): domain Eukaryota; kingdom Metazoa; phylum Arthropoda; class Insecta; order Blattodea; family Blaberidae; genus Diploptera; species Diploptera punctata. The sequence continues at coordinate 309,810 of JASPKZ010007328.1, read as the reverse complement.
TATACCACTAAGAGTTCACTGCTCTACCAACTGAGCTCTTACAACGATTGACTAAAAACTCGACAAGTCTGCAACCTATTATACCAGTTTTCATTTTTTTGATTTTCGGATGATTCTGGCCAGGATTTTAGAAACTAAATATGAAATTATTGTATTGTCACGGGTCCTCTACACGTATACAAAGTTTCAAGTCGATCCAATGTTTCTAAGTGGGTGAAAATCACGTCGAAAGATTCCATTACATTGATACAAAAACACGTTTTTTTTTTATTTTCTGATGATTATGGAAAGGATTTTAGAAAATAAATATGAAATTATTGTATTGTCACGGGCCCTCTACAAATATACACAGTTTCAAGTCGATCCAATGATTTTAAGTGGGTGAAAATCGCGTTGAAAGATTCCGTTACATAGATAGATAGATAGATAGATACGTCAAGCTAATATAAAGCGTGTAATAAATATCCACTTATTTATCGATAGGTCTGTAATATACAAGGTGAATCCAATGTCTACCGACAAACTATCAAAAGTAATTAAGCTATTTGTACTGAGCGTTTCTTTGTAAGAGATCAATGGTCACCTATGGCTCATCACCGAATAATTTAAGTGTGTCTAAAACGTTCCTTCAACATGTCCTCCCACATTTTCTTGAAGATATTCCGCTGATATTTCGCAGGTGTATGTTGTTTCAACATGATGTGGCGCCAGCACATTTCGCAGTGAATGTTAGGGAATATCTTGATAAAGAATTCGGTCAAAGATGAATTCGTCGTGGTGGCCGTGCTCCATGGCCAGCTCGTTCACCAGATCTGACACCCATGAAATTTTTCTTCTCTTGTCACGTGAAGAACATGGTGTATATACATTACTTCTGTTTAAACGTGTTTGGGTCTACCTTTCTAAATAATCGTCATGGATGTCAGTCAGCTTGACTGCCGCCTTTACTCCTACAACAGAGTCTGGTAGTCATTTCAATAGATTACATATAATAGGTTTTTAGGATTGTACTCGTAACACCTGCTATCTATGTGCGTCAATCTTCTAGGATGTTATGGTGTGCGAGACAGACAATGAGGCGTCACTGTGAAGTTTTCGTGATCATGGTAATGAACATTTTGAACAATTGCTTTAAATAGTATAACTGTAATTTGGATACAATAATATTCCGAGTAAATGTATACAAAGGTGATTGCATTATTCATTACGAAAACAATATTATATTACTCGATTATGATCCACCGAAGACCATGGGTTTCTTATATCAAAATGCTCCATGGACAACTTCGAAAGTTTGGCTAGAGCTGGTGATAACATATGGGAACAACCTTAAAATTTCTGAAATATAATAAGCCAAATTGAAAATAATGAGACACAAATAATTGTTCTTCCTTTATTAATGTTCATCATCACCATCCAGGGATTAAGCCTGTTGGCTCGTTCCGGTTTCATGAAACCTAGAATTGTTAAAATTGTTCAGACCATCTTCTGTGTGGACGTCCAACATTTCTTCTTCCGTGCGGTTTATAATTTGATGGAAATCTTCCTTCTGGCATTCTATCAATATCTTTCCATTCGTTCCTATATTTAATTATTCGGTCTGTAAGTTTGAAAATATTTAGTTCCTTTCTTATATCTTCATTTCTTATCTTATCCAGCAGAGTTTATCCTGCTATATTTTTTATAAATCTCATCTCAGGTGCTTCCAATCTTTGTTCTTGTCTTTTAGTGATCGTCCAACATTCTGATCCATACATCAATACAGGATTAATATTCTTGTACCAAATTAATGTTTTAATTTTTTTATAAAGGAATTAGTAAAATTATATTTCTTCTTCTTCTTCTTCTTCCTTCCAAGTATTAGGCCAAGGCCTATTACGATCCTATAGAAAATTTTCCCTCCAGCGTTCCGGGAAATTCTCGTATAAGACTTGAAAGCATAATAATAGTCCCTTCGATTGGTTGCTGGCCAAAGGAAGGCAAGACCAGTGATGGGGCTGCCATCCCATAGTCTCTGGTCAGGCTTTTCTGGAGAAGAAAAGAAAATAAAGGAAAGAATAAATGGAAGAAAGGAAAGACTCCCTAGCCCTCGGATGCCCTAATAGCGTCGGGGTCGAAAAAAAACAAGAGTTAACCAAGAGAGGTTAGATAGTAAAGTTAAAAGAGTACAAAACACAAGTAAGTGGAAGAAATGTTTTGCTCAGCTTGGGCACCTTGTGGTCGCCATCCACATATCCCCTAGATGAGGACCCCTGAGGGATAAAAAATTATATTTCACAGGATAATAATCCGTGTTGATATCGTTTGGATCCACTTTGTACATTAATTATTTTTTATATGGGTTAGTTGTGGTTGAATCGGTGAGAGGGCAGGTTTTTTTCGAGAATTATGCCATTTTGCACAGTCCAACAATCGATTATAGCACTTCTTTAGACTCATATCACTAATTTCGTTCTATTTAATTCCATCTGTCTCTGTAATGTTGCGATAGAGCTGGTCAACTGGGATTTTTTTTATGATCGCGCACATTTAACAGTACGGCCTTCAACTTATCTTTACCCTCGACCTGGAATTTCTTCATTATCGTTTATCGAAAGTTCTTACTATAAAAGTGAAACTGAAATACTGTGTAAAATGCAATTGTTCTTATACCGACGGCGTAGAATAGTGGTGTCCTCGTACGGACTAGTGTTTGTTCTGTATTCGAAATTCTTGTTATCGACCTTTTTATCATAAGTAATGCCACGAGTGATTTCCAAATTATCGATAAATTTACGACTCACGAAGTGAGGAGTGAATTTATGTAGATAATTTGGAAATCAAGTATTACGAGTATGTGAGAATAAAGTTCTCAGGAAAATTTTTGGACCAAAGAGAGATGAACAGACAGGTGAATGGAGAAGACTCCATAACAATGAACTACATGGTCTTTATAGGAAGCCAGATATAATAAGAACAGTTAAGTCTCGTAGACTGTGATGGGCAGGACATGTTGCGCGTATGGGGAATGAAAGACGTGCATGGAAACTTCTTGTAGGAAAGCCAGAAGGAAAACGCCCAGTTGGTAGACCAAGAATGAGGTGGGAGAACAACATTAACTATGATTTGAGGGAAGTAGATTATACAGGGAATGATTGGAAAGCATTAGCTCAGGATAGGGATGTATGGAGAGCTTATGTCCGCGCGGCCATGAACCTACGGGTTCGGTAGTGCCAGTGAATAAGTAAGTAAATTTGGAAATCAAGAGTGGCATTTGTTAGCACTATGTAACGAATAAAATTAAGCTGTTTACTCACAAATCATTATTCAACTATAGTTATTTTAAAATATTTATATATTTAATGTAAACGGCGATGTTTGAAAACAAATGAGAAACGATTGGTTCGCTTCATTTCCTTCTTTTGTTCATTACTGCAACCAGATCATATTATTTATTGCCAAAGGATCGCAATATTGTAAGAATGCACCCTAGTGGAGAAATTTATAACCAATGTACTTACTTACTGGCACTCTCGAACCTGTAGGTTCATGGCCGCGCGGACATAAGCTCTCCATACATCCCTATCCTGAGCTAATGCTTTCCAATCATTCCCTATATAATCTACTTCCCTCAAATCATAGTTAATGTTGTTCTCCCACCTCATTCTTGGTCTACCAACTGGGCGCTTTCCTTCTGGCTTTCCTACAAGAAGTTTCCATGCACGTCTTTCATTCCCCATACGCGCAACATGTCCTGCCCATCGCAGTCTACGAGATTTAACTGTTCTTATTATATCTGGCTTCCTATAAAGACCATGTAGTTCATTGTTATGTAGTCTTCTCCATTCACCTGTCTGTTCATCTCTCTTTGGTCCAAAAATTTTCCTATAATGCAAAGCTTCCTGATTCCTGAATAAAGTTCTAACATTCCATGTTCCTAGCAACATGTCCCTGTGTTTGAGCCTTTGGCATGGCTTCCCTGAAGTAGTCCCCGCCCGGAAATCCGAATGGGGGACTATTTGACCTCCGGAAAATTTTACCCCAGATGAAACCATGTCCGCATTTCTTGACGGTTGTATTTTTACGGTGAAAGATCGTCACTCTTTCGCCCAAGGTACTTTTTTCGTCTGGCTTATCACCTTCGACCAGTCCGGCATGGGTAACCCTATCGGCAGCAATGCTACCGCCGGCATAGCTCTCAGGATCATCTAAGCACGCAAGCCACTCCACCACGACAAGGTAAAGATACCATGGAGGGAAGCTGTTTACACACAAATCATTATTCAACTATAGTTATTTTAAAATATTTATATATTTAATGTAAACGGCGATGTTTGAAAACAAATGAGAAACGATTGGTACGCTTCATTTCCTTCCTTTGTTCATCACTGCAACCAGATCATATTATTTATTTCCAAAGGATCGCAATATTGTAAGAATGAACCCTAGTGGTGACATTTATAACCAACATACTTACTTACTTACTCACTGGCACTATCGAACCCGTAGGTTCATGGCCGCGCGGACATAAGCTCTCCATACATCCCTATCCTGAGCTAATGCTTTCCAATCATTCCCTGTATAATCTACTTCCCTCAAATCATAGTTAATGTTGTTCTCCCACCTCATTCATGGTCTACCAACTGGGCGTTTTCCTTCTGGCATTCCTACAAGAAGTTTCCATGCACGTCTTTCATTCCCCATACGCGCAACATGTCCTGCCCATCGCAGTCTACGAGATTTAACTGTTCTTATTATATCTGGCTTCCTATAAAGACCATGTAGTTCATTGTTATGTAGTCTTCTCCATTCACCTGTCTGTTCATCTCTCTTTGGTCCAAAAATTTCCTATAATGCAAAGCTTCCTGATTCCTGAATAAAGTCCTAATATTCCATGTTCCTAGGAACATGTCCCTGTGTTTGAGCCTTTGGCATGGCTTCCTTGAAGTAGTCCCCGTCCGGAGAACCGAATGGGGACTATTTGACCTCCGGAAAATTTTACCCCAGATGAACCCATGTCCGCGTTTCTTGACGGTTGTTTTTTACGGTGAAAGATCGTCACTCTTTCGCCCAAGGTACTTTTTTCGTATGGCTTATCACCTTCGACCAGTCCGGCATGGGTAACCCTATCGGCAGCAATGCCACCGCCGGCATAGCTCTCAAGATCATTTAAGCACGCAAGCCACTCCACCACGACAAGGTAAAGATACCATGGAGGGAAGCTGTTTACACACAAATCATTATTCAACTATAGTTATTTTAAAATATTTATATATTTAATGTAAACGGCGATGTTTGAAAACAAATGAGAAACGATTGGTACGCTTCATTTCCTTCCTTTGTTCATCACTGCAGCCAGATCATATTATTTATTTCCAAAGGATCGCAATATTATAAGAATGCAACCTAATGGAGAAATGTATAACCAACGTAATAGGTATTAATTAATTTGATGTCCTGTGATGTAAATATGTCAATTATATTTTTCTGCAAAGTCATCTACTGGAAAATAATTCGTTTAAGAAAAATGCAATCAGTGTTTCCTTTGTTTTATGGCATAATTAATTGTTACAAACGATGTTATATTATATATCGCCTGCGCTTTCTGCTGACATTCATGCACTATATATACAATCTGGTAGCCGTATATCTTCTTCTGTCAGTCACTGCAAAATAAAGCTATGACCTATTCAGAATGTTAAAAAGGAGGTGCTTTCTTTATTATGACTATTTAACTCATGCCCCAAATGGGAGTCAATGACCAATCACGTTTCAATTATTTATGTTTTACAACCAATCAGAGTCGTGTTTCACGAAATATTTATCAGTGTAATAATTACCATATTAAAGAAAGCTCCTCCTTTTTAATATTCTGAACAGGTCTGGCCATTATTTTGCAATGACTGAGCCTGTGAGAAATACGGCTACCATATTGTATATATAGTGCATGAATGTCAACACATATATAAAAACATTTGTAGCAATTGATTATACCACCAAAAAAAAAAACACACTGTTTGCACTTTCTTAAATGTATTTTTTTTTTCCCCAGTAATAATCCAGAAAAATATAATTGTCATATTTACATCATACGACATCAGGAACGATCAGAAATGTATTAATATACAGTTTGATGTGTTTCATTTTTTCTCCACTAGAGAACATTCTTACAATATTGCGTTCCTTTGGCAATAAATAGTATGATCAGGTTGCAGTGATGATAAACAAAGGAAGCAGATGAAGCGCACCTATCGTTTCTCATTTGTTTTCAAACATCGCCGTTTACATTAAATATATAAATATTTTAAAATAACTATAGTTAAATAATGATTTGTAAGTAAACAGCTTAATTTTATTCGTTAAATAGTCCTGACAAATGCGACTCTTGATTTCCAAATTCTCTAGATAAATTATCGATAATTTGGAAATCATTCGTGGCATTATTTATGATAAACTTTAGTTGGTAAATTTTAGGCGAAACGCGACTGAGGTTGGTTGTAAATAAATAATCATTGAAATGTGATTGGTCATTAACTCTCATTTGGGGCATGAGTTAAATAGTCACAAACAGTGAATATAATCAAACAGCGATTCTAGTTGCGTTTTGACCTTGCAGAGAGAAGTAAATCAGTGCGGGGCAGACTATTGCATCGTAAACAAGAAGCAACTGTAGAGCGATAATTAACTATGTATGTCGGAGAAGCAAATGCGTTTAAGTATTACACAAGACAGGACGATCTTAAAGAATCGGCTCTTTGTAAGGTAAGTTACTGATTGCAGAAGTAATTCAAAGCTAGTCACTAATTAATAGTATAATTGTACATGAAAGTTAAAATTTATCAGTGTATATGCTATTCTTTTTGCAGACGATTTAGCTCTTCTGGCACTTTCCGAAAATGATTTGCAACGATCAATTTATAATTTACAAAAAATAGGTGCCAAATTTAATATGGAAATATCAATTAACAAAACTAAAATTATGGCATTTCATGGGAAGGACCCCATACAAAGTAAAATCTGTCTCCAGAATAAAATTTTAGAGAGATCTAATCAATTTAAATATCTTGGATATTATCTCTCTATCTGGGAAGAAAAGGATATCCCTGAAAAGTTACTAGTTGTAATAAAAGTTTAGGAATTATTAATCAAGTTATGAAACCATCCCTGTACAAAAAAACACCAGATTACGTTTATATAACACTTTGGTTAGACCAGTGTTGACCTATGGTAGTGAAGCATGGACACTAAAAAAAAAAACATGAAAGCAGAATAACGGCTGTGAAATGAGATTCATGCGCAGAACAGCGGGTTTACACAGATGGGATCGGAAAAGGAACACCGATATCTTAAAAGAATTGAAGACTACGCAAATTTTGGAATATATTAAACAGTACCAACTAAATTGGAAACACCATCTTGAAAGAATGAGTTCAAATCGGATCCCCAAATCTGTTTATAATTATATACCAAGAGGACGGAGATCACAGGGCCGTGCTATGAAACGCTGGAGGGAAAATTTTCTATAGGATCGTAACAGGCCTTGGCCTAATACTTCGAAGGAAGAAGAAGTATACATTATTACAAATTAATTAGGGCATTCGATAAGTAATAGCAACACTGCTATAACATCACAAACATTTACGGTATTTAGGTTAATTTTTGCATTACGAAGTTAATTTATAGTCTCCTGCCAAGTAAACTATACGTTGCCAAATACTTGGAAGATGGCGGACTCCACCTGCAGCACCATGTCTGGAAATTTCTCTCATCTGATCGATGTAGAGTTTTCTGCATATCAACTCTTGATTGAAATCGAATTTCTCGTAGAGGAATTTGAGAGTAAGGAATAAGAATAAGCCATAATCAACGGGCTTACGTACGGTGAATTTGATAGATGTTCGAGTACTTCCCAATTCCATCTTTTAAACAAATTATACTGAACTTTTTTTTAGGGCGGCATTACTTACTAAATGTGAGAACAGTTAATATATTCATAAAATATTGATATTTGAAAAATTTCAACATTACAGATTTATACAGCAAGTACTGCTCAACAAGATTACAATAGTTACCACTAGGATCGCTGATATAAAACTTATTGAATGTCGTAGTATAATCTGAATTATTCTGTATTAAATGCACACTCAGGAGTCCTACTGGTCTAAGTGTTTTATACTCGATGTTTGCATTCACATTAAAGGTTCACTCGTTCAAAACCAGTCGCTATTGATCATTTTTAAGGTTGTAAACATCCTTAACCCTTAAATTCATAATGTATCCTTTTGGATACATCGGTTGGTTCAGTTAATTTAATATTTTAAATAAATCAGAAGAAAACGAACAAAATGAAACCACTTAAATGTGTGTATAATTATACAATGTACCTAATAACAACAGTTATACAAGATTCCGTTTTCACTGCGGTCCGCCACATTCAAATACCTAAGAGAAGAAATTTGTGTTTTGCAAATTTAAGGCTTAATAATTTGAGTCCCTTATTCTAAATTTACGACTAATAGATGCTCAAAAGGGAATCTATAGCGTACGTGGTTAAGGCAGTAAGCTACAAGCCGGAAAGTCGGGGAGTCAAGTCCCGATGAGATCAGGATATTTAAACTTGCAAAAACATTTTGGCGGTCACCACGGTCCAGAGGTTGACTCAGCCTCAAACGTAAATGAGTGTCGGACGTTTGTTTCGGACATAAAGGCTGCCGTCACGAAGGGCTGGCTACCTGGCCGGCATATCGTGCCGTTTGTCTAGAAGTATGGGAGCCTTAAACTATAACCATTCTAACAGCCTCCCAAACACTGCAGTGGGATAGCTTTACTTAAAAAAATCTCAAGTCGGAATTATGAAGCCTCTGAACAAAATGTATAGCCCCTTTCGTATGCAGTTTTGTATCACAAAAACAATGCGCACAGGTATTAAAAATACCATTAAAAGAAATGCCACTAGTTCTCGTAGTAAAGAGGAAGAAGCAGAAAGAGTCCATACAATCGTATAATGACGCCCATAACTGGAAAAAAAAATGTACAAATTAATATCAATAAAACCCACTCATAAAGAATAGAAGGCGTCCAAATATTTCGAAAGCTAAGCTATCATTATAAAGGCTGAGTGTCGAACGAATAAAAGCAAGCTAAAATTTATAAAAACAAAAACAATTACAATTCCAGCGCGTGACTGACATTATTATAAATTGCGTATTGGCATCATCAGCATAATCCTCTTTTTTTTCCATTAATTAAGGAAAAGAGGTCGCTCCTTAGTAAAAAAAAAAGGAAGGTTATGTTGACTATTTAACTCATGCCCCAAATGGGAGTCAATGACCAATCACGTTTCAATGATTTCTGTTTTACAACCAATCAGAGTCGTGTTTCACGAAATATTTATCAGTGTTATAATTACCATATTAAAGAAGGCTCATCCTTTTTAATATTCTGAACAGGTCTGACCATTATTTTGCAGTGACTGAGGCCGTGAGAAATACGGCTACCAGATTGTATATATAGTGCATGAATGTCAACACATGCCGCATGCGGGAGTTAATATAAAAACATTTGTAGCAATTGATTATACCACAAAAAAAAACAGTTTGCACTTTCTTAAATGTATTTTTTCCCAGGTAACAATCCAGAAAAATAGAATTGTCATATTTACATCATACGACATCAGAAATGAATTAATATACAGTTTGATGTGTTTCATTTTTTCTCCACTAGAGAGCATTCTTACAATATTGCGTTCCTTTGGCAAAAAATAGTATGATCTGTTGCAGTGATAAACAAAAGAAGATGATGAAGCGTACCTATCGTTTCTGATTTGTTTTCAAACATGGCCGTTTACATTAAATATATAAATAATTTAAAATAACTATAGTTAAATAATGATTTGTGAGTAAACAGCTTAATTTTATTCGTTAAATAGTTCTAACAAATGCGACTCTTGATTTCCAAATTCTCTAGATAAATTGGAAATCACTCGTGGCATTACTTATGATGATTGTCTACCTATAAGTAATTTATAATTGTCAGTCACAGGATGGGTGACATAACCTGGAATTGTAAGTGTTTTTGCTTTAAAACATTTTGACTTTACTTTGTTTACTCAGTGCTCAGTATTGATGATACTAGCATAGGTATCGAAACGAGTCAATGTCTATTAAAAGTTTTTAATTTCTTATAGATAAGGTTTTATTGTGTAACGTGTATAATTTATTACCAAGAAAATCCTATATATTAATATATCTTTCAGCAAGTTAAAACAGATCGCTGAAATAAGCTATCCGTGCTTCCCTACACTGATTTAATATTTTCCCATCATTCACTTTATAATTCATCTCTCTATCTATCTATCTATCTTCGCGTTTTTACAGCTGCTGCCGTCTTCCCGTGCCAAACCTCCAAAGCCTACGGTCTTGGGCATCTTCGATGCTCAGCCCTCTAGTTTGCATTACTGTCTTCATGTTTTCCTTCCATGTTAAATTTGGTCTCCCTCTTTTCATCTTTCTGTTCGGATGCCATTCATATAGTTGCTTCGGCCATCGCTCATCTTCCATTCTTAAAACATGTCCTAACCACTTTAATTCCTTCTCCTCAATTCTTTCAATTATGCTTTTTTCTGCTTCCTTTATGTTTTTAATTTCCTTACTTGTGACATGTTCTAATTTAGACTTTCTGGCACTTCTGCGTAAATAATCCATTTCTAGAGCTATTAGTCTATTCTTGTAGTACTTATTGATTGTCCATACCTCACTTCCGTACATTGCAACAAATTCCACCAATGTTTTACAAATATATTTTTTGTATCTTTCCAAATCTGCTTATCCCACCATATGGAATTTAACGATGATATTATTTTGCTACTCAATTCAATTCTATGTTTTATGTTCTCTTTGCCTATACCTTCAATGTTATCCATAATTATTCCCAAATATTTAGTTTGTAATTAGTTTATAATTCATCACCCATTAAATATAATGGCTGACGTTTAGTCTCCCATCTTATTCCTGGTTAACCTACTGAGCGCTTTTACTCGGCATTCCTACAAGAAATTCCCATGCCCTTATTTAATTCACACGTCCTATCCATCGCGTTTTAGGAGATTTAGCTGTTTTTATTATTGATGGTTTCCGATAAATGGCATGTAGATGACTATTATGAGATTTCTCTATTCATCCATCTGTCCGCCTCTCTTGAACTTCTTGACTTACTCCCATATTTTACAAATATCCTAAAATTAATAGAGGAATCTGTGCCACCTACATAAATTAAAATAAAAAAAGGAAAACACAATTTTTTGTTGCATCATATGATTAATTACCCGAGAGAAATATATATGTTGATTTTTTGCAAAAAAAAAAAAGGAAAAAATTCCTTCGAAATTAAGAGAGCACTTGAGCTAAAAATAACCTAAAATCTCCATATTTACAATGTAAAAGAATATATAGCGGGGTTTTATGATAAGATGGCTAAACTGGCTATGTATATATATATATATATATATATATATATAAATATATAAAGTAAAGTGATCCCACAACAGACCCGGAGGCCCTTGGGGTAGTAGGAGGTTAAGGCTCCCACTTTTTATGGACAATCGGCACTTTATGTCAGCCGGGTTGTCAGCCCTGCGTGACGGCCGCCTTTACCCTCAGAACAAGCTTCTGGTACTCATTTCCGTTAGAGGCTGAGTCGACTCCAGGGCCACTGTGTCGCCAGAGAGTTCAGGTCAGTTTAAAAATCCTGACCCCAACGGGACTTGAACACTCGACCCTCCGGCTTGTAGCTCAGTGCCTTAAACACTGCGCTACGGCGTTCCCCTTATATATATATATATATATATATATATATATATATATATATTAGGTCCACCGCTGTGGTCTCGAGGTAGTGTGCTGCCTTGTCACGCAGCGGGCCCGGGTTCGATCCCCGGTCGGGGCAGTTTTTCTGGGTGAGGTTTTTATCGGGGTTTTTCCTCACCTGTAAGACAAATGTCAGGAAAACGTTAAGGCCCAAACGGTCCCCGAAATCATATGGCCATCATCATCATCATTATCATCCTTACCATTATCATTATCATCATCATTCTTCACCGGTGTGGAAAGCAACGGGAAGCTACCACACGTACACAATTCCCTAGTAAAGCTGCAAGCATAGCATAAAAATGCTATGATTGCAGTGAAGGACCTGCCTTCGGACAGAATTACTATGGATGGATATATAGTGTCATTTCTCTGACAGTGTAGCAATCATATCATAAAAACCCGCTAAAAACAAACGCTTAAGTAATCTGGTATACACTACCTCATCCTTTTTCTCATCTTCACTTACCCAAATTAACATTAACTTGCTTATTTTCTATTCGTAACTTGCCTAACAATGTACTTTGACTTCTGGGTAGAATTCTCTTATGTGTGAGTAAACATGTTGACAGTTGGCTCTAGCGGGAACATGTTATCACATTGGTCAACATGACGCTAGTAATTATTTGTTCTCCGATCAAATATTCACAAATAGCACGGTGACATATAATAATAAATTAATAAAATGAGAACTGTACAATGTGCTTTTAAGTAAAATTGCATTGAAATTTGATTTACTTCATGTATTAACAATTGCAAATTATACGGCCAGCACGGAACCCGATGCATGTAAAGTATAGTGGTTGCATTAGAAACACACACCACTATTCATAGAGTATAAAAATAATTTAATGTTAATAAAAATTCCCGATTATATTAGTATAATCGCAATAGTTATCTAGTCACAATATATGCTATTATAACCTTGAAAACTAACCACGAGTTTCTTGGCCTCGTGGCCATATACACTTATCCTGTGTGAACCATTTTCCAGTCATCATCTGCATTCATGGATTAGGTCTGCTGACCAGTTCCGACTTCAGCCCATCTCTTTCTAGGTCTGCCCACATCTCGGGTGCCTTTAGGTTTGTATTTTGTTATTTGTTTTGGATATCTATCTTCATTCATTCTGTCTGTGTTGCTTCCATTTTTGTCTATATGTATCTATTTTATCAGTTATTGCAAATATTTCAAGTTCTTGTCTTATTTCTGTGTTCTTTTGTTTCTGTCTTCCCCTTTAACAGATCTCAAAAAATTCATTTCTGCCGCCGTTATCCTACTTAGATCTTGTTTTTTATGTATCCAGGCTTCTGATCCATAGAGCAGTACCGGTACTGCCAATGTTTTATAAAATTTCAATTGGGTCTTTCTTGTTGTTTTATTATTTAGTGATCGTTTTATCGTACCACATATTCCCTGGAAGTTTGCTATTTTATTAGTTATATCATTATCATAATTAAATGAAATGTCACATCCTAGATAATTGAGATGGTTCTCCTGTTCTATGATCTTGTTTCCTATTACTATTTTGGATCTGATTTGATTTTTCCCTTGGAATGCCATTACCTTAGTTTTTTCTATGGATATTTTGAGATTATATTGTTCACATGTATTATGTAATTTAAAAATATTCCTTTGAAGCTCGTCTTCCGTATTTATTTTCCAGTCATTCCTTATATAATTAATTCACCTACCTCAAATCATAGTCAATGTTATTCTCCAACTTCATTCTTGTTTTACCCACTGATCGCTTTATCTTTGGTTTCCCTACTTGAACATCCCGACCAGCGTGCTGCTACAATTTTACTTTAAGTTTATATTAAGCTTCTAAGACCAGCCTCATGGGCTAGTGGTCAGCATTTCTGAATAGAGTTCATGAGGTCCCGGTCAGACCATAGGATTTTTCCTTAAAGGGGATTATTCCTTAAACGGAATTATTCCTGTGGTTGTCCACGGTCTGTAATGTAGGTTAAGGACTTTATTGGCGCTCCATTATCATATACCATCCATCATATCATCATAAGTAATGCCACGAGTGATTTCCAAATTATCGATAAATTCACGACTCATGAAGTGAGGAGTGAATTTATCTACAGAATTTGGAAATCAAGAGTGGCATTTGTTAGGACTATTTAACGAATAAAATTAAGCTGTTTACTCACAAATCATTACTTAACTATAGTTATTTTAAAATATTTATATATGTAATGTAAACGGCGATGTTTGAAAACAAATCAGAAACGATAGCTACGCTTCATCTGCTTCTTTTGTTTATCACTGCAACCAGATCATACTATTTATTGCCAAAGGAACACAATATTGTAAGAATGCTCTCTAGTGGAGAAAAAATGAAACTCATCAAACTGTATATTAATTCATTTCTGATGTCGTATGATGTAAATATGACAATTATATTTTTCTGGAAAAAATACATTTAAGAAAGTGCAAACAGTGGTCTCTTTGTTTGGTGGTATAATCAATTGCTACAAATGTTTTTATATTAACTCCCGCATGCGACATGTGTTGACATACATGCACTATATATACAATCTGGTAGCCGCATTTATCATGGGCTCAGTCACTGCAAAATAATGGTCAGACCTGTTCAGAACATTAAAAAGGAGGAGCTTTCTTTAATATGGTAATTATAACACTGATAAATATTTCGTGAAACACGACTGTAATTGGTTGTAAAACAGAAATCATTGAAACGTGATTGGTCATTGACTCCCATTTGGGGCATGAGTCAGGGTAACGTAACTCCGTCTTCCAGGTGCCTCAACCCAAGACATTAATTACAATTCCGCCAACGTCGCGGGAGAAAGCCAAAAACATCGTAGAAGACAACCTAGTGGCATTGGAAAAAAAAAATATATAAGGACACAGTGAAATCAGATGCAATAATAATAAAATACTTTACAATTGCAAAACAAATATCTACATTTTAAAAAAGGTCTCCTTGTTGAAAATATTTTAAATTAGAAATCCAGAAAATTTGCGACATTTTATTGCAATGATCGTTACTAGTTCGGACTGTATTATATTGAGTAAAATGTACTCAAAAATATAAAATGAATTTGATTCTTAAGATTGACATAATTAACATAATTGACTTCATCTCCCAAGAATGCTTTCTTATGGGAGTTATTTAACCAAACTAATTAGGTTACATTTATTTCCCTACATATATCAGCTACTTGCTGATCTTCTCCTTCTTAAACTTAATTTGTAGGAGTTTCATCCTGTTTATTTCCAAAATCACTCCTCGGAGGAAGACGTACTGGATGTACATTCAATGTCTATCCATCTCTTGGCAGGTCTTCCTCTTGTTCTTCTCCCGTCCATTGGTCTATCTTCTTTAGCTCTTTTTGCAAGCCGGTTTTCTTCCATTCTTTCTATATGACCCTTCCAATATTTTCGTCTATCTATAATAAATTTGGTTATGTCTTGAATATGGCAGTTGTCCCTAATTTCTGTGTTGTGTATTTTATCAAATAATGTTTTCCCCTGAATAGTTCTTATGATTTTCATTTCGCATGTGCTTATTATTTGTTTAGTTTTTGTTGTATCAGCTTTAGTTTCTACTCCATATACGATAACTGGTCGAACTATCGTTTTGTATGTGCGGGTTTTGCTTTCTATTGACATATGTTTGTTGCGCCAAATTAAATCTTTCATAGATCCTGATATTTTTGCTGCTTTATCAGCTTGTTTCTTTACTTATTGCTAATCAATTAACTAAATCTCCAGCATCTTCTGAGCTTCATTTTTCATTTTCAAAATGTCCAATATCCTGTGTTAAAAGGAAAATGTTAGGCTATACCATCACTGATTGGAATGAACATTTTATAAGGAGTTGCAAATGGTGCTTTGACTAAAGAACTCTTCTTTCCTACAGTACACCATAGGCTAAATACAAAACATTTTATTACAAATTTCATTGTAACACAATTTATGACTGGCCATGGAAAATATGGAAATTATTTTTGGAGATTTAATATTAACCCAAATTTAATTTTGGAGACTGGAGAAACAATAAAATGTTGTAGTGAGATCACATATTTAGGAAGTAAAATAAATAAAATGGGAGTTATGAAGAGGAAATAAGAAATATAAATAATAAAGGAAAATTTGCAATTGCTTGCCTCAATGGAATATTGTGGGATAAAAATATAAGTAATAAAAATAAAATGAATATATATCATACAATTGTTAAAAGCATCATTACTTATGGAGCAGAACTTTGGTCATTAACAACAAAAACAAGTAAGTACCTTTTGGCAACGGAAATGGATTTTATACGAAGGGCCGCAAGAATTTCAAGAAGAGAAAAAATTAGAAACTCAGTTATAAGGGAGAAAATGAAGATTGAAGACACTATTTTAGATTATATTAAAAGTCAGCAATTAAGATGGTACGGACATGTCCAGCGAATGGAAGAGGATCGACTATCAAAATCTGTTTTGGAATGGAAACCTGAGGGAAGACGAAGCAGAGGAAGACCTAAAACCTCCTGGAGTCAGGGAATATGGTTATATATGAAGGAGAAACATTTACAACCAGGAGATTGGATGGACCGACAAAATTGGCTATTAGGAATCGGACGATGTCAAAGACATTAATCAACCGATGATCTATCTATCTAATATTAACCCAGTCAGTGATCATAATTATAAATGCCAAGAATCAATACAATATGTAAAACATGTTTTATTTGATTGTCCTACATTCGAAAGACAACGATTCTGGTTAAACTTACTTTTAAATGATGATGAGGCTTCTGCCTCAATGCGTCATGTGATTTTTAAGAACCAAAATTATTATAAACATTTTATGAACGTCCACCGCTGTGGTCTCGGGGTAGCGTGCTGCCTTGTCACGCAGCGGGCCCGTGTTCGATCCCCGGTCGGGGCAGTTTTTCTGGGTGAGGTTTTTATCGGGGTTTTTTCTCAGCTGTAAGACAAATGTCAGGAAAACGTTAAGGCCCAAACGGTCCCCGAAATCATATGGCCAACATAATCATCCTCATCATCATCATCCTTCACCGGTGTGGAAAGCAACGGGAAGCTACCACACCTACAATACCCTAGTAATGCTGCAATCATAGCATGAAAATGCTATGATTGCAGTGAAGGACCTGCCTTAGGGCAGAATTACTATGGATGGATTTTATGAACTTCGTAATACACATTCATAACAATATGTATGGGCAGTTTTTGTATTTCATAATACACGTTCAAAACCATAGGATATCTGTTTTACAGTGTATAGTATAATATTGTTATAGTAGCTACAACCCTAACACGCCTTTGTGGCGTAATAGGGTTTTCAAAATATTTGGAGATTCAGTAATAAATACATACATCAGAGAGTAGCAAGTAATTGGCTCATAGGTAACTATATTAATACTTGGACAGTTGGAGCAGATTATATTTTGTTCAGATTTAGTCTTGAAGCTGTTTTAGGAAAATCTTCAAATGCATGACCCATAGCCTAAATTCTCTTACTTACTTAGTTACTCACTGGCACTATCGAACCCGTAGGCTCATGGCCGCGCGGACATAAGCTCTCCATACATCCCTATCCTGAGCTAATGCTTTCCAATCATTCCCTGTATAATCTACTTCCCTCAAATCATAGTTAATGTTGTTCTCCCACCTCATTCTTGGTCTACCAACTGGGCGTTTTTCCTTCTGGCTTTCCTACAAGAAGTTTCCATGCACATCTTTCATTCCCCATACGCGCAACATGTCCTGCCCATCGCAGTCTACGAGACTTAACTGTTCTTATTATATCTGGCTTCCTATAAAGACCATGTAGTTCATTGTTATGTAGTCTTCTCCATTCACCTGTCTCTTCATCTCTCTTTGGTCTAAAAATGTTCCTAAGTACTCTATTCTCAAATACTCGTAATCTCCTTTCCTCCCTTAAAGTAAGAGTCCATGTTTCGCACCCATATAATATAACCTGGTAGAATAATAGTTTTATATATTTTCAGCTTAACATTTTTTTAAAGGAGTTGGGACATCAAAAGTCTCTGCAATGTATAATAGCATGCATTTCCAGAATTGAGCCAATGTTTAATTTCTTTGTGCATCTCATTCCTATTTGTGATTATTGTTCCTAGGTATTTGAATTCAGCCACTTCCTCAAAATTTCCCTCATTTGTCATTAGCTTTCCATTTCCATTATATACTGAATTTCTACGTGTGACCATATATTTAGTTTTACTGATATTTACTTCCAGTCCCAATTTCTTCGTGTTACTCAATAGTGTGTGCATGTTGGCCTTTAGTATCTCCTCGCTATCGGCCAGTAGTACTACATCATCAGCATAAACTAACAGCTTATTAATACCATTCAGTTGTAAGCCTTCCTCATTCTCTAAAGATTTAATGGCATGCTCTAGTGCAAAATTAAATAGTAGAGGAGATAGTGCAAACTCTTTCTATGAAGTTAAATTTGTCTCATTCCTTTAGGTTCAAAATCCTGTAATTTATAAGCTCTTATTCGATATTTGATGTTTGTAACATGTTATTTTCATCTGGCATATATAAAGTTTTAGTTTTTGTTGATGGAAATGATTTTTTTATCATCTGCATCTATATATTTTCATGGTGTAACTTGTGCTTGGAAGTTTTAATTAATTTTGGACATCTGATTTGTTAGACAGTTCTCAAAGAATTAAATGACGTAAGCAGCGGGAGATCATGATTGAAAACGCAATAGCAGTAAAGGACTGGAAGTCCATGAAGAGACTTACTGCATAGCTAACTTTGACAGTAATCAGAGAATGGAATTGTTGCCACAACCAAATAAAGGGACAGTGGAAATCATAGATCCTACTGTTGAATTTTAGAATTCACCTTCTCTACCAGCTGAGTTATTACTGAAAATAAGAATTCATATTTTATTTAAATCCACTACTGTGGTCTCGAGGTAGCGTGCTGCCTTTTCACGCAGCGAGCCTGGGTTCGATCCCCGGTCCTCACAAGTTTCGTGGGTGAGTTGTTTTGGGGGTTTTTCTCACCTGTAACATAAATGTCAGGAAACTTTAAGGCCAAACGATCCCCGAACATCACCTGGCCATCATATCATCAATATCATATTCGCCTAATTAGCAAAACGAATATAACGAATTACTGAAGTAACACTAGCAGAAGAACAAAACGGGTTCCGAAAAGGAAGATCTTGTAACGATGGAGTATTTGCCCTGAATCAGATAATAAACAAAAGACAAGAAAAAACCTAGAAACACATTTGTTATTTATAGACTTAGATAAAGCATTTGATCGAGTAAACAGGGAAATATTGTGGAATATCCTAAAAGAAAAAGGCCTCCCTATTCAGATTATAGAAACTGTTAAGAGCTAGTACTATGGAACAAATATTTGTATTGACCCTCAGTTGACTAAAAATAAGACTTTTTTTCAGATAAACCAAGGAGTACGACAAGGGTGTTCACTCTCACCTATATTATTTAGCCTAATATTTATATGGACGATATCCTAAAAGAATGGAAGAAGGTTTTAACTAATGAAGGAATATTAATTGATAATAAAGATAATATAAATGCTTTATTATTCGCTGACGATGTTGTACTTTTAGCAGAATCTGAAAATGAGCTCCAAATGTTAGCATATAAATTTAAATTAATAGCCAATAGATATAATTGTAAAATATCAATGAATAAGTCAAAAGTAATGGCATTTATTAGTAAATATGGAATTAGATAAAACATTGTACTGGATAACAAATAAAAGAACAAGTATCACATTTCCAATATTTAGGGTGTGATATAACTTATAGAGAAAATAAAGATACAGAAAATAAAGTAAATAAATTTCAGGCTATTTGTGGAACCATACAAAGAACCTTAGGTCGGAAAACAAGAAAAGATACGAAACTTAAATTACATAAAACAATGGCTGCTCCTTTGTTGTTGTATGGAAGTGAAATTGGATAATGAAATCAAGGGATACAAGCAGGATACAGACTGCGGAAATGCTGTTTTTACGTAATGTGAAAGGATGCACAAGAGCGGATAGAATAAGGAATGAAACTATACGAGAAGAATTAAATATATATAAAATTGAAAATAAAATCAGCGAAAATAATAAGAAATGGACAGAACACTTAATGAGAATGAACAACGAAAGAATACCAAAAAGAACCTTCCTGTATAATCCCAGAGGAACAAGAGATGTTGGCCGACCACGTAGAAGATGGACTCCACTTTTAACTTCGCCGGAACAGGCTGCATAGCCTAAACCTTGTAGTAGTAGAAGAAGAAGAAGCTTAAGTTTAATTTAAGGCCTCTCCTGGCGCCACATTACCACCATCACCAACTCATATACCATGGGGGCAACGTAACCTAGCTTTCCAGGCGCCCCAACCTCAGAAGTGGGTTACAAAGAGAACATCAGGAATGTCCAAAAACAACCTGGGACATTTGCAAAAAAAAAAATAGTAACGACGAACTTTATTAACTGAAATCATTATCGTTGCATTTAAAATCTACATATAAGATAACTGACAATGCAAAGAACTCTTATTTCAGGCCTGAGGATCTTTTATGTACTGTTAACCTTACGCCATCTGTACTTCCCTTTAAAAACCACGATCAGATTTTACACGCTTTGCAGATCCATCTACCCAAGCCGGGATTAATGTAGGCCTGTATACGTGATTGAACGTTTCCTGAAGAAAGAGACACATTAGCTAAGTTTTCGATTGACATTATAAGTATATAACCTATACGTGCCTCGTGGAGACATGTGTGTTTCCTAACGTGGATTCCCTGAACAAGCTAATTTATTTACGCTTATATATAATAATAATAATAATAAAATAATAATAATAATAATAATAATAATAATTTATTTTAGCTGGCAGAGTTATGGCCATAAGGCCTTCTCTTCCACTCAACCAGCGAATAGTAAAATTATACAAAAATTACGTACATATTAAAATTTTAAGATATTAAAATACAGACTAAACAAAATACAATGATGATGTGATCTAATACTAGCTAATACTAACAAAAACATAGAATATAATAAAATTAAACTGATATAAAATAAAGTAAGTAGCTTCCTAGATGATTATTAATGGAATGCTCTATATAGTTGTCAGGCAGTTAATATTTTCATTGTGTCGAACTTAAGATATCAGTTAATTTGGATTTAAATAATGATAGCGATTGACAGTCCCTGACATGACTGGGAAGTGAGTTCCATGCTCTAGTCATAGATATTGTGTAAGATTCAGAGTATAGACAGGTCCTGTGTTGTGGTATCAAAAGTAAAGAAGAGTTTTGTTTGTGATCTTGTTCCTAAATTGTGATGAGCCGATAAATTTTGAAAACGTGTTGTTAAATAAGTTGGTAAATATGTGTGCAGAATTTGGAATAGTAAGGTATGTGAATGTAAAGTTCTTCTGTCATTTAGGCGTAGCCATGATAAGGCCTGAAATGAAGGAGACACGTGGTCATAACGACAGAGATCGAATATAAATCGAATGCACGCATTATGAGCACGCTGTAGTCTGTAAGATTAATCAGTTGTCAGATTAGTCAGTAATATATCGCATGGTCAGTGAGTGACGTGGTCAGCACATAGTTTCGTTGAGACATCTAGTAGGCAATAGAGGAATTACTTGGATGGGGAAGGTCGGTTAAATTTCACTCACAGACACTGATTTAGGCTTGAAGTTGTTATACGAGTCCGAAAATCTTCCGATTAGGGACCGAAGGTCCTAAAGCACCTCCCGGTAGACTTTGCCCCTTGGCCATCGACCCCGGCGGGTTTTAACCGTATGACCCTCGGAACTATATGCAAGGAAAATGACTACTGGACCACCGATAGAAAAGTATGTATTATTTAGATGGACTATGATTAAATTACGTAATTTTAATTCATTTTCCTAGTTCATTTTTTATTCCATTTTTTAACGTGGCGTCTATTTATTTATGTAGTATAGTAGTAGTAGTAGTAGTAGTAGTAGTAGTAGTAGTAGTAGTAGTAGTAGTAGTAGTAGTAGTAGTAGTAGGACTTTATTAGACAAAAAGTAAGATATTTACAATATTATTTACAAATATGGATCACACGGGCAGTAAGCCGTACGTGCTGTTGGCAGTCCGTTACAATTAAGTAATAGTTGCTACTAGTGTGAAGAAAAATAAACAACAAAAAAAAAGCATTAACATTACAATTACATAAAGAAAACGCGTCCACCGCTGCGGTCTCGAGGTAGCGTGCTGCCTTGTCACGCAGCGGGCCCGGGTTCGATCCCCGGTCGGGGCAGTTTTTCTGGGTGAGGTTTTTATCGGGTTTTTCCTCAGCTGTAAGACAAATGTCAGGAAAACTTTAAGGCCCAAACGGTCCCCGAAATCATATGGCCATCATCCTTATCATTATCATCATTATCATTATCACCATCATCCTTCACCGGTGTGGAAAGCAACGGGAAGCTACCATACCTACACAATTCCCTAGTAAAGCTGCAAGCATAGCATGAAAATGCTATGATTGCAGTGAAGGACCTGCCTTCGGGCAGAATTACTATGGATGGATGGAAAGAAAACGCAATAATATTACAATTAAATAATAATTCAATAACATTATACACTAAAAAACAAATACAATTAATTATAATGTAAAATGGAGAATAAATTTAAATGGTTCCCGAAAATGAAATTTGATCCCAGAGGAAAACCAGAAAAAAGTCAAGTTGGCCGGCACTAGGGTTTCCGGAACATGAGTCTCAAACGGTGCCACTTGACCCAACTTTCTCGATCTTATTGTAAATGTTTGTACCTGGTAAGAAAATCAAAAATAAATTATGCAATATAGCAATCGATAAGGAGAAAGCATTTCTTAAACTTCTTCTTCTTCGGCTTTCCCCCCACTTATAGGTTTGCCGTCTTCAGTTTCCATTTATCTCTATCATTCCAAACTCCCTCTTCCAAATTCCGATCATCCATTATAGTTCTGACGTAGGTTTTCCATTTCCGTCTTGGTCTGCCACGTTTATTTCTTCCAGGGGGTGACCATTGGTATATATTTTTTGGCCATCTTTCATTTTCCATTCTTTGTACATGGCCATACCATTTAAGTGTTTGATTTTCAATCCTCTTAACAACAGATGTGGTGACCTTCATTTCTCTCCAAAGGAATTCATTTCTTATTTTATCCTGTCTTGTTTTTTGGAGGCTTCTTCTAAAATAATCAAATTCAACTGTTCTAATTTTGTTCTTTTGTAATTCCGTCAAAGACAAAGTTTCACTTCCATATGACAAAATATTCTGTATTATGCTCTTATAAATTTTCATTTTAGTTTCCTTTGTAATATTTTTTGTTCCAAATTACTCCATGTAATGTCTTAGTTGCATTTTTTGCCATTGCAATTTTAGTCTGTACATCTCTCTCACAGGTACCGAAATTTGTAATTATTGACCCAAGATATTTAAAAAATTCACACTTTTTTATTTTCCCTGTTTCAAGTATGAGGTCATCCACATCCTTTCCCAAACACGTATATTCTTTTTTCTGTAAATTTATATTCAGTCCCCATTTTTTATATTCTTCCATTAGTTTATTTATCATATATTTCATGTCATCTTCATCCCCTGCAAAAATTATTTGATCATCTGCAAACAACAATGAATGCAGTACTTTTTCTCCTATAGGAATACCCATTTCAGAACATTTTTTATACCGCAAGTTAAGAGCCTGGTCTAAATAAATGTTCAAATGTTGGTGATAAACTGCATCCCTGCTTAAGGCCTTTATTCACTGTGAATTCCTCTGTTAAAGTATTCTGTATTTTTACTTTAACTTTTGTATTACTATAGATCCTCCTAGCAATATCAATCCATTTATCACAGATATTCATATTTCTCATTGCCGTCCATAACAATTCTTAAACTAAGGATCATATAATATAACTTTGTAACTCAAAAATCGTCATGTAAGTGTTTGTATAGGCAGGCGTTTCTTTATTATTAGATTGCATTGCACGGACTGTATTGGGGTTCTCCATCACACAAAGTAGATCAGGGTTCCTGTAAAATCTTGATGTAGTAGTTCCGATATTGGATCACGCTCTGAAATCGAGATGGACAGAGGGGAACGGATTGTAGGCTAAAATGAAGTTTCGTAAGCCAATGATCTTATATTTCTTCCATGACGTTATTGCTCCAGTTTATACACACAGCGATTTTATTCTTTTCTTCTTATCCTTGACAAAATTTACTGGTCGTCCGATATTAAACTCACATTTGGCCCATCCTCTTGTTATCGGTCTATTAGTGTAGATTTGCAGCTAAAAGTCTTTGGTCCTATCATGTAGTCTGTTTAGTATTCAAACTTTCTCTAAACCACATACGTTTCAAGTCACTTCATTTAAACAAATCAAAATTATTTAAACATTTGTTGTTATAAAATTCAGCAATGTCGTCGTTATAGTTTCGGATAAAGAAACTAATCTCCCAAGTATGACTTTTTTTTCAACTTTCCAGATAATCCATCGTGAGTTAATATTGACTATTTAACTCATGCCCCAAATGGGACTCAATGACCAATCACGTTTCAATGATTTCTGTCTTACAACCAATCAGAGTCGTGTTTCATGAAATATTTATCAGTGTTATAATTACCGTATCAAAGAAGGCTCCTCGTTTTTAATAATCTGAACAGGTCTGACCATTATTTTGCAGTGACTGAGCCTGTGAGAAATACGGCTACCAGATTGTATATATAGTGCATGAATGTCAACACATTCCGCATGCGGGAGTTAATATAAATACATTTGTAGCAATTGATTATACCACCAAAAAAAGAAACCACTGTTTGCACTTTCTTAAATGTATTTTTCCCCAGGTAATAATCCAGAAAAATATAATTGTCATATTTACATCATACGACATCATAAATGAATAAATATACAGTTTGATGTGTTTCATTTTTTCTCCACTAGAGAGCATTCTTACAATATTGCGTTCCTTTGGCAATAAATAGTATGATCTGGTTGCAGTGATAAACAAAAGAAGCAGATGAAGCGTACCTATCGTTTCTCATTTGTTTTCAAACATCGCCGTTTACATTAAATATATTAATATTTTAAAATAACTATAGTTAAATAATGATTTGTGAGTAAACAGCTTAATTTTATTCGTTAAATAGTTCTCACAAATGCCACTCTTGATTTCCAAATTCTCTAGATAAATTCACTCGTGGAATTACTTATTAAAATTAACAATTATTATGTAGAGTGAAGTAGTATAATTTTCTATAGAGTGGAACGTATACACAGAGTTTTTCTCCTAACCATTTATTCAAGAATTTCGTTATTTGGCTATTCAAAAAGAAGTAATTTTATATTTCAATATAATTGATATATTACAAACAGGAGTGAGATGCACAAAGTAATTAAATATAGACTCAATTCTGGAAATGCGTGCTATTATGCATTGCAGAGACTCTTGATGTCCCAACTCCTTTCAAAAAACGTTAAACTGAAAATATATAAAACTATTATTCTACCAGTTATATTATATGGATGCGAAGCGTGGACTGTTACTCTAAGGGAGGAAAGGAGATTAAGAGTATTTGAGAATAAAGTTCTTAGCCGAGCGGTTAAGGTTGGAAGCCTTGGCGCAGAGCTACGGGACTTCCGCTGGTTCGAGTCTCCATGGGGGAAGAAATTTTCTCATGGTATTTCGGCCAGTATGGGACCGGTACCCACCCAGCATCGTGAGGCAATTGGGTAGCTACAATAAGTAGCGGCTCCAGGTTGATGGACTCGACAGGCTAACTACATGTCTCCCCTACACTGGCTGTTGATCATCTACCTCTGTGATTGACACATGTGGATGTGGAGGGTCAGCAGCCGGTTGGTAAAAAGGGCAACCGCTGAAAAGTGGAAAGACCCTCAATCGGATCGGAGGAAAATTTCTGGAGCAAAGAGAGAGATGTTATTTAACACTTTCCATGATTTTTATTTTAACACAGTTCCAATAATGGATCATATTATAATATAATAATGATATTGTGAAAAGAAAAATCAATGTCTGAACGAGGAATCGAACCGCGGACCTCTCGTATTCCGTACGAGCGTGCAAGACCATTACACTATTCGAGACATGGCACAAACTGCATATAAAAGTGGTGGCGTAAAGTTCTCAAAATATAGATACTTCAAAATGAAGCCGGCAGTTGACCTTGGTGGTGACATCTACCTGGCAGCGAACGAAACGAGAATTATAGATTTGTATATGTGGAAAGAATATTGTTAATGTTTGTGCCATGTCTCGAATAGTGTAGTGGTCTTGCAGGCTCGTACGGAATACGAGAGGCCCACGGTTCGATTCCTGGTTAAGATATTAATTTTTCTTTTCACAATGTTACCATAATATTGTCCACCGCTGTGGTCTCGAGGTAGCGTGCTGCCTTGTCACGCAGCGGGCACGGTTTCGATCCCCGGTCGGGACAGTTTTTCTGGGTGACGTTTTTATCGGGGTTTTTCCTCACCTGTAAGACAAATGTCAGGAAAACTTTAAGGCCCAAACGGTCCCCGAAATCATATGGCCATCATCATCATCATCATCCTTATCATTACCATTATCATCATCATCCTTCACAGGTGTGGAAAGCAACGGGAAGCTATCACACCTACACAATTCCCTAGTAAAGCTGCAAGCATAGCATGAAAATGCTATGATTGCAGTGAAGGACCTGCCTTCGGGCAGAATTACTATGGATTATAATATTACAAAGAGAGATGAACAGACAGTGAATGGAGAAGACAGTGAATTACATGGTCTTTTTAGGAAGTGTTAAGTCTCGTAGACTGCGATGGGCAGGACATGTGGCAAGTTTGGGGAATGAAAGACGTGCATGGAAGCTTCTTGTAGGAAAACCAGAGGGAAAACGCCCTGTTGGTAGACCAAGAATGATGTGGGAGAATAACATTAACTATTATTTGAGATAAGTAGTTTATACAAGGGACGATTGGAAAACATTGGCTCAGGATAGGTATGTATGGAGAGCTTATGTCCGCGCGGCCATGAACCTATGTGTGCCAGTGAGTTAGTTAGTTAATATAATTGATACCGTTTAACATAAAATATAAGAACGAAGATATTTGTGTTTACGCGAGGAATCATGAGCTACATCATAATGCTTGCACGAGCCAATCGTCTGCAATTTTTTTTTTGTGTTAACCGAGGCGGAATTAGTATTTCCGTGATGCGCCGGGCCTTCCTTACCCGGCTTCGTTCTTGCCGAGGCCTATAGTTGCGTGTTCTTCATTCTTACTTACTCACTGGCACTATCGAACCCATAGGTTCATGGCCGCGCGGACATAAGCTCTCCATACATCCCTATGCTGAGCTAATGCTTTCCAATCATTCCCTGTATAATCTACTTCCCTCAAATCATAGTTAATGTTGTTCTCCCACCTCATGCTTGGTTTACCAACTGGGCGTTTTCCTTCTGGCTTTCCTACAAGAATTTTCCCATTACGTCTTTCATTCCCCATACGTGCAACATGTCCTGCCCATCGCAGTCTACGGGATTTAACTTATCTTGACACTCGATCCCATCAGCACATTGTCCTTTATATCCCTCCTCATCACACTGTATATTATTCATTATCTTTTACGGTCTCACTTTACCAAAACATGGAATTCCCTTCCGCCCTATGGCAGAGACTGTCAAACTATAACATCCTTCAAAAACAAATTAAAGAATTATTTAATAACAAACTAACTTATACACCTCACTGATAATACTCTTTTAACAATTAATAAATTTAATTATCTATGAAAATAATATTAAGATTAACAAATATTTTCTTTTGTTTTGTTTTAAATATTGTACGAACGTAAAATTAGTTTTCTATATCTCATTTTTTTCTTTGTTTTATATGTACATTAGACAGGGACAATTTAATATGTCTTGCTTGTATACATTTTATTATTGGTTTTAGTCTTAATTTTAACTAACATTAACTAGTTGCATTATAGATCGTAATATAATAGATATTATCTTTTTGATCAAATTTTTATTTAGTATTTAATATTAGAGTTCATTGTGATTGTTATATTCTGATGTAATATATGTTTTTCCTGGTGAGTGAAAGAGAAGGCCACATGGCCTTAACTCCACCAGGCTAAATAAAAAATCTAAATAAATCTAAATATTATATCTGGCTTCCTATAAAGACCATGTAGTTCATTGTTATGTAGTCTTCTCCATTCACCTGTACTGTTCTTCATTCTATAATTTGTAAATTAATATTCTTAGTGACGATAACAGCTCTTATTAATACGTCTTTCTCCATAAGAAGATTCTGGCTATGGTGCTTTTTCTCAGGCCAATTCTTCGAGTATTTATTCGTTTGAACTCCTTTTGGAGAGACCAACTTATCCTCCCTTTCGATCTGTAAAATGGCTTGCCTGATATCTCAAAAATATTATTCTTTGGGTACAGTTTTCATGGGTTCTGCTATATCCCCGCTATTATACATTCCTCTGCTGGATTTTCTTATGTCGATCTACATTGGATACTCTGAGTAAATCTCTTAAAAATCTAATCTGAGTCGACTCCAGTCTTGATCTCTCTTTCTTCTCAAAATTACTCCCTTGTACAGCAGAATTTTAATGGCACTTTTGGCACTATTTTATGTATTCCTGCTTTATTGCTTTAAT
Organism: Diploptera punctata; assembly: GCA_030220185.1. Lineage (NCBI taxonomy): Eukaryota > Metazoa > Arthropoda > Insecta > Blattodea > Blaberidae > Diploptera > Diploptera punctata. The sequence continues at coordinate 281,256 of JASPKZ010007328.1, read as the reverse complement.
AATTTTTCCATTTTAATAAACCCTCTAATTGTATTGTGAACAATTCCATATATTTTATTACTATACAATTTTCTCCCCTTTTATGACTTTTTTAATCCTAATTATTTAAATTTGGTCACCTACTTTAATATTTTGCTTCTATCTATAAGTTAGATGGAAATTGTTGTTTTCCCCTATGGTTTTTGTTTGTTTCATCCTCTAATAATTCCATATTACATATTTAACCCTTAAATTCGTAAAGTATCTTTTTGGATACATCAGTTGGTTCAATTAATTTCCGATCCGATTGAGGGTCTTTCCACTTTTCAGCGGTTGCCCTTTTACCAGCCGGCTGCTGGCCCTTCACACCCACATGTGTCAATCACAGAGGTAGATGATCAACAGCCAGTGTAGGGGTGACATGTGGTTAGCATGTCGAGTCCCCAGCCGTTATAGCTGGTTCCTCAACCTGGAGCCGCTACTTATTGTAGCTACCCAATTGCCTCACGATGCTGGGTGGGCACCGGTCCCATACTGGCCGAAATACCATGAGAAAATTTCTTCCCCCATGGAGACTCGAACCAGCGCAAGTCCCGTAGCTCTGCGCCAAGGCTTCCTACCTTAACCGGGACGGTTCATTTAATTTAACATTTTAAATAAATCAGAAGAAAACAAACAAAAAGAAACCACTTAAATATGTGTCTAATTATAAAATATACCTAATAATAACAGTTGCACAAGATTCCGTTTTCACTGCGGTCCGCCACATTCAAATAACTAACAGAGGAAAATTGTATTGTCACGTAAGATCAAGCTTTTACTGTATAAAAGCGTTATCCGCAGCATGCTACTGTACGGATGTGAGGCCTGGAGCATCCTCGCAAAACAGCATAAACGAAGAATACAAATTATACAGAATAAGTGTTTGAAAATAATTTTTCAAGCACCGCGTTTCACAAGGATGACAGACCTACACAACGTAGCGCAACTTCCCCATATTGATGCCATGATAACTGAAAATGTAAGCAAGATGCACAAATTTACATCTTTGCATACAAATTTTATGGTACGCAGTATTGGACGCTTGCCCCAGTGGCGTGCTGTACATAGAAACATATTCATCCGATTTACTCCTCATTAAATCCAGCCAGAGATTTGGCGATGTGCTCTCACCTGGAGTAGCGTGGCTCATTCCACAGTGCTGGATTTCCGACTCTCGGCTTGAAAGCAATGTGGTTTCTGATGTCCTGCTTCAGGTCATCACATCCCTATCTCTGTCCAAATTTCATCACCATTTGCACACAAACGCTAGCGTCGCCAAATAGGCTCGGGTTAAGTGAACTACAACCCCGTAATGATAGCCACTATTAACTTAGCTGCCAAAGAGCCCTAGTGGGTTCTAACATACGCAGCACACTGGGTGAAGCTACACTTGGACTTATCCAGTCCAGTGTTTTGCCAATTTAAGGGGTTAATTGACATCCTACTGGTTTTTCATTCGATATTTAGATTCCATTTCAGAATACTTCCGTTTTCACAATATAAATGCTATATATTTATTACATCTATTTAATTCAGTTAATTTCTATAGATATCATTTCTTAGCTTTGACTTAATAAATCAGCTGTTTATAGGTTATATTGGCCCTGATGGGATTTGATTATACAGTGTAGCGTAGTGGTTAAAGCACTGAGCTACAAGCCGGAGGGTCGAGGGTTCAAGTCCCGTTGGATTTTTAAACTGACCCAAACCCTCTGGCGGCACTATGGCCCTAGGGCCGACTCAGCCTCTAACGGAAATGAGTACCAGACGCTTGTTCTGGGGGTAAAGGTGGCCGTCACGCAGGGCTGACAACCCGGCTGACATAAAGTGCCGATTGTATAGAAAAAATTGGAGCCCTAACCTCCTACTACCCCAAGGGCCACCGGGTCTGTTGTGGGATCACTTTACTTTACTTACTTTACTTCCAGTATTACTATTAATATATTTCCTATATACGGTCTACAACCTTTCGAGTAATTTTATTAGCGCAAGTTATTATATATTCTACAAGCATCACGAAGTATTAAGCGTTAAATATATAAAAGTCATTCAGCTGAAATATTATTCTGCAAGATATTTTGTACAAGGACACTGTCAACCATTGCATGCCGAAGTCCAGCTTGAAATCTCTCTCAGAGAAGTGTTGTGATGTACCAGGACCGTCTCCAAAGCTGATGGTCTCCCTGCACGAGTAAGACGGAGTGTAGTGAGGTGGGTTGCGGTACGGACGTCTGGTTGTGAGGGTTATCCAGTCCGCCAATTTCAAGAGTTGAATTACTTCCCCGAGTTTAAATGAGAGATTTTTTGTGGATTTTAATGCCTTGCAGTTAAAAGTGACAGATATATTTTCGGACACGCACTTGGTAAATTATAACGTTTCCCTGGGAGAAATTTCAAAGTAGGTTTCGGCCTGCGTTAGTACACATTTCCTTGTTAGTGTGTCTCTACACCTATCATAAGTAACACACTGCAACTATGGAAACCGGAGATTCATGACCGCGCGGACATCGCTCTCCATAATTCCTATCTTGAGCTAATGTTTTTTAATCGTTCTCTATATTGCAAGCAATAATTATCGGACATCCAAGGCTATTACACTTCATAAACAATGACAATATGCCGGCTGTCATATTAGATAATGAACAAATTCCTTATACCGACGTCGTTAAAAACTTGGGATTTTACTTAGATTCTAATTTAAATTGGCATGTGCAAGTAAAACAAACATCTAAAAGGATCTTCTCCATAATGCATTCCCTAGGGCGACTTAAACATTTTCTTCCTACAACTCTTAAAAGAATTTTAATCCAAACTTTAGTGATGCCGCATTTTAACTACTGTGACGTTCTACTAACTGACATAAGTGACGGATTGTCGGACAAACTGCAGCGTGTCCATAATATGTGTATCAGATTCATATTTAATGTTCGAAAATACAATCACATTTCTCCATTATTCCACGAATTGTCATGGCTACATCTATAAGAGAGAAGAGAATCGCACTGTCTAATTCTCCTATTTAAGATCCTACATACCTCGATTCCCAATTATTTATCAGCCCGTTTCCAGTATCTCATCCTCAAACCCATAAACACTTAAACACAAGCTCACAACATTATTCTCTTACTTAATATACCGCAACATAGGACATCACATCACTCCATGTCATATACCATCTCCACTTCTCGCAACTGGAATTCCCTAGCACAAGAAATAAGGGGCTGCCGGACATTGGCATCTTCTAAAAGAAATCTAAATTTATATTTGCTCTAAACTCGACTTCTTTATTATCCAGTGTAAGGTATATATATATTAATTGGTGTTTCCCGTATAATGTATCATATTTATATTATTATTATTATTATTATTATTATTATTATTATTATTATTATTATTATTATCGTATCATTATTCTTATTACCCTATAAAATGTTGTTTGTACATGACATTTACATTGCTACATTATTGTATCTTTAACTGTTTATAATTAGTATAGTGTATATCTATATTTGTCAAATATTTATTTGTATTTGTGCTGGTTGAGTCGAAGAGACGGCCTTATGGCCTTAACTCTGCCAGAATAAATAAAGTATTATTATTATTATTATTATTATTATTATTATTATTATTATTATTATTATTATTATTATTATTATATAATCCTGTACTTACCATAATCATAATGAAGACTTTCTTTGAATAATAAAATAACCAATAATGTTGTGACATCATTTTAGCTGTACCGGTAACAATATCTTATAGCCAAGCTCAATTGAGTACGTAGGAAATGATGACATGCACTTAGCAGTATGCAAGCTGCTTACTTGGTAATTGGGGAACATTACATAAATAACAGCGATTATTGCATTCGTTTTAACACGTTAAAATCGCCTTCAAAATTGATGAATAAATCCTTTTCCGAGAACAGTGTTCAATTAAATTATATATATATATATATATATATATATATATATATATATATATATATATACTGCTCAAAACAATTAGAGGAACGCTATGAAATATGCAAATATTTTTTCATTGGATAAAGGTACAAGCATCAAATTAATAAAGTACATTATTTGTGGTTATTTATTTATTTATTGCTCATGTCAGTAAAAACAAATGAATAACGCTGACAATTAACTTTTCACATAATTCCGCTTTGTAAGCAATTGAATCTTGTGCTTATTTTTCAAAGTTAAACACTCGTTATATAGAGTTAGTATCGTGTATGGCCTCCACACCATTCGATGACACTTTGGTACCTTCGTGGCATGCTCCCAATAAGTTTCTGCATTTCCTCAAGCGGGATATTCCCCCATTCCTCCTTCAGAGCATCTCCAAGTTGCTGCAGAGTTTGTGGAGCTTGATGTCGGTTCCTGACCTTCCTGTCTAGAAGATCACACAAGTGTTCAATAGGGTTGAGGTCTGGGCTGACCGCTGGCCACTCCATTACCTCAATTTCATTCCTCCTCAGGAAATCCCTGGTGACAGCCGCAGAATGTGCCATGGCATTATCCTGCATAAACAGAAATCCAGGGCCTACTCCAATGGCAGCAGGTACTACATGCTCTTCCAGAACGTGCTCGATATACCGGACAGCATTCAGTCGCTGGGGAACAAGTACAAGGTCCGTACGATTGTTGTACATAACTCCGGCCCACACCATTATGGAACCTCCTCCGAATCTATAAATTTCCTGTACAGCTTCTGCACAAAATCTTTCTCCTGGCCGTCCCCACATCCTCAATCGACCATCACAACGTGTAAGACGATACCTGGATTCGTCCGAGAAGAGCACAGATTCCCACTGGTTCAGGTTCCAATCACCATGGGTTTTCAGCATACGTACGTCTTGCTGCCTTATGTCCATTTGTTAAGCGTGGTTTTTTAACGGGCATTTTTGGACGAATATTCTCTTTCCTTAATCTGTTCCTTATGGTTTGGTCTGAAACACGGATACCGGAAGCCATATGAAGGTCATTCTGCAGGTCTTTTGCAGTTTTACGCTGTCGAAGAGCAGAAAGAACAACGTATGTCATCCTGGGGGCTTGTTTTAAATTTAAGGCCCTGGCCACGTCTTCAACAATACTGACCTGTCTCTCTGTGCCTGTTGTGTAACATGGACACCACGAAAGGTGAAACCCCAAGCTCTCTAGCCACTTGTCGCAGAGATTGATCTTGTCGTAAAAGATTTAGAGGATGATAAACTTCAAACACATTTAAATGCCTCATTTTGTCAGACACTTCAATAAACAAGGCAATAATCAACATTCGTCACTATAGCAACATCAGGAACCTTAACAATTAGAAGTGGCCAGTGCCTTCCAAAATAAAAAAAATTCTCTATATTTGTATTTGAGGTAATTTCTCTGTATTTAGGCCATGGAACGTTAAAATTTGTATCCAGTGATAAAATTAATAATTCAATTTACATATTATCCAACATTCAGCATCACAGCTTTAAAAAACAATTACTTATTCAATTTATTACAAGTGTTCCTCTAATTGTTTTGAGCAGTGTATCATCATCATCATCTACGTTCCGACTTTCTAGGTCTGCCCACATCTCGGGTGCCTTTAGGTTTGTATTTTTTTATTTGTTTTGGATATCTATCTTCATTCATTCTGTCTATGTGTTTCTTCCATTTTTGTCTATATGTATCCATTTTATCAGTTATTGCAAATATTTCAAGTTCCTGTCTTATTTCCGTGTTGTTGATCCTGTCTTCCTTAGTGCAGCCTTTAACAGATCTCAAAAATTTCATTTCTGCCGCCGTTATCCTACTTAGATCTTGTTTTTTATGTATCCAGGCTTCTGATCCATAGAGCAGTACCGGTACTGCCAACATTTTATAAAATTTCAATTGGGTCTCTCTTGTTGTTTTGTTTATTTAGTGATCGTTTTATCGTACCACATATTCCCTGGAATTTTGCTATTTTATTATTTATATCATTATCATAATTAAATGAAATGTCACTTCCTAGATAATTGAGATGGTTTACCTGTTCTATGATTTTGTTTCCTATTACTATTTTCGATCTGATTTGATTTTTCCCTTGGAATGCCATTACCTTAGTTTTTTCTATGGATATTTTGAGATTATATTGTTCACATATATTATGTAGTTTAAAAATCTTCCTTTGAAGTTCGTCTTCTGTATTTGCTATTATTACCTGGTCATCAGCGTATAATAATGTTTTCAAGTAGTGTGTTTTATCTAATTTTATTCCTTTATTTGTTTCTTCGTTCCATTTTTCTATTATATCATTGATGTATAGGTTAAATAAAACTTGAGAGATACTGCATCCTTGTTTAACTCCTTGATTAGTATGAAGTTTATTTTTACTTACTTCATTTCTAGTTTTTATAACAAAATTTGTGTTCCAGTACAAACTCTTTATAGCTGCTATTAAGTGTTTCGGAATTCCTTTTTCTTTTAAAATTGTCCAGAGTTTTCCTCTGTCTACTTTATCAAATGCCTTGATAAAATCAATAAAAGCTATGTGTGTTTCCTTGTTATATTCTCTTCTTTTGTTTATAAATTCTTTTATCGTAAATATATTATCCATACATGAACGCCCTGGTCTGAATCCACTTTGTTCTTCTGTTAACATTACCTCTGCTATTTGTTTAACCTAAATGTTAAGATTCTTGAGTATATTTTATAGCCTGCAGTTAAAATGCTTATAATATATATATATATATATATATAATTTATTTGTTTATTTACTTATTTAAACCCACGTAACTTACAGGTAGAAGGATCGATGATGATTAAATAATCCTTCAATAATTTATGATTGAAAATATAATTTTTAAAATTACAATACGTATATAAAGTACCTAGTGATAACTTTAAAATGATGTGTACCGCCTCTTTCGAAAGGGAAGTAAAGCCATGGATCCCGTTTTGTAGATTTAGAGTAGCTACATGTAAGAACTTCAAGTCTGAAATAAGAGTGATCTGTGATTAATTTTGCAGCCATTTCACCTGCGCACATGAAACATGACACTATTTATTTGTAGTGTTAAAAACAGGATTAGATAAATTAAACACTAATCATAAAATGTCTGCTATAATGAGTAAAGTGCCTTCATTTGGACAGAGATATAGATAAAACTTAATCTAAAAAAGTACTTTACACTATATGATATTAGAAGAAACAACTTAAATAATTAGCTTATATCCTTGGGAATAACTCCGTATGGATTACTGTATACCAGAGCTATCTGGCACCAGGTGGGAGGTCTTAGTCCTTGAGATATAATATTGCACATTTTAAATAAAATACTGAGTTAAATTATATAACAATTTACGTATATAACATAAATCAAATTCATACAAGAGAGCGAAACTCGTGTTTGCATGTATTTTGAAAAACCGGTGGAGAAAATAGTTACAGAATGAAACACAAATAAATACATAATAAATAATAGTTTAAAAAAAACTAAAAGAACACGCTTTATTAGAAAACTAAAAAATGAAAAATAATTTTAATTTACAAGCTTTGGATAAAATAAAGTGGTCAACAAAAAAATCATCTCCAACACACATAGAATAAAATTAGAGTTATTCACAAAAAGAAAATAATTTTACCATCAAAAGCGTGGGGTGCTCTATATCAATTAATATATTCGATAATAAACAGATATTGGTAAAAGTAAGCTCTCTAAGAAGAAAATGTAAAAATCATAAAAAGCACCCCACGCTTTTGATGGTAAAATTATTTTCTTTTTTTGATAACTCTAATTTTATTCTATATGTGTTGGAGATGATTTTTTTGCTGACCACTTTATTTTATCCCAAGTGTATTGCAAATTAAAATAAGTATTCATTTTCTAGTTTTCTAACAAAGCGTGTTCTTTTAGTTTTTAAAACTATTATTTATTTTTTATTTTTTAGTTTTAATATTTTACAGAATAAGATAAAAAATGTAAATATCCTTAAATTCGATACTATTGTAGTATGAGCTAAAAGTAATACTCTTCTATAAAAAAAACTCTCCCAGCCGGATTTGAACCAGCGACGTATGGATTACTGAAATTATATACCACTAAGAGTTCACTGCTCTACTAACTGAGCTCTTACAACGATTGACTAAAAACTCGACAAGTCCGCAACCTATTTTACCAGTTTTAATTTTTTTGATTTTCGGATGATTCTGGGCAGGATTTTAGAAACAAAATATGAAATTATTGTATTGTCACGGGTCCTCTACACGTATACAAAGTTTCAAGTCGATCCAATGTTTCTAAGTGGGTGAAAATCGCTTTGAAAGATTCCGTTACATTGATACAAACACATTTTTGTTTTTTTGATTTTCTGATGATTATGGCCAGGATGTTAGAAAATAAATATGAAATCATTGTATTGTCACGGGTCCTCTACAAGTATACAAAGTTTCAAGTCGATCCAATGATTTTAAGTGGGTGAAAATCGCGTTGAAAGATTCCGTTACATAGATAGATAGATAGATAGATAGATACAGGTCAAGCTAATATAAAGCGTGTAAAAATAGTACCTAACAAAATAGAAAAATGGAATTATGAATAGCAGCGAATTATTCACTGACAGGAAATGTATGTGTAAACCAAGCGAATTCCTAAGACAGTCGAATTTGTGGTCCCATTTTGCTGGTATGTGGAATATATATATTTATTTTGTTGAGTCCCGGTGGAGTCAGGATTTTTGAACCGACCCAAACCTTCTGGCGGCATTATGGCCCTTGGGTCGAGTCAGCCTCTAACGTAAATGAGTACCAGACACTTGTTTTTGGGGTAAAGGCGGCCGTCACGCAGGGCTGACAACCCGGCTGACATTAAGTACCAGTTGTCTAGAAAAAATGGGAGCCTTATCCTCCTACTACCCCAAGGGCCTCCTGAGGACTGTAGTGGGATCACGTTTAATATTGGAGAAAAGTCAATTTCTTATGCCAGCTTATTTAAAAGCGTTGGACTGCAGTGACAACAAACAATGCATAATCGTTAATTGTACTTGCGTATTGCTATATAATTTGACATCGATTTAAATAACTCCATCGTTACTCTATTGAAAATATTAAATACTTTATGCTAATGGATTGTATAGGAAACTTAGTCTTGCACGACTAATTAATCACAACAAACCAGACACAGTGGAGCAGATTTTTAATTCCGAGTGTAAGGTAAACCCTCAAGTCTTGTTGTGATCAGGTTTAGTTTATGTTTTAAGAACTCCTTCCACGGTTAATTCTATGATATAATAATAATAATAATAATAATAATAATAATAATAATACTTTATTTATTCTGGCAGAGTTAAGGCCATAAGGCCCTCTTTTCCACTCAACCAGCACAAATACAAATAAATATTTGACAAATATAGATATACACTATACTAATTATAAACAGTTAAATATACAATAATGTAGCAATGTAAATGTCATGTACAAACAACTATTTTATAGGGTAATAACAATAATGATATGATAATAATAATAATAATAAATATAAATACATTATACGGGAAACACCAATATATATATATATATATATATATATATATATATATATCTTACACTGGATAATAATGAAGTAGAGTTTAGAGCAAATATAAATTTAGATTTCTTTTAAAAGATGCCAATGTCCGGCAGCCCCTTATTTCTTGCGGTAGGGAATTCCAGTTGCGAGAAGTGAAGATGGTATATGACATGGAGTGATGTGATGTCCTATGTTGCGGTATATTAAGCAAGAGACTATGTTGTGATCTTGTGTTTAAGTTATGGTTTGAGAATAGATACTGGAAACGGGATGATAAATATATTGGGCTTACGGAATTTCATTGTGAAAAATCAAAAATTGCTGCTGTTAGAGGGCTTTTTAAATATTCGTTTCAGGTGAATGTCTACACCTAATGGTCCGATTTTACTGGTTACCGGAGTCGACCTTACTTTCTATGTACCAAATATGGTTTCGATGAAACAAAAATTGCGGCCGCTGGAACGTTAATCGACACATAAACACACACACACACACACACACACACACATATATATATATATATATATTGATAAAAAGTGGCAGTCAGAAGTTATTGGAAATGATCACTGTACTGTTTAATAAATTAATAAATGGCGAATAAGTGCCAGAAGAGTGGAAAGTCGCTATTATAACATCGATCCATAAGAAGGGAGAAAAGATAAAGTGTGATAATTATAGAAATAGCAAATAAATTCAATATGCCAATCTCTGAAAGTAAATCGAAAGTAATGGCATTCAACGGGAAAGACCACATGAGGTGTAAAATCAGTATTAATAACATTATAATACAACAGGTGAACAATTTTAATTATTTAGGATGCAACGTATCATACTGCCAGAACGAAGATATTAATATTAAATTAAATATATTTTACAGAATGTGTGGCACTATAAGACGGACACTGAAAAATAAAACTTTGAGTAGCACACAACTAAAATTTTACAAAATTATGGCAGTGCCTGTCTTAACATATGCAAGTGAAAATTGGACTCTTAACCGTTCAGACAGAAGGAAAATAGAAACTACAGAAATGAAGTTCCTACGTTCAGTAGCAGGTGTGACAATTTTGCACAAGAAAAGAAGTGAGGATATTAGAAAGGACTTAAATATTTTCAATTTAACAAATAGAATTGACAACATGAGAAACAACTGGTATGAACATGTCAAGAGAATGCCTACAGATAGAATCCCTCAGCTGTTACTAAAGTACATACCAATAGGACATAGAAATGTTGGACGCCCATTTACTAGATGGGAGGATTCATTAAATCCCACTTGATGTGAAAACAGGTCAAAAGGCCTAATTTCATGAAGCAGAAGAAAAAGAATTATAGAGGCATATCAGTAACCAGTACATTAAGTAGAATATATGGACGTATACTAAGTAAAATGGTTGATATAGAATACTAGGATAAAGAAATGGAAGAACAATCTGCTTTTAGAAGTGGTAGGTCATGCACAGATAATATATTTTGCATAACACAAATGATAGAAAAAAATAGCAACTAACACAGATTTACATTTGCTTTTTGTCGATTTAACCGAAGCATATGATAGTATTCCCCAGAAAATGTTATCGGAAAATTTAGACGATTCTAACATTACCAAAAAAATAGTAGAAGCTATAAAAGCATTATACAAAGGATCTATTTCGAAAATAAAAGTTGGAAATCATATAACAAAGGGATTTACTATTACAAAAGGTTTAAGGCAACGTTGCAGTCTATCTCCAACTCTATTTAAAAGTTATCGTGAAAGAGTAGTAAGAGACTGGATGAAAAAATGTCAAAAAATGGTCATACCTATCCAAAATACACATGTATATTCACTAAATTTTGCAGATGACCAGGTATTAATAGCACAGGACCACGATGACATAGAATATATGGCTAAAAAACTAAAAGAAGAATATGAAAAATGAGACTTTATATAAACATTGAGAAAACTAAATATCTGTGTATAGGAGAAGAAATGGAAAATATAAATTTCAACAATGGAGAAGAACTAAAACCTAGTATTGAATGCACTTATTTAGGAACAAAATTAGACCATTCAGCCGATAACACACTGGAAATTAAAAATAGAATCGCACAAACAAAACAAGCAATAAATGCTTTAACCTCTGTTTGGTGGAGCAAAAATATTACAAAAAATAGAAAATTACAAATATATCAAACCATAATTCAGAGCATTTTAACATATGGTGCTGAAGTCTGGCAAATTCCTACCAGGGAAATGACAAGAATTTTAAGTACAGAAATGGATGTTTTAAGAAGATCAGCTGGAAAATCTAGAATGGATAGAATACGAAATAAAGAAATAAGGGAAATTATGGGTGTAAAAGAGGAGCCGGACATCATAGAAAAGAAAAGATTGCAGTGATATGGTCATGTCAAAAGAATGCCAGAGCAAAGATTGTCAAAAATTGTTATAGAATGGATCCCAATGGAAAGGAGGAAGACCGAAGAAAACTTGGATAGAAGGGGTACAAGCAGCTATGAATATCAGAAGAATGAAGGAAGATCAATGGATGGACAGAGAGGAATGACGTTTGGTTTCCGGAAGACGGGGGCAGCTGCCATGATACCGAATGATGATGATGATATATATATATATATATATATATATATATATATATATATATATATATTCTACTAGATAGGTTCGGCGAAGATCTTAAAAGAGTTTCAAAAATATTTTACTAGGAACAACCTCAATAGCTTCACTCCTGGGAATTGGCTAAATACCATTCTTAAGAGGTATGGAATAAGGTGCAGACATTTCTAAAGTTCACAAAGATGGTCTCAGTTAATTCCGATTGAGGGTCTTTCCACTTTTCAGCGGTTGCCCTTTTACCAGCCGGCTGCTGGCCCTTCACATCCACATGTGTCAATCACAGAGGTAGATGATCAACAGCCAGTGTAGGGGTGACATGTGGTTAGCATGTCGAGTCCCCCAGCCGTTATAGCTGGTTCCTCAACCTCAATTAATTGATCAAGAAAATCTCGGTCATTTACAGAACCTTCAAATAACAGATGATCCTGTCCACGCATATACTGACCTATAATTAAAAAAATAATTGGAAATAAAGAATATCAAAATAATGTTCTGCGTGTTCAGCGATTTTTTATATTTTTAAACTCTCGGTGCACTACTATAAATAATCCAAATTAATCAACAGAAATTATTACGAACGCAACTGGATCAAATGTTCTGTACATCAATCTTGGAAACAGATCCTCTCTACTTGAGAAGAAACAAAGTAATTTTCTTGAAGCCCTCAAAAGTGTGCTTTCTTCCCGCCATATCCCAAGTCTCTGTTCAAGCTCCAGATTCAGAAGAGGACGCTGGATGGGTAAATGTACTTTCCCAATAAACGTTCGAAAATCCAATGAAATCGCAAAATACAGGAACAAGGATCAACCACTCTCACGAAAAACAAAGCATATCATTATCATAACAAATTAAATTGATTCAGAACAAAATTCGGATATACATTGTTAACCCTAGTACTGTACACGTCTGAAATTGTGACGCAAAACGTACACTATGGTCGCACAGACCCACAATTATTTCCTGGATAAATAAGCACAATTTAGCATACATTATAAAATAACTGTATTTTGATACATTATAACAATATATTAGTACTCAATGATATCCTTTTCAATCAATTTTAGTATCAATGTATCGCGAAATTGTGATAAAAAATGAAATGAGAAAAAATTGAAGTAATAGAACTTGATTGTGTTCCATGTCTAAATAATTTTACTTTGAATTCAATTAAGACCATTATAATGACTATTTAACTCATGCCCCAAATGGGAGTCAATGAACAATCACGTTTCAATGATTTCTGTTTTACAACCAATCAGAGTCGTGTTTCACCAAATATTTATCAGTGTTATAATTACCATATTAAAGAAAGCTCCTCCTTACAATATTGCGTCTTGGCAATAAATAGTATGATCTGGTTGCAGTGATAAACAAAAGAAGCAGTAGAAGCGTACCTATCGTTTCTCATTTGTAAACATCGCCGTTTACATTAAATATATAAATATTTTAAAATAACTATAGTTAAATAATGATTTGTGAGTAAACAGCTTAATTTTATTCGTTAAATAGTCCTAACAAATGCCACTCTTGATTTCCAAATTCTCTAGATAAATTGGAAATCACTCGTGGCATTACTTATGATAAATACATATATTACACAAATATTTTGAAAAGTCCTCAATTCATTAATTATTTATTTGCACACTCTTGGCACCACTTAGCACTGATGTGGACTGTATAGTGTCTTACTATTATTTATGTATGTATCCCACACATCTCTGATAGGAGCCAGTTTATCAAATTCCCGCCTTTTTGTCCTTGTGGCTTTATCATCAAATCTTAAGCAGACTCTGAGAAACTGGAAACGCTTTAGACTCATTGTTGCACGAAATAATGCAATCCCAAAATCATCAGACCACAGTCCAAAGCTTCTGGAGGGGCATCATCTTCAGGAATGTCACTTAGTTCACTTTCATGATTAAGCTCATATATCAATGCTGTCTGTATATCGTTTTCTGTTAACAATACATCATTTCTACGCGCCATTTTTCACAAAAATCGAGTTCACTCTCAGGAATAATAAAGTTACACAAACTGTACACCAGGGTCACAGTGACCCTTAATAAGGTATTCCTAAAAAAATAATTAACTATTAATGACCAACGAAGTTGTACATCCGTCGTCTGGTAGGTCTCACTGAATGTTGAATTTACATCGATAGCAGAGGTATGTGAACGCCATGTAGTCTATGTGCAGGAGTAAATAAAAATCTGCAGGGTCAGACAGACCCTGGTGTACAGTTGTAGGGTTAAAATTGTTTCGGAATCATAGCCATTCTAAATATTTAATATATCTTTACCCCACATGTCCCGCGTGGGGAGCTCCCTGGCGGGAGTTTCCTAACCAGGTTAATTTACTGACTCTTATCTCCCTGCATATCTCAATGAGTCACATATAATTAGCATTTCGTCTCAAGGGATCATTTAGTTAGGCAACTAAAGTATTTTAAAAATACAATAGGAAGTGAAATTAGGAGGTTTATTTAATAATTAAGATATTTGGTCTGTGTATTCTTAACTCTTATCTTTTGTTAAATATATGTTTGAAGGATTCTGAGCCCCATCTCCAGCGATTAATTAACTAATGTATTACTTGGATGATTTAGTTAAATTTTACACAGAGGTATTTTTATTCAGGCTTGCGGTTCTTTTACGAGATTGGAAAACTTCAGACTCGGGACAAACGACATAAAGTACCTCCCAGAGGACTTGTCCCTTGGATTTTTGCATCCTTAAAATTCATCGACCTAGGTTTGAATCCGTGACCCTCAGGACTAGAGGCAAGAACATACCTACTATACCACTGCGGATTCTACATGTTAAAGCAAATAATTCACAATATATTTCAATATGTTACTGAGTTAATTTGACTTTTTTTTTGGATTGCGGATCTCCTTGTTAAGGAGGACAAAGTAACTGCTCACCAACTGTTGCAGGATATTTCGCTTTAGATGTAGGCAGAGAGGTACACAGAAAGTAAGAATGGACTTGCAGAATGTGTTAAAGTTAGAGTAATTCGATTTCATACTCATGTTATTAAAATTAAAAGTAAAATTCCATAATATTAAACTCGCTGAAAGTTAAAGGTGGGTTTTTGGGTGAGATGTCCCAAGTTGTAGATTTGTGTTTGTAATAATTTGAATAAAATTTTGGAGCAGGTGAATAATTTTACATATCTAGGATGCAATATCTCATATGAAGAAGAAAAGGATGTAAATGCAAAAATATCTAAATTTTTAAGAATTTTAGGGTTAATAAATTCTATCTTCAAGCCACAGTTAGTCCAAAAGCATTCAAGACTGAAAGTGTATAAAACACTGGCTCTTCCATCTCTTTTGTATGGTAGCGAAGTATGCACGTTGAAACAGAAGGATATACAGAGACTTAGATCTGCTGAAATGAGATATCTTCGGAGGACTGCAGGATACACACTACTAGATCACAAAAAAAATGAAGACATCTTAGAAGAATTACACATGGAACCTTTAGAAAACAAAATTTCTGATTATAAGTCAAGATGGATGCAACATGTTCGTCGAATGGAAGATCACAGAATACCCAAACTAATGTTAAGATATCAACCTGCAGGAAGAAGAAGACCAGGACGTCCACTCAAAAGACTTCTGGATGGTGTTTCTCTTGAGGCCGAAACAGGTCAACAAATGGCCTAAATTCGTGAATGTACTATGATGATGATAATTTGAATCGCTTTAATTCTGCCACGGCACTAATAACTCCAGTCAGGGGAATGAGGAAAAGTTTCTTACACAAAAAAATAACGACACTTTATTTAACAGATAAACTAAAAGTTATTTTATTAAAACTCTCACTTCAGTTAAGATGAATCTTGTAGATTAATAATTCAAAAGACTCCGGCTTAGGTTAATAATTTTCACTTATAGAAGATTACCATTTTATGTACATAATGGATGACGAATTCTAACGGTCAATCCTTCAAGTATTATACTTTATTTCCACTCATGGACTATTTATATTCAAGATGGATGAATTTTATATCACTATATGATCTTCCATAACTTTAACACTATTCTTTCAACTAATATCAAGAAAATAAACCACTATTCTCTTATTTCTTGAGAAGCAGTTGCTTAACATGACTGACCTTCTTCAAGTATTGTAGCCATCCTCTTCTTATTCAGTTATAACCTCGAAGTTCTGATTGGTCCAACTGAAAAGGAAGGAGTACTCCTAGCTGACTCCTATCCAATTCTTCCAATCCCATTTATTTCTTTATAAAAATTATCAATTTGAATATTTAAAGTATTTTACATATATTGCATCAGTTGGAAAAACATCCAACTGTATTAACAGTTTATATTGACCAGTTTGAATTTTTTATATACTTATAAAAAATTTGAATTCTCTAAATCAATCTTATGTCATTCTTAATATAAATAAATATAATTATGTTTAAATATTAAATAAACAAAACAAAAACCCTTACTATTATTATTATATGGGGATAAATATCCGGTCTTAAAGTTAGCATATTTGTTTTTCTGGACGTTTATTACTTTATATAACTTTAAAGCAAATAGTTGAAAGAAAATAGTAAAATATAAGTGAATGTAATATAGGAAATAATAGGATAAAAGGGGGATCAGAGAGCAGGATTTACTCATGGTGGGATGTATTGAATCCAGTCACTAAGCATATCCCTGCAACCGTCACGTCAGCGTAGAATCGCGTTTTCCGATCTGTTGACTACATTCTTGGAGATTGATGTTCATGACATCAAACACAAGCAAGATTTACTGGAGAACACGTTACCCTTCAGTACAATGCATTCACAATATTTTCTGTACCATTTGTACAGTCTGTTCTATAAAAACACTGTTATTACGTTCCCATTTTGAAATCCTTTTACTTCTAATTCAGGTTGGATGGAGGAATAAAGAATAGTAAATATTATTCACAATTATCCCTTCCAGTTGACATAACAAGAGAAAATGTTTCAATTATGCCGATGTTTCCAGCTATACACGCTGGCGCTCTATCATTCAGCTACTTAGGTATGATTCTCGGACTAGTCTAAATTCCTCATTCTTTAATCTCAGAGATCCCTTTAAGTACCGAAACATGATTTGATGGAGATGTTTCTTCTGCGTTAAATTATTATAATGACTAAATGTGGTAGCTACAGTCAACAGACGGCTTTTCTGTAAGCATTAATATCCACATTAATAATAATAATAATAATAATAATAGTAATAATAATAATAATAATAACAATAATACTTTATTTATTCTGGCAGAGTTAAGGACATAAGGCCCTCTCTTCCACTCAACCAGCACAAATACAAATAAATATTTGACAAATATAGATATACACTATACTAATTATAAACAGTTAAAGATACATTAAATGTAGCAATGTAAATGCCATGTACAAACAACATTTTATAGGGTAACAACAGTAATGATACGATGATAATAACAATAATAATAATAATAATAATAATAATAATAATAATAATATAAATATGATAAATTATACGAGAAACACCAATTAATATATATACCTTACAGTAGGTAATAATGAAGTCGAGTTTAGAGCAAATATAAATTTATATTTATTTTTTTTAAAGAGTGATGTAATGTCCTATGTTGCGGTATATTAAGCAAAAGTCTAGTCAGCAAAAAAAAAAAAGTAAGAGTTCCATGCAGTCGAAGACCCTAATTAACTGTGAACACAGTTTGACTACTTACGCGGTACTTAATACGATGTGTTGTAATTATTTTACATGAGATCAAAACATCGTAATGGCTTTGGCTTCTTGTAATTGAAGTAACTTCGTTAAATCTTTTGAACAAATGTAGTTGCATTACTTCATGGGAATTTAGGTATTAAAGAGAGAGTAGCTCATTGTTAGAACGCCAGCACGCAAAACTAGCAATCGTGGGTTAAAATCCCGACTCAGGTGCAATATTTTGTTTAAGTTATGTTATCCAGAGCCAACAGTTAGCTGTTCCGAAATCATTAATTTTCAGGTCATTCAATCTTTTTGTAAGAAATACGAAAACTTACTTACTCACTGGCACTATCGAACCCGTAGGTTCATATCCGCGCGGACATAAGCTCTCCATACATCCCTATCCTGAGCTAATGCTTTCCAATCATTCCCTCTATAATCTACTTCCCTCAAATCATAGTTAATATTGTTCTCCCCCCTCATTCTTGGTCTACCAACTGGGCGTTTTCCTTCTGGCTTTCCTATAAGAAGTTGCCATGCACGTCTTTCATTCCCCATACGCGCAACATGTCCTGCCCATTGCAGTCTACGAGACTTAACTGTTCTTATTATATCTGGCTTCCTATAAAGACCATGTAGTTCATTGTTATTTAGTCTTCTCCATTCACCTGTCTGTTCATCTCTCTTTGGTCCAAAAATGTTCCTAAGAACTTTATTCTCAAATACTCGTAATCTCCTTTCCTCCCTTAAAGTAAGAGTCCATGTTTCGCACCCATATAATATAACTGGTAGAATAATAGTTTTATATATTTTCAGTTTAACGTTTTTTGAAAGGAGTTGGGACACCAAGAGTCTCTGCAATGCATAATAGCACGCATTTCCAGAATTGAGCCTATGTTTAATTTCTTTGTGCATCTCATTCCTATTTGTGATTATTGTTCCTAGGTATTTGAAGTCAGCCACTTCCTCAAAATTTCCCTCATTTGTCATTAGCTGTCCATTTCCATTATATACTGAATTTCTACGTGTGACCATATATTTAGTTTTACTGATATTTACTTCCAGTCCTAATTTCTTAGTGTTACTCAATGGTGTGTGAAGAAATACGAAAACTCTAGCACAAATCTGATAGGTTCCGTAATGTCGATTTATAATATAGAACATTGAAATGTCTACCCATACACTGTGACTTAAAATATTCACATTTAAATATTAATTATTTGTTATATTAATGGTTATACTGTAACTAATTTTCCTTAGAGTCCTGCCACATTACAAGTGGTACAGCATCATTTATAATTATTTATACTCTTTCACAGATAGCTCTTTATCGTCTTATAAACGACCAGACTATTGCATCACCGTTTACCGTCAGTTTAACAAAACCAAAGAAACTTCCAAGTGTTACAAGTACAACAGAGGAAAACAAATTTGAATTATATAGACTATTTAACTCATGCCACAAATGGGAGTCAATGACGAATCACGTTTCGATGATTTCTGTTTTACAACCAATCAGAGTCGTGTTTCACGAAATATTTATCAGTGTTATAATTACCATATCAAAGAAGGCTCCTCCTTTTTAATATTCTGAACAGGTCTGAACATTATTTTGCAGTTACTGAGCCTGCGAGAAATACGGCTACCAGATTGTATATATAGTGCATGAATGTCAACACAAGAAGAAACAAAAAGAAACCACTGTTTGCACTTTCTTAAATGTATTTTTTCCCAGGTAACAATCCAGAAAAATATAATTGTCATATTTACATCATACGACATCAGAAATGAATTAATATACAGTTTGATGTGTTTCATTGTTTCTCCACTAAAGAGCATTCTTGCAATATTGCGTTCCTTTGGCAATAAATAGTATGATCTGGTTGCAGTGATAAACAAAAGAAGCAGATGAAGCGTACCTATCGCTTCTCATTTGTTTTCAAACATCGCCGTTTACATTAATTATATAAATATTTTAAAATCACTATAGTTAAATAATGATTTGTGAGTAAACAGCTTAATTTTATTCGTTAAATAGTCCTAACAAATGCCACTCTTGATTTCCAAATTCTCTAGATAAATTCACTCCTCACTCTGTGAGTCGTGAATTTATCGATAATTTGGAAATCACTCGTGGCGTTACTTATGATGATACGTTAATACCACTTTTATTATAGAGCTAAATCAAAATTAATTATTTAATCTACATAAATATATTTTAATAGTTACGTTAAAATTTTCATTTCACTTTATCAAATGGTAGTGTTGATCTATATATAATTGAACCCTCCTTCATTTCTTTCTTTGATTAAGTAATATTGCAAATAGTTGACTAGTTTATCACAAATAGAAAGTTTGTACATTGAGTAAAATACATTGGACAATAATTTGTGTAGATACACATTACGCGTGTTCGTAGTTTGTCATAAAATAGTACTAGTAACTTCCAAACAGTTCAATCTAACCATATCTTTGGGGTTAAATTTGAATGGTTTTGAATATGGAAGACATTTGTTAAACTTATTAATTCCAACATAATATTTAATTATGAACGATGCAAGTATATAAAGTATTTGATGAATTCATTTCAAAATTAAGGTATATTTCAGATATAAATATCTCAACACATGCTCTAAAATCCGACTATAGCCATCCTCTTTTAACTAAGTATTGTATATTTCTTGTAAGATAATGTACTGTAAATATTACCTTTAATAGTAAAGTAAAGTGATCCCACGAGAGGCCCGGAGGCCCTTAGGGTAGTTCGAGGTTAAATCTCCCACTTTTCTAGGCAATCGGCACTTTATGTCAGCCGGGTTGTCAGCCCTGCGTGACGGCCGCCTTTACCCCCAGAACAGGCGTCCGGTACTCATTTCCGTTAGAGGCTGAGTCGACCCCAGGGCCATAGTGCCGCCAGAGGGTTTGGGTCAGTTTAAAAATCCTGACCCCAACGGGACTTGAACCCTCGACGCTCCGGCTTGTAGCTCAGTGCCTTAACCACTACGCTACGGCGTGCCCCTCATATTACCTTCAATGCATATAATATTCCTACTTACTTACTTACTTACTTACTTATTTACTCACTGGCACTATCGAACCCGTAGGTTCATGGCCGCGCGGACATAAGCTCTCAATACATCCCTATCCTCAGTCAATGCTTTCCAATCATTCCCTGTATAATCTACTTCCCTCAAATCATAGTTAATGTTGTTCTCCCACCTCATTCTTGGTCTACCAACTGGGCGTTTTCCCTCTGGCTTTCCTTCAAGAAGTTTCCATGCACGTCTTTCATTCCCCATACGCGCAACATGTCTTGCCCATCGCAGTCTACGAGACTTAACTGTTCTTATTATATCTGGCTTCCTATAAAGACCATGTAGTTCATTGTTATGTAGTCTTCTCCATTCACCTGTCTGTTCATCTCTCTTTGGTCCAAAAATTTTCCTAATAACTTTATTCTCAAATACTCGTAATCTCCTTTCCTCCCTTAAAGTAAGAGTCCATGTTTCGCACCCATATAATATAACTGGTAGAATAAAAATGTACATCGTAATTATTTTTAGATACCCCCTGCTGTTTATCCGGCGTTGTCCGGGAATCTACTCATCTCGATCTTCTTGACATAAATGAGCTAAAAGACAAAATCGTTATTGTGAGTTATCCAGTTATCCGTAAACGAATACCCGCCATGTGCTGCTATGCTTGCACAGGAATCTACGTACTTGCCTCGATTTTCTTGGCATCAATTAAAGATAAAAATGGTTATTGTGAGTTATCCGTTAGAGATAAACATATGCTGCCGCGGGCTTTTTTGTAGAGCTTTTTCAGATATCCAATTCCGTATACATTAACTTTGTGTATTTGTTATGGTTTAGGTAGCGTAAGCCATTTAAGCGTCCAAAGAGCTAATTTTTTCACGTTTTCCACTACAAAAGACGATTTTTAAGGGTGTAAGAGTTGCGTATCACAACTCTCTTATAGCCTGTGTTCATCCCGGGAATCTCCTGAACATTTTGCAAAAACCCCATTACAATCGTTTCAACGGCATGGCCGCGCATAAAGTACGAACAAACAAACATTCATTTTTATATATTACAGTAGATGTGGATAGCAACGGGAAGCTACCACATCTATAATTTTCTAGAAAAGCTGTAATATGGAAATGCTATGATTGCAGTGAAATACCTGCCCTCGGGCAGAATTACTATGGATGGATATATTTTTATGGTTTGTATAGTATAAATTTGTAGCATACATTAGGCATACACTAGAGGCCTCGGGAAGCCATTGCGATAATAGGATGCACTACAGCCACAATATTTCAGCCGAGTTGTCAGCAATAATTTGCCTTTTATTCTCAGAGCATGCGTCTGGTGCTCATTTTTGTTCGATGTGATACGACCTCTGAGCCATGACGTTTAGGCTTTGAACTCGCGAACTTCCACCTTCTATCTTTTACTTTAATGAACTATCCTACGGCTTGCCCACTTAACTTAGAAGGACTCCTTTAATGACCAGTCAATTAATATTTAAGAACTTAATTATTTCAATGTAAAAACCTAGATTTTTATTTAAAGTGAAATTTGGAATTCGGTAAATATGATAAAAAAATCATCCTGCTATGAGCAGATTCTAAGAAAACGTATAGATTATAAGCAGTACTTTAACATTAGCGACACAGGATAATGTTAAACATCTTCTTCTACTACAAGGTATAGGCTTTGCAGCCTGTTCCAGCGAAGTTAAAAGTGGAGTCCATCTTCTACGTGGTCGGCCAACATCTCTTGTTCTCTGGGATTATACAGGAAGGTTCTTTTTTGTATTCTTTCGTTGTTCATTCTCATTAAGTGTTCTGTCCATTTCTTATTATTTTCGCTGTATTTTATCCTCCATTTTATATATATTTAATTCTTCTCGTATAGTTTCATTCCTTATTCTATCCGCTCTTGTGCATCCTTTCACATTACGTAAAAACAGCATTTCCGCAGTCTGTATCCTGCTTTTATCCCTTGATTTCATTATCCAATTTTCACTTCCATACAACAACAAAGGAACAGCCATTATTTTATATAATTTAAGTTTCGTATCTTTCCTTGTTTCCGACCTAAGGTTCTTTTTATGGTTCCACAAATAGCCTGAAATGTATTTACTTTATTCTCTATATCTTTATTTTCTCTATAAGTTATATCACATCCTAAGTATTGGAAATGTCATATTTGTTCTATTATTTTGTTATCCAGTACAATTTTTGATCTAATTCCATATTTACGAATAAATGCCATTACTTTTGAGTTATTTTATTCATATTTTACAATTATAACGTTAAACATTGCATCTGAAAGACGTAGGAATATTATACTATAATTATTTGCTAAACTGGATAATATTTATTTAACTGTAATTAGAAACCCCGTGGCAGTTAGAGTATAGTATATTTATATAACATGAAAATCTAAATACATTTCCTGAATAGGGACTTGAGTTTGGTTTTAAAAGCTTCAGTAAATTAATTCAGATCGACTTACAGTTGATATGTTTCTACTTCAGAGATAAGTGATTATCATGAATGATTTAGTACATCAGAACGTAGAGTATTCCATGAGTACTCGAGTCAAGAGCTACTGTTAATATTGCTTTCCATAAATATATGAAAGCATGTCATATTAGGCAATATGCAGTTTACCCAAGAGAAAATTGAAAACTGCTTTGTTAAATGTTAATTATTTTATAACACGAAGCCTTCAAATGATGTTTCAAAATTGACTTCTTAATGCAATTCTATTGACATGAGATCATTTCACTGTCATGCAAATTACGTCCGTTACCGGGACGTAAATCCTCTTTAGACATTTGAGGATGGTAATTTGTGGCAAACAGCTTTATATAATTGGCTGAGTTAAAAATAATTACGATATACATTTTTTTACTTATTCAACTAAACATAAAAGCACATTAATTTTCTTTTATTTAGGCGTAGTAACGCACGCCAGGTATTAGCAATAAAGAATATAAGTTGCATTAAAGGTAATATTTACAGTACATTTTCTTACAAGAAATATACAATACTTATTTAAATGACAATGGCTAAAGTCGGATTTTAAAGCACGAGTTGAGATATTTATATCTGAAATATACCTTAATTTTTAAATGAATTCCTGAAATACTGTATATACTTGCATCGTTCATAATTAAATATTATGTTGGAATTAATAAGTTTAACAAATGTCTTACATATTCAAAACCATTCAAATTTAGCCCCAAAGATATGCTCAGATTGAACTGTTTGGAAGTTACTAGTACTATTTTATGACAAACTACCAACACGCGTAATGTGTATCTACACAAATTATTGTCGAATGTATTTTACTCAATGTACAAACTTTCTATTTGTGATAAAGTAGTCAACTATTTGCAATATTACTTAATCAAAGAAAGAAATGAAAGAGGGTTCAATCAATATAGATCAATACTACCATTTGATAAAATGAAATGAAAATTTTAACGTAACTATTAAACTTCCATGCAAATTACGTCCGTTACCGGGATGTAAATCCTCTTTAGAGATTTAAGGATGATAATTTGTGACAAACAGCTTTATATAATTGGTTGAGTTTTATAACAATTTTGTCCTCCTCCGTAATGATACATAGCACAATCCCAGGGCATTATCTTCGTTACTTTCGTTTTCAAAGAACGGACGTATTAAATAAAGTATACAAGTACTTTCTTAAATATATTTCAGGACTTTGTAAAGTGATCCCACAACAGGCCCGGAGGCCCTTGCGGTAAGTAGGAGGTTAAGGTTCCCACTTTTTCTAGACAATCGGCACTGTATGTCAGCCGGGTTGTCAGCCCTGCGTGACGGCCGCCTTTACCCCAGAACAAACCTCTGGTACTCATTTCCGTTAGAGGCTGAGTCGACCCAGGGCCATAGTGCCGCCAGAGGGTTTGGGTCAATTTAAAAATCCTGACCCCAACAGGACTTAAGCCCTCGACCCTCCAGCTTGTAGCTCAGTGCCTTAACCACCACGCTACGGCGTGCCCCCATTTCAGGACTTGGCAAGGACTATTTTTAACAGAGAAATTTTGTATGAATTTGGGTCATTTCAGGACAACAAAATATTTAAAAAATGTACATTCACATACTGGTTGCGGCTAATCTAAGATAAATAACGATTAGAGAAATCTGCGTGTGACTACAATATTAGGAATATAGATGCGAAATTCTGGGCAAACAAGATTACGAGGGGATGCAAAAGATAGGTTGGGTATGGGAAACGGGAGCGAAAAGAATGTACGTAGCAAAATCAGGAGGAGGTACTTCGATATAAACATTTTAAGTACTTCATTAACAGCGCAGGAAATTCAAGCTTTGCCGAGCGATGA
Organism: Diploptera punctata; assembly: GCA_030220185.1. Classification (NCBI taxonomy): domain Eukaryota; kingdom Metazoa; phylum Arthropoda; class Insecta; order Blattodea; family Blaberidae; genus Diploptera; species Diploptera punctata. The sequence goes on along the minus strand of JASPKZ010007328.1, from coordinate 255,993 downwards.
TAGAATAAGGTCATCAGTTTAACGCAATCGATAACACAATGTCCATCTTGCACAGAGAAAATAACTACAAAATCAACATCCTAGATGACATTGTAATATTCAAAGAAAACAAACATGTTGAACGAGAATACATCCAACGACCTGCACCCTCTGTATAAAATCTACTAAAACCTTCAATACTATTGTAGAAGCTGCTGAAGGAAGATCTTCTGAAAGATCTAGCCTACATTTTTAATGTTTGATGAAGTTTTATAAATAGAAGTTTTTTATATGAGGACGACTGATAGAATATATACAAATTTTATAATTTTAATGTTTTGTAAACCAACAAAATATTTTCGCGGATTGTACGAAAACTTTCGCTGTGCTTGTAAAGAGACGTAAATAGGGTTGGGGAAAAGAACCATATATATATATATATATATATATATAGTCTAGGATTGAAAGACAGATATGGGGCACGCCGTAGCGTAGTGGTTAAGGCACTGAGCTACAAGCCAGAGGGTCGAGGGTTCAAGTCCCGTTGGAGTCAGGATTTTTAAACTGACCCAAACCATCTGGCGGCACTATGGCCCTGGGGTCGACTCAGCCTCTAACTGAAATGAGTACCAGACGCTTGTTCTGGGGTAAAGGCGGCCCGTTACGCAGGGTTGACAACCCGGCTGACATAAAGTGCCGATTGTCTAGAAAAAGTGGGAGCCTTAACCTCCTACTACCCCAAGGGCCTCCTGAGGCCTGTTGTGGGATCACTTTACCTTGGGGGGCACGCCGTAGCGTAGTGGTTAAGGCACTGTGCTACAAGCCGGGGGTCGAGGGTTCAAGTCCCGTTGGGGTCAGGATTTTTAAACTGACCCAAAACCCTCTGGCGGCACTATGGCCCTGGGGTCGACTCAGCCTCTAATGGAAATGAGTACCAGACGCTTGTTCTGGGGGTAAAGGCGGCCGTCACGCAGGGCTGACAACCCGGCTGACATAAAGTGCCGATTGTCTAGAAAAAGTGGGAGCCTTAACCTCCTACTACCCCAAGGGCCTCCTGAGGCCTGTTGTGGGATCACTTTACCTTGGGGGGCACGCCGTAGCGTAGTGGTTAAGGCACTGTGCTACAAGCCGGAGGGTCGAGGGTTCAAGTCCCGTTGGGGTCAGGATTTTTAAACTGACCCAAACCCTCTGGCGGCACTATGGCCCTGGGGTCGACTCAGCCTCTAATGGAAATGAGTACCAGACGCTTGTTCTGGGGGGTAAAGGCGGCCGTCACGCAGGGCTGACAACCCGGCTGACATAAAGTGCCGATTGTCTAGAAAAAGTGGGAGCCTTAACCTCCTACTACCCCAAGGGCCTCCTGAGGCCTGTTGTGGGATCACTTTACCTTGGGGGGCACGCCGTAGCGTAGTGGTTAAGGCACTGTGCTACAAGCCGGAGGGTCGAGGGTTCAAGTCCCGTTGGGGTCAGGATTTTTAAACTGACCCAAACCCTCTGGCGGCACTATGGCCCTGGGGTCGACTCAGCCTCTAATGGAAATGAGTACCAGACGCTTGTTCTGGGGGTAAAGGCGGCCGTCACGCAGGGCTGACAACCCGGCTGACATAAAGTGCCGATTGTCTAGAAAAAGTGGGAGCCTTAACCTCCTACTACCCCAAGGGCCTCCGGGCCTGTTGTGGGATCACTTTACTTTACTTTACTTTACTTGAAAGACAGATCAGGGCTCACTTAGTCTAGATTGGGAGTTTGGAAATTTATAAAACTAACAATGAAATATTTTGGTTTTTATTTATAGTTACATTTAAGTATAAAAATAATATTAAAATACAAAATTATTTATTAACTTTTAACTATATTATTTAGGTAATATCAAAATACTGCATTAGCACTTACTGTTTTTGGTAAGATTATCTGATTTTCAAAAAAGTTTATTTGGATTCTTTCACCACTACGTGCTTTTCAATATAAGATGTGAAAACGTTCTTAATCCAATGGACTCTACACAAAAGATCAAATAATTGAAAAAATATTAAGTTTTAAATAAGCTTACATAACCTAAGTGCGAAAATTATGTAACAGAAGTTGAAATGAAACTAACAAAAATAAATAATAGTTTTAAAAAACTAAAACAACACGCTTTATCAGAAAACCGAACTAAAATGATGGGAAATGATTTTAATTTCCAATACGGTTGGGATAAATCATTTTACCATCAAAAGCGTGGGGTGCTCTTTATCAATTAATATATTTGATAACAAACAGATATTGGTAAAAGTAAAGTCTCTAAGAAGAAAATGTAAAAATCATAAAAAGCACCCCACGCTTTTGATAGTAAAATGATTTATCCCAAGCGTATTGGAAATTAAAATTATTTCTCATCTTTTTAGTTCGGTTTTCTAATAAAGCGTGTTGTTTTAGTTTTTTAAAACTATTATTTATTATTTATTTTTTAGTTGTAATGCTTTTACAGAATAAGATAAAAATGTAAATATCTTTAAATTCGATACTATTGTAGTATGAGCGAAAAGTAATACTCTTCTAAAAAAACAAGAACTTCCCAGTCGGATTGAACCAGCGACCTATGAATTACTGAAATTACTCGTATATACCACTACAGTTCACCGCTCTACCAACTGAGCTCTTACAACGATTGACTAAAAAGTCGACAAGTCCACAACCTATTATACCAGTTTTCATTTTTTTCATTTTCTGATGATTCTGGCCAGGATTTTAGAAACAGAATATGAAATTATTATATTGTCACGAGTCCTTTACAAGTATACAAAGTTTCAAGTCGATCCAATGTTTGTAAGTGGGTGAAAATCGTGTTAAAAATTCCGTGTACATAGATACAAACACACTTTATTTTATTTTATGATGATTCTGGCCATGATTTTAGAAACAAAATATGAAATTATTGTACTGTCACGAGTCCTTTACAAGTATACAAAGTTTTAAGTCGATCCAATGATTTTAAGCGGGTGAAAATCGCGTTGAAAAATTCCGTTACATAGATAGATAGATACAGGTCAAGCTAATGTAAAGCGTGTAAAAATAATAAATTTTATCGAATCATGAGAACTTCCCTATGTGTTAAATTTTGGTAATATTTGTATATTTCATAAAATATTTAATTCATGAAACTGGGCAAAGATTACACCTTTTAGTCGCATTTGGATGCACTATTATGTATTTACGATTTCTAATCAGTATTGTTAAGTATACATCATCAGATCTAATTAAAAAGCTATTATTTAAGGATTATTTTCCGAGGCCTTATCAAATGTTTCTAAATAGTTTATTTTACATTGTCAAGTACTTAGCCTTACGCCAAACACCCAAGTTGGAAGACAGAACATATTTCCATCTGTCCACGACTGTTTATCCAGTATATTCGCAGCTACCTTCATATTTGATGAGCGAAATCTCGATCGCAACTGGAGAACATCCCATTTTGTGATGACACAACCCATAATCATGTGAAAATAGTAGTAGTAGTAGTAGTAGTAGTAGTAGTAGTAGTAGTAGTAGTAGTAGTAGTAGTAGTAGTAGTAGTAGTAGTAGTAGTAGTAGTAGTAGGACTTTATTAGACAAAAGTAAGATATTTACAATATTATTTACAAATATGGGTCGCACGGGTAGTAAGCCGTACGTGCTGTTGACAGTCCGTTACAATAAAGTAATAATTGCTACTAGTGTAAAGAAAAATAAACAACAAAAAAAGCAATAACATTACAATTACATAAAGAAAACGCAATAATATTACAATTAAATAATAACACAATAGCATTATACACTAAAAAAAAGCAAATAACATTACAATTACATAAAGAAAACACAGTAATATTACAATTAAATAATAGCACAATAGCATTATACACTAAAAAAACATAACATTACAATTACATAAGAAAACACAGTAATATTAAAATAAAAGTATTGGAAATGCCTTAGCATGGACGCGAAGACAATATTCGTATAGATCTTAATTATATGTTGGAGATATGAACTGAATTAATTAGGCTGATTATAAGAAACAAAGACTGCGGCATAAAATCAACGAATCCGTAAGAAAGAGTTAATTGTTCTTACAGTATTACTTAAGCACTAATTGAGATACGCCCCGCCGTAGCATTACATAGTGCCAGAATGTTACGGGTTCGATTCTCGATGGGATCAGGTTTTTTAATTAATGACATATCTTCTGGCGAGGCCATGGTCCTCGGGTGAACTCAGTCTCTAAGTGAAATGAGAACCAGACGTGTGATCTGGTCATAATTCGACTGAGATGCAGGACTGACAACTCAACTCATACCTCGTTCCAATTGTCTAGGAAAGTGGTGCACTTAAAATCTTACTATTCCAAGGGATATAAAATAAAATAAGTTAAAATACCTTCTTAGGTAAAATCCGTCGTCCTAAACTTTTAAAATATGTGATCTTTATGCCTGTAGGCCGTTCAGGACAACCGCCCCATCTTCAGCAGTTCATTTTTCGCTACAGCTTCCAAGATGATGTTTGATGCTGCTGGTCCTAATGTGGCTTTGTCGTGACAAAGCGGCATGAAATATCAACCTGGAAGCTGTAGCGAAAAATGAACTGCTGAAGATGGGACGGATGTCCTGAAAGGCCTACAGGCACAAAGATCACATATTTTAAAAGTTGAAGGACGACGGAATTTACCTAACAAGGTATTTTAACTTATTTTATTTTATGACTCTCCACCTCAACGGTTTTAACAATGAAATGTATTAGCATTCCAAGGGATTCTTAAGGGCGGTAACAGGTTTTCTTTACCTTTATCTGAGGACCAATTAATCTTATATTGAAACAATAATATACATTTTTACATTTTCAGAAATAATGTTTTCTTATTCACCGTTAGGGCCTATGTATGTAATAAGCCTTTCGTGAAAATACGGACTTATTTTGAAAGTTATTTCACATGTATTAAGTGTAAAATTTCTATATAAAACTAGTACCTCATATTCACACTCGTCCTCGATTATCAACACTAAATAGGTATTAATTTTATATTAAAATTGTATATAGTGATATCAACTGAGTATCGTAATTTATTTTTAAAATATTGACGTTTTAAGTTATCCATTTTTTCTAACAATATTGTAATTTTTTACATTTTTACTGCAGTAATGTTTGATGTACGGTTACTCTAATGTAATATAAAATTAAAATATTCGACCTAATAGAAATTTACAAGGTAGAGCCCTTACTAATTTTCATGACCATGCCCTAATAATTATTGTCATAATTTTAGCTATTGTAACTTACATAATAGTTACATTTTAATATATAAAAATTACGTGTCACGTTGTTTGTCCGCGATGGAATCCTAAACTACTGAACCGATTTTAATAAAATTTTGCACACCGTGTGCTGTTTGATCCAACTTGAGACCTAAATTTATATTCGCATTATTTTTATTGGAAATTATTTGTTTATTATTTGACAAAGAGTTATAATTATCTGTGAGTTCCATACGATTCTAACAGATGGCCGTGTAAGGTAATTGGTTTATTATTTAACCAGGTGGCTGTGCTTTTTGTTGCAACCGCAAATTTCAATTGAATTACAAATATTGATTATTTCATAATTTAAGTATGTTCAGTGTTTACCTTATTTTTAATTGATTGATAATAATATTAATTTGGTGTGTAAGTATTAGTTTTAAGTAATCTGGCTGAAAGACAGCAACTTAATTTAAATTTAACTGAACCGAGAAGGGACATTGAATAAGTTCTACAGACCATGAATGATAAGATATCAAGTGAATTTCCGCAAATTGGTATAGGCCTATGTGACATAAATCTTACATTTAAGAAGAATGTCAATTTAAAAACATATGGAGGTCCTAAGAACGGAGTAACAGAATTGTAAGTAAGTCTGTTAGTTATAATAATACAGAAACAATCTCCATGCCCCAATTAAATGAAAAACAAGATGACTATAATATATCACAAGATGGTATTACTATACAGAGACTTCTTGATGATGATGAGAATTCAAACTGCCAACAAGTTCGTAGAAAAAAACGAAAGTATAATGAAATGAGCAAGCCTCCTCAAAATATTCCATCAATAAATGTATATAATCCTTATGATACACTTATGGATGATACTGAGAATGCAGACAACATAAATTCATCTCAATCAACAAAACCACTTCCACATAAACCACCACCCATATTTATACCGGGTGTAGTTAACGTACCAGAACTAAAAAATTGTGTAAAACAAAAATTTCTGATTTAGATTTCTCACTTAGTTTACTACAACATAATCTAACATATACCTTAGCCACAGCAACGCGTGGCCGGGACTTTATATATATAAAACAAAGTCGGATTAGTTACACTATTTATAACTCAAGAACGGCTGGGCCGATTTTTATTATCTTTGATTTGTTGGATTTGTTTCCGCCCCGAATAGCAGATAACTATTAAAACATCGGAAAAATTAATGTAAAAATATTTAAAGGCGATACGACGTTTGCCGGGCCTGCTATTTGATTATAAACTACTTTAATAATCGGTTCCTACTTGAAGGGTCAAATCAAATATGTTTACATATTTCATGCCTCATTCTATTGCATAAACAAGATAAATTTTATTTCATTGTATTACAAGTTTGTTTGTTAATTTTGAAAACAAAGAATGCTCTCTTTTCCCTGTAAAATACAAGCAGGAAATGTGCTATGATGTGACTGTTTTATTCCAGGAAACACACTTTGTTATATCAGTGAACAACGGTCTCAGTTGTTAAAGAACAATATTTATTTCCACCCCAGAGCACATCCACCACATTTGTTATTGATGAGAAACCAGATAGATGCAAATTCTCGGTAAGCTGAAATAATATATTCCGGGATGTTTATTAATATCAAAACTTACCTTTGTTACCAAGATTATAAACGGATTAATATGTATTACACACTTGGAGAGTAGTAGTAGTAGTAGTAGTAGTAGTAGTAGTAGTAGTAGTAGTAGTGTAGTAGTAGTAGTAGATGTTTTATTTGAGCGATTTGCTAGTTAATCCTAATAATAATAATCATCATCATCATAGTACATTCACGAATTTAGGCCATTTGTTGACCTGTTTCGGCCTCAAATGAAACACCATCCAGAAGTCTTTGGAGTGGACGTCCTGGTCTTCTTCTTCCTGCAGGTTTATATCTTAACATTTGTTTGGGTATTCTGCGATCTTCCATTCGATGAACATGTTGCATCCATCTTGACTTATAATCAGAAATTTTGTTTTCTAAAGATGTCTTCATTTTTTTTTGTGATCTAGTAGTGTGTGTCCTGCAGTCCTCCGAAGATATCTCATTTCAGCAGATCTAAGTCTCTGTATATCCTTCTGTTTCAACGTCCATACTTCGCTACCATACAAAAGAGTTGGAAGAGCCAGTGTTTTATACACTTTCAGTCTAGAATGCTTTTGGACTAACTGTGGCTTGAAGATAGAATTTATTAACCCTAAAATTCTTAAAAATTGAGATATTTTTGCATTTACATCCTTTTCTTCTTCATATGAGATATTGCATCCTAGATATGTAAAATTATTCACCTGCTCCAAAATTTTATTGTCCAATACAATTTTATTTCTGACAGGATCTACACCTTGAAATGCCATAATTTTTTTTCTGTAGATATCTTTAATCCATATTCTTCTGCAATTTTGTTAAGTTCACACAGACCTTTCTGTAAATTATCTTCGGAATTTGCTACTATTATTTGGTCATCTGCAAACAATAGGGTGTTTAATTTTCTATTTTCTGATATTCTTAATCCAAATTTATATGTTTTATTCCAACAACATATTACTTCATTGATATAAATTGCAAAGACTGTTGGGGATAGGGGGCAGCCTTGTCTCACACCACAATTTATAATTCCTTCTTCAGAAAATGTATTATTTAATTTAATCTTTATGGTGTTGTCTTTGTAAATATTTCGTATATTCTTAATTATAATAATATAATAACTAATTAACTCTTTGGCACTCTCGAACCCATAGGTTTATGGCCACTCGGATATAAGTTATCGACGCATTCCTATCTTGAGCTAATCCTTTTCAATCATCCCCTGTATAATCTAATTACCTCAAATTATTGCTAATGTTGTTCTCTCACTCATTCGTGGTCTACCAAATCGGTGTTTTCCCTCTGGTTTTCCTACAAGAAGCTTCCATGCCCCTCTTTCATTTTTCATTCTTGCCACATGTTCCGCCCATCGCAGTCAATGAGACATAATTTGTTCTTACTCTATCTGTTTTCCTATAAAGAACATACAGTTCACTGTTAAGTAAGTATGTTCCATTCGCCTATCTGATTATCTCTCCTTGGTCCAAAAGTTTTTCTGAGAACTTTATTCGCAAACACTCCTAAAATTATATCCTCCCTTAATGTAAGAATCCGAAAACCGGAATAATAACAGTATTATATATTTTCAGTTTAACTTCTTTGAGAGATGTTGAACGACAAGAGTGCCTAGGAAGCCTTGGCGCAGAGCTACGGGACTTGCGCTGGTTCGAGTCTCCAGGGGGGAAGAAAATTTCTCATGGTATTTCGGCCAGTATGGGACCGGTGCCCACCCAGCATCGTGAGGCAATTGGGTAGCTACAATAAGTAGCGGCTCCAGGTTGAGGAACCAGCTATAACGGCTGGGGGACTCGACATGCTAACCACATGTCACCCCTACACTGGCTGTTGATCATCTACCTCTGTGATTGACACATGTGGATGTGAAGGGCCAGCAGCCGGCTGGTGAAAGGGCAACCGCTGAAAAGCTGAAAAGTGGAAAGACCCTCAATCGGATTATTTAAACTGGCAGAGTTAAAAAAGTAGGGCATTATATTTCACTTCTTCTTCTTAAACTTAATTTGTAGGATTTTCATCCTGTTTATTTCCAAAATCACTCCTCGGAGGAAGACTTACTGTATGTGCATTCACTGTCTATCCATCTCTTAGCTGGTCTTCCTCTTGTTCTTCTCCCGTCCATTGGTCTATCTTCTTTAGCTCTTTTTGCAAGCCGGTTTTCTTCCATTCTTTCTATATGACCCTTCCAATATTTTCGTCTATCTATAATAAATTTGGTTATGTCTTGAATATAGCATTTGTCCCTAATGTCTGTGTTGTGTATTTTATCAAATAATGTTTTCCCCTGAATAGTTCTTAAGATTTTCATTTCGCATGTGCTTATTGTTTCTTTAGTTTTTGTTGTATCAACCCTAGTTTCTGCTCCATATACAACTGGTCGAACTATCGTTTTGTATGTGCGGGTTTTGCTTTCTGTTGACATATGTTTGTTGCGCCAAATTAAATCTTTCATATACCCTGATATGTGTGCTGTTTATCAGCTTGTTTCTTTACTTCTTTTATTAAATGTTTAGTGTTTGTTATTAATACACCTAAATAATTAAATTCTGATACTTGTTCTATAATTTTTCTTTCCACTTGTAATTTGCATCTTAGTGGTTCTTTTGATATTGTTAAGCGTCTTGTCTTATTCGTGTTAATTTCCATATTGTATTTTCTGGCATTTATATTAAATTGATATAAAGATCTTTGTAAATTATTTTCAGATTCTGGAAGGAGAACATCATCTGCGTAACAAATTTCACTCGACCCATAAAACAACGTATTCAATATCCATTTACAAACTGCAATTACATTTTGAAAAAAAAAATGAAATGCTTTTAACATATTATAGCGTTTAATAATGTGTTTTGTTTTTCTTGTACTTATTATTGCAATCACTTAGTGTGGAGTGATTACAACATTGTAATTAACTCAGTGTGATTGAGGCGGTGTTGCTTTCTTGTTCATTGTAAAATGTTATTCTTACTCATTAACATTCTCAGTTCGTACGTGATGGCGTAACGTCCAATTTCGATGTTATTTACCATAAGCGAATACATCAGTTGTTACATATTGTCGGAGAATTCATGTGAATTCTTAGTGCAGGATGATGAGTGTCCGTGCAATTAATTGACAATGGTATGAGTTATATTTTAGAATAGTTTTTTTATTAATTAAATAAAAATAAAACGTAGTTTTATTCGATTTTCATGTTTATTATATAATTCAGTGACAGCTGTTTCGGTACACTGTACCTTCTTCAGACATGTTAAAAAATTATGAATTGTGTTCCAACTGATCTAAGCAACAATACAACAATATTTATTTAAATTTTTTAATTTAACAAAGGGGATTCATTCAAATCAAGTTGAGAATTTAACAGTTTTTTTACTACTTTTAAATTTATTAATTTCTACAGCCTCCAAAAGATCTAACTTCTTATCCTTATCACAAATATGTAAAATTTCAAAATTTGGATCGAAACAATGATTAAATTGGAATAGGTGGTTAGCATATTTTGAATTTTCTAAATTTCTGTTAATCCTCTCATGTGTTCCTTTATCCGAGAGATAAAAGGTCTACCAGTTTGTCCTATATAGACATTGTCACATGTGCCACACTTCAATTTATATACACCTGATAATTTTTCTTTTTTTGTTTTGGTTTTATTGTTTTTTATTATATTTTGTAGAGTTTTATTAGTTTTAAATGCCACATTAATGTTCAACTTTTTAATGTGTTTAGGTATTTTATTTGAAAGTGGCCCTATGTATGACATTACGATACATTTCTTTGTTTTCTTTGGGTAAAGGAAAAACTTTGTTAATTGATTTTTTGTAATGAACCTTCTTAATTAACCTTCTTAGTTTTTTTAACCTTTTCTGTATGTGAAGGGGCCTTAGGCCATTCAATGTGTAGATTCGGGATGAAATGCGTCAGTTTGTGGCGGTTTCTCGTATCGATGGATCCTCGTATAATTATGATAATGTGGTATTTCAAAATAATACATGATTATTTATAAACAATCCACCGCTGTTGTCTCGAGGTAGCGTGCTGCCTTGTCACGTAGCGGGCCCGGGTTCGATTCCCGGTCGGACAGTCTCCTGGATGAGGTTTCTTTCGGGCTTTTTCCTTACATGTAAGACAAATGTCAGTAAACTTAAAGCCCAACGGTTCCCGAAAATCATCATCCTTCACCGGTGTGGAAAGCAACGGGAAGCTACCACACCTATAATTCTCTAGTAAAGCTGCAAAGCATAGCATGAAAGTGCTATGATTGCAGCTAAATACCTGCCCTCGGACAGAATTGCTATGGATGGGTGGATGGATTTACAAACAGTGAACAAAGTATGCCACTAGAATCAAAGAAGTCCTAATGATGAAGTTAAATAATGTAATTTAATAATAATATTTTACTCACTACACTTTTATCACCAATTCCTTGAAAAATGACCAGCCAATTATGTTATGTATACAGTCCATTGTGGTTGTTTAAATTCCACCAACCTATATGGTTTATGAACATTTTTCTGGTCTTCCGGGTCTAGATGTAAATGCAAATTCAAACATTATTCTGGTAAATACCGGCTCGTATTAATGAATAAAAGATGAGTAAATATAAAGTGGCAAACACGAAGTCGTTCGTGAAGGTATCGTTTCGTAGTTTCGGATCGTCTTTGTGCTTTAAAGGGCTTTCGTCTTGTCTTCTGCATCCTTCATGAAGTTTCGTCATTGGAACGGCGGAGAATTGAATCTACGAGGGGCTCTACATCACATCACCAAGGCGTGTCCCACTGTCTACTGTTATATCCAAGGGTGTCTAGCCTTTACACTGCTACGAACGGGTATATCCGTTGACAAAGAAAATGCTTGCCATGCTATGGGTGTGTATATCCATTCTCATCTCCAAACGCCTGCTAGTTATATAATACATCTCTTCTGAACAAGTGCATGGAACTAGGGAACATACCGAAAGAATGGAGGAAGTCGACCATCAAACTACTTTACAAGGGTAAAGGGGACACAACCAGCCCGAATGCATATAGAGGGATAGCCTTAGAACCCACTGCACTGAAACTCCTAACGAGTATCCTAACAAGACGGTTGGCAGAAAAACTAGAGCCACTACTACCTGAAGAACAATTTGGGTTCAGAAGAGAAAGATCCACGATAATGGCAGTAAAGAATCTACTGGACCAAACAAAACTCACATTGGAAAAGCCCAAAGGAAAACTATATGTGGCTTTTATAGACTATTCGAAAGCCTTCGATTTGGTCAACAGAGAACTGCTTATAGAAAAGCTTGAGGAGCTAATCGGCAGATCAAGTACGACTATACTAATATCAAACATCCTGGCTAATAATTATGTCCAAATAGATGACGGAGTGGGCAAATCGGAGTGGCTACCCCAAACGAATGGTGTACTCCAAGGCGACCCACTAAGTCCAATTTTGTTCAATGCCCTTACGTGTGACGTGGCGAAAGAAATAACAGGAGCCAACATCTATATTTACGCCGATGACATGGCTATCGCAGCGGAAGACATAAACTCTCTACAGACAGCGATAGATATTCTAACCGGCTGGGCAGAGAGAAATGACATAAAGATAAATGAAGAGAAGACAGAAATGATAGTGTTTAGGAAAGGTGGTAGACTGACCGAAGCAGAACAATTAAATGTAATGGGAAAATCCTCAACAGAGTTAACAACTTTAAATATTTAGGCCTCACGATACAAACAACCGGGAAGAGCTTCAGGCTACATATCAGATCAAGAGCGGGTGGCAGCAATAAGGGCAATGAATGAAATTAGGAACATCAGGTTACTGTCAATCAGCACCGCTATGGACTTGTTCAGATTGAAGGTACTACCCGTACTTGTGTATGGACTCGACTTGATATGGGAATACCTCACATATAAGCAACTGGAAGATATGGAGAAAGTGAAGTCAAGATACCTCAAGAGACTCTTAGGAGTATCACCGAGTACGAGATCGAGGCTGGTTTACGAACTCACCAGAGAGACGTTTTTAATAGAAGATCTGCGGACAACACTACTCCTACCATGTAGTAAGGCCTACAATGTACTCTTGCAAGACCTGCAAGAGAAGAAGAAGGACATACCATCATCATTCTATGCGACCTGTGCGATGCAAGACAGACGATGGACAGAATCGAACTGTGAAATGCGTCATGTCACTACCAGGCTGGCAGTCCATGGCTTCCATCACAAGATTTGTGAAATGCGTCATGTCACTACCAGGCTGGCAGTCCATGGCTTCCATCACAAGATTTGTGAAATGCGTCATGTCACTACCAGGCTGGCAGTCCATGGCTTCCATCACAAGATTTGTGAAATGCGTCATGTCACTACCAGGCTGGCAGTCCATGGCTTCCATCACAAGATTTGTGAAATGCGTCATGTCACTACCAGATTGGCAGTCCATGGCTTCCATCACAAGATGTGCTGCAACAAGACATTTCATGAACCTAACGACATGTGTATATGTGTTTTGTGTTCACAAAAATGTGAAAAAGTACCATATTCTGAATTGTAAAAACGACTTAAATCAATCAGTGCTTATAGCAAAGACAATTAAGCACTTCACATGTAATATCTGCACAGTCTGTGCGCATTTCTCCTTTATTATAATACGTATTGCATTGCTTTCAAACTAGGCAGGCATATACTGCCATCTCTTAGGAAACTAAATAAACTTTTTCCATATTTCTCCCTGCATTGAGCAAGGAGGGTTTTAAAGGCTGGAAATATCTCAGCAGTGATAAGGCTAGTGATACCTGCAGTTTTTGGACAAGGGTGTCCAAGAGTTTGTCTTCGTTGACACGTGATGTGATTATTGTTGATGAGAATAATTTTGAGTATTCTTTACATTTTACGACCAGTGGTAATTTGTTGTTTCCAGTCAATAATAATAATAATAATAATAATAATAATAATAATAATAATAATAATAATAATAATAATAATAATAATAATAATAATAATAATAATAATAATAATAATAATAATAATAATAAAATATAATTTTATTGCAGCCAAATAACCAGGATTAAAGTAGAATAAATTTTAAATTTACATATTTGCATATTCAGACATTGTCTTTGTTCTTTTTGTGCATAGCTCAATGTGATATCGGTCACACGATTTTTCGCATAGCGTACATTTACAGTCTATATTTGCTTCATGAAATTTTGTGTTGTTGCGTATCAGGTGGTGGAATCCATGGACTGCCAACCTAGTGATGACGTGTCTCATTTCGAAATTTTCTTTTGTCCACGCACGGTCCACCATTGCCCCGGTGCTGTAGAATTCTGGATGTATTTCTTCTCTTTTCCTGTTCAATGTTGCTAGCAGCTGCTCAGATGCGCTGGTGCTGGGTAAGAGTATGCTTGTTCTGAGGTCGTCGATGAGGAAAGTTTCCTTCGCCAGTAGGTGTTTCCAGTCAATGTATTCTAGTTTTAAAACGGCTTTTGAAATGAGACTAAGGCTCGTAACAAAACGAGAGATTTTAAATATCTCTATTTTTCAGTTGGGAAATGCTGAATTTACGGGATTGTCCCCATAATGTATTCTTCATTAGACAATCTAAGTTATCTGATGTTAGGAGCCAGTTTTACGAATTAAGAGATATTTTAGAATGTGTCATAGAAATTAAAGATTATGAAGCACATATTATTGAATATGATGAATTTGAAAATATATATTTTTCTATTTCTGGAAAAGTGAAGATGTATTAGATTCATTTGCCAAACCAGTGCCACCCTTGAACCCCCCCAATTGTTTGGGAATTCTACAGGTTCTAATTCAAGTAAGTTTAAGTTACCCCGCATTAATCTTCCCCTGTTAAAAGGAGATATGACTAAGTTCTCGTCGTTTACAATTGCATTTATGAGCTTAGAGATAAACAAATGATAGATAGATCATCGGTTGATTAATGTCTTTGACATCGTCCGATTCCTAATAGCCAATTTTGTCGTTCCATCCAATTTCCTGGTTGTAGATGTTTCTCCTTCATATATAACCATATTCCCTGACTCCAGGAGGTTATATTATTTACTGTCTTCATTACAGGTTGCGCCAAGAGGACTTTTAGATAATTTATCTACATGTAATGAGAATTTTGAGGTAGCTTGGTCCCTATTTCAAGGACGTTAGTTAAAAAAAAGATTGATTCTAAGCCAACGCATAAAAAAATTATTGAAGTTGAATAATTGCATTTCAGATTAATTTGTTTATTACAGGAATTTAATCAACAATTTCAAGGCCAAATAAGGGCGCCATTGATAATTTGGATTATGCTATTGGTGTTCATGAATTATTGCTGGAAGAATTAATTATAAATAGAATTAAAGTCAATCATAGCACTGAATGGGAGTCTAAATTTAGTTCCTCTAAGAAACCTTACCTCAATATCTATGTTTTCATAAGTAATGCCACGAGTGATTTCCAAATTATCGATAAATTCACGACTCACGAAGTGAGGAGTGAATTTATCTAGAGAATTTGGAAATCAAGAGTGGCATTTGTTAGGACTATTTAACGAATAAAATTAAGCTGTTTACTCACAAATCATTATTTAACTATAGTTATTTTAAATATTTATATATTTAATGTAAACGGCGATGTTTGAAAACAAATGAGAAACTATAGGTACGCTTCTACTGCTTCTTTTGTTATCACTGCAACCAGATCATGCTATTTATTGCCAAAGGAACGCAATATTGTAAGGAGGAGCTTTCTTTAATATGGTAATTATAACACTGATAAATATTTGGTGAAACACGACTCTGATTGGTTGTAAAACAGAAATCATTGAAACGTGATTGGTCATTGACTCCCATTTGGGGCATGAGTTAAATAGTCATAGAAAGGAAATGTCAAACTTGAGAATTGTCTGATTCTAAAAAGGTTGCTGATCAGTAATGGTCAGAACTCTTCTAAACCTAGAGTTAAATATTTTAATGTCATGAATAAAATTATGTTATTCGTTGTAAATTTTATGGCGATCCTAATCACAAGTTTTATCGATTGTAGAAATTAATTAACCATATTTCTTTGCTGTGGGTCGTCATGTTTCAATTCCTTCTGGATGTTTCGTGTTGAGACTTGAAAGTAGTTTTGAAGTTCCTTAGAACAGGTTACTGGCCCGACGCTAAGTAGTCCACTGGTAGGGCTGCTACCTTTAGTCTCTGGACAGACATTAGGATACCGCATTTACTCAGTACTCGATGGAACGGTTATACCGCCGTGTCTCGGTCCTCTGAGCCTCGTTTGTGGAAACGGGTTGTACCACGACAAGGTTAGGATGAGAATTGGGTAGGAGAGGTTATACACACGTCACAAAAATTATGGCATTTCAAGGTGTAGATCCTGTCAGAAGTAAAATTGCACTGGACAATACAATTTTGGAGCAGGTGAATAATTTTACATATCTAGGATGCAATATATCATATGATGAAGAAGAAAAGGATGTAAATGCAAAAATATCTAAATTTTTAAGAATTTTAGGGTTAATAAATTCTATCTTCAAGCCACAGTTAGTGCAAAAGCATTCAAGATTAAAAGTGTATAAAACACTGGCTCTTCCAACTCTTTTGTATGGTAGCGAAGTATGGGCGTTGAAACAGAAAGATATACAGAGACTTAGATCTGCTGAAATGAGATACCTTCGGAGGACTGCAGGATACACACTACTAGATCACAAAAAAAATGAAGACATCTTAGAAGAATTACACATGGAATCTTTAGAAAACAAAATTTCTGATTATAAGTCAAGATGGATACAACATGTTCATCGAATGGAAGATCACAGAATACCCAAACAAATCTTAAGATATCAACCTGCAGGAAGAAGAAGACCAGGACGTCCACTCAAAAGACTTTTGGATGGTGTTTCTCTTGAGGCTGAAACAGGCCAACAAATGGCCTAAATTCGTGAATGTACTATGACGATGATGATGAGAAATTAATGAACATTATTACCAGTAATAGATGGAATTTTGTTTTGAAAAAAATGTGTTTTTTATGTTTCTCGAGTTTACATTTTAGTAAAAATTTTAGCTATGTTCTAAATTCCAAATGGGCACAATCTATTGTTGCATTTTGAAAATCCTTGACTTAATGAGGTTGGAATGACTTAATCGGACATTATCACTCCTAAGGTCTGGGAAATAGTTTCTGACCTTGGAACTAATGTAGTATTTGAGTGCATACTATATAGTACTGTGAATGGCGCATTATTGGGGAGAAAAAGTTATTTGATACTACTTCTGAATTGTCATTTGTGACTTCCGACCTAGCCAGAAAACTGTAAATTGACATAAATTAATGTAAATTACCTCTAGTTGGTATCGGAAACTCTGCTATATCTCCAGTTAGTGCCAATTGTAATTTGAATCTTCATTCGCAGATATCGGATTTTTGTTGTGAATGTTAATTCTGAAATCGTACCTGTGATTGAGTCTCAACCTCCCGCACAGATAATTGATGTTAGTTCTTGGAATGTTCGGGAAGATATTTAATTAAGCGACGTTACATTCAATCAGCCTTCCTCAATCCAATTATTGTTAGAAACTCATATATCACCATATCGTTTCAGCTGATAATATTATTTTAAAAGTTTGTTATTTTTGTACCTTGTGTATCAGGGTTAATTAAAATATTTGATAAAATTTTTCTCGAAGAATTTGAAGCTAGCATATTAATAAATTTATTGTTTCAAAAATATTAGTAATTGTTTCTTAATCCTTGAATTCGTATCCTTTTGGATACATCAGTTGGTTGAATTAATTAACATTTTTAAATAAATCAGAAGAAAACGAACAAAAATAAACCACTCTTAAATGTGTGTCTAATTATACAATGTACCTAATAATAACAAAATATATATACAGTCAATACGCCCATTTCACCAATTAATGTTTTAAAATGGTCAACAAGTTTCCACAGCCAAGCTGTCATTCTCAAGACCAGATATTGACTGAAGACAAAATTGATAATAAATAAATAAACAAATTCAGTTAAAAACTGAATTTGTTTATTTATTTATCATCATTTATTATGTCAATATCTGGTCTTGAGAATGACAGCTTGGCTG
Organism: Diploptera punctata; assembly: GCA_030220185.1. NCBI lineage: Eukaryota > Metazoa > Arthropoda > Insecta > Blattodea > Blaberidae > Diploptera > Diploptera punctata. The sequence continues at coordinate 238,017 of JASPKZ010007328.1, read as the reverse complement.
TGGAAACTTGTTGACCATTTTAAAACATTAATTGGTGAAATGGGCATATTGACTGTATATATATAATATTTTATCACCAAGAAGATCACTTGTGTACTAATAATAACAGTTATACAAGATTCCGTTTTCACTGCGGTCCGCCACATTCAAATAACTAACAAGAAGAAATTTGTGTTTTACCAATTTAAGGGTTAATTAGAGAAGGGTTTCCTACTCCAGTTATTACTTATGTCCTTTCCGGACCATTTCGACTTGTATTAAAAACTATGTAGTATAATCAAGAAATGTAAATTTTTCTAAAATCGATTCTCTTGTTGTCCGGTTGCAAAGTTTTGGCAACTAGAATAAATGTACATAAGGACTTTAATAAACTAAAAGTAAGATACATACAATGTTATTTACAAATATGGATCGCACGGGTAGTAAGCCGTGCCTGCTGTTGACAGTCCGTTACAATAAGTTGATGTTTAAAAACTTCTTCTTCTCCTTAAATTTAATTTGTAGGATTTTCATCCTGTTTATTTCCAAAATCACTCCTCGGAGGAAGACATACTGGATGTACATTCACTGTCTATCCATCTCTTGGCAGGTCTTCCTTTTGTTCTTCTCCCGTTCATTGGTCTATCTTCTTTAGCTCTTTTTCCAAGCCGGGTTTCTTCCATTCTTTCTATATGACCCTTCCAATATTTTCGTCTATCTATAATAAATTTGGTTATGTCTTGAATATGGCAGTTGTCCCTAATTTCTGTGTTGTGTATTTTATCAAATAATGTTTTCCCCCGAATAGTTCTTAAGATTTTCATTTCGCATGTGCTTATTATTTGTTTAGTTTTTGTTGTATCAGCTCTAGTTTCTGCTCCATATACGATACACGATAACTGTTTAAAAAGAAAACAAAAAACACAATACTATTACAATTAGATATCAATACAGTTACATTATACATTAACTTAGTTACGTAGAATTATTAAGAATTAATGGTATTGCAATTTGTTAACATATTATTTATTCCTGAATAAGTGTTGTTCTTATTTTCCGCGTTTTGTCCAGAAATCTACCCAGGTTTATCCAATTTTCTGGGTTTACCAGTAACTCGTAGCATGCCAATCTTCCACGATTTGAATTTAGAAATCTTTCCGGTAATAGCTGACGTCGCCAATATTCTAAATCATCACATTTTCCTAATATATGTATCTCGTCTTCAAAGCTCCCGCACATTGGACATATTCGCATATCGTGATCGTCGCTATTTTTTAGAAATTTCCATGCCCCTTACCTGAACCAAGCAAGCCCTGATCTCTCTTTAAATCCTAGATTGAGTATATAAGATTCTTTTCCCCAAAATTGTTTTAGGTCTCTTTGTAAAAACAGTGATCGTTTTCCCTCACGTTCGGCCAGAATATTTTGTCGGTTTATATCTAAGTACCTCCTTCTAATTTTTCTCTATATATGCTTGCGATTTTCAGTCCCTTTTTCCCCTACCCAACCCATCCCAATCTTTTGGAGTTCTTTCTTAACCTCGTCTGCCCAGAATTTCCCATTTGCGTTCCTAATTTGATGGTCGTAACAAATTGCTCTGAGCATTGTTTGTTCACCTTGGATTAGCCGCAACCATTACTTGAGTACACGAATTTTGCAGTGTATGTCGTCCTCAAATGATCCAAATTCATATAAAATTCCACTGTTGGAAACGGTCTTACTAAGTCCTGTAATATATTTTAGAAAATGCGTATATACCTTATTTAGTATTTCCGTTCTTTGAAAACCCCAAATCTCGCTACCATATTGCATTACTGGCCTCACCATCGTTCCATACATTTTTTCTAACGTATTAACAGGAATATCGGGCACTCTACCCAGAATACTGAGAATACTATTAAGTTGTCCGCTCCGTTTGAATAATGCTATATCAATATGTTACTTCCAATGTCCGTTCATTTTCAACGTCGTACCAAGATATTCAAAATGTGTCACGTTTTGAAGTGTTTGATCTCTGTATTTCCATTCCTTTGCTCTACCATAAACCGTCCCATTTTTAAAGGTCATTGTTTTTGTCTTACTAATATTTACAGTCAATCCCCAATTCGTGCAGTATATTTCCAGTAGGTCAAGACCTCTTTGCAATCCCGTGATTGTCTTGGAACAGATAATTAAATCATCTGAATACACCAGGAGTGGGACTTTATCATTTCTTATCTCCGGAGCCTCAATGTCTCCTTCTAACATTATGGCTGCTATATCATCAACGAATAGATTAAATAGCATTGGTGATAAAATGCAGCCTTGTCTCAATCCCCGATTGGCTTCACCGATTTCTCTGATGTGCCCTTGGTCTACTTTTATACAAAATTTAACATATTTATAAATTGACATAAAGGCATGTATAATTTTATGTGACAATCCTTTCCGATTTAATTTTTTCCATAGTGCACTTCGGTCCACAGTATCAAATGCCATCTTAAAATCAACGAATGCACAAAATAATTTACCCCTCTTGTTTTTGAGATTACCATCAATTAATGTTCTCAGAACGAATACGTTGTCCACTGTGGAGTACCCTTCTCTAAAACCTGCCTGATATTCTGAAATCCTATTGTTCACTTTAGCCCATTGTCTCATCCGTTCGTAAAGTAATTTACAATATATTTTTCCAAACACTGACAAGAGGCAAATTCCCCTATAACTTTCTGGTTTATGAGACCCACCTTTCCCTTTATATAGCGGTTGGATTAAAGCTGTCGCCAAGGCTTCCGGATAATTTCCTCCATTAAATAGTTTGTTGAACGCAGTTTTCAAAACTTTTAATAATTTATTTGATGATATCATATTGTTCAAGAATTCTCCTGGTAATCCTTCAATTCCATGTGCTTTACCGTTTTATAAACGTTCAATGGAAGAAATCACTTCATTTTTCGAGATATCCTGATCTAGTAATGGTGTATATATTGCGTCGGGGATCTCCACTGTATTTCCTTGATTATATCTTAACCCCTCACCTCCCAGCACCCTATCAAAGTAGTTTTTCCATTCCCCGGACGATATTCTTGTCCGATTTATGTTGTTTACTTTGAGTTCTCTTATCGCTTTCTACATGTCCGTACTGTTCCCGCATTCAGTCGCGGTTTTCATTTTCTCCGATTTCTTATTTTGCTATTCTAGTTTTGTTTCACATAATAATTATTTGTATTCTTTTCTCTGCTGCGCATACATTTTTCTGTTTTCATCTGTGCTTCCTTTTTTAAACTTTAAGAGACTGTTTCCGACACACTTCTTCTTCTTCTTCTTCTTATTCTTATTTCTACAAACCTTATTGCACCACCCTTTGACAAATATAGATATACACTATACTAATTATAAACAGTTAAAGATACATTAAATGTAGCAATGTAAATGTCATGTACAAATATTTTATACGATAATAACAATAATGATACGATAATAATAATAATATAATAATGATAATATATTAATGATAATAATAATAATAATATGATGATGATAACAATAATAATATAATGATAATAATAATAATAATAATAATAATAATAATAATATAAATATGATAAATTATACGAGAAACACCAATTGATATATATATATCTTACACTGGGTAATAATGAGGTCGAGGTTAGAGCAAATATCAATTTAGATTTCTTTTAAAAGATGCCATTGTCCTTTATATCCCTCCTCATCACACTGTATATTATTCATTATCTTTTACGGTCTCGCTTACCAAAACATGGAATTCTCTTCCGCCCTATGTCAGAGACTGTCAAACTATAACATCATTCAAAAACAAATTAAAGAATTATTTAATAACAAACTAACTTATACACCTCACTGATAGTATTCTTTTAACAATTAATAAGTTTAATTATCTATGAAAATAATATTAAGATTAACAAATATGTTCTTTTGTTTTGTTTTAAATATTGTACAAACGTAAAATTAGTTTTCTATATCTCATTATTTTTCTTTGTTTTATATATACATTAGACAGGGACAATTTAATATGTTTTGATTGTATACATTTTATTATTAGTTTTAGTCTTAATTTTAACTAACATTAACTGGTTGCATTATAGATCATAATATAATAGATATTATCTTTTTGATCAAATTTTTATTTAGTATTTAATATTAGAGTTCATTGTGATTGTTATATTCTGATGTAATATATGTTTGCCCTGGTGAGTGGAAGAGAAGGTCACATGACCTTAACTCCACCAGGCTAAATAAATAAATCTAAATCTAAATGTCCGGCAGCCCCTTATTTCTTGTGGTAGGGAATTCCAGTTGCGAGAAGTGAAGATTACTGACATGGAGTGATGTGATGTCCTATGTTGCGGTATCTTAAGCAAGAGACTATGTTGTGATCTTGTGTTGAAGTTATGGTTTGAGGATAGATACTGGAAACGAGATGATAAATAATTGGGAATCGAGGTATGTAGGATATTAAATAAGAGAATTAGACAGTGCGATTTTCTTCTCTCTTTTAGATGTAGCCAAGACAATTCGTGGAAAAATGGAGAAATGTGATCATATTGTCGAACATTATAAATGAATCTGATACACATATTATGGACACGCTGCAGTTTGTCCGACAATCCGTCACTTATGTCAGTTAGTAGAACGTCACAATAGTCAAAATGCGGCATCACCAAGGGGTTAGGGGGATGTAATTACAAATAAAGGTATTCCACAACATATGATTATGGCTACAAAATTTATATGTGAATAATAAAATTTTAATAGGCAGGTGTTTTAAATCTAAACATAAAAAATGGTAACAATAAATCATGGTATCAAACTAGGGTGTCCTTTATCAAATTCTCTATTTAATTTATATATAGATGAAGTTATGTTAAAGTGGCAGATTAATTTAAATAAACATTTTAAAATAAATAGTAAACTGTTGGATACAATATTATTTGCTGATGATAAGTAGTGATTTCCAGTTCAGAAGATGACCTACAAAAAGCTATTTTTAATTTCGAAAAAATAAGTGCCAATTACAATTTAAATATTTCAAAGAATAAAACTAAAATTTTAGCATTCAAAGGACATGATACCTTGAAAGCAAAAATAGTAATTGATAATAAAATTTAGAGCAGGTGAACAGTTTTAAATATCTAGGTTACAATTTATCATATGTTAAAATTGAAGATATTAATGACAAAATAAATAAATTTAATCTAATGTGTGGCACTATTAAAAGAACCCTTAAAAACACAAGAAAAGAAACAAAAAATAAATTTTATAAAGTAATGGCTGTTCCTGTATTGATACATGGTTCAGCATGTTGGACGATCACTAAAAGACAAGAACACAGATTGGAAGCAGCTGAGATGAGATTTTTAAGAAATATAGCAGGATTTACTCTGCTGGATACGAAAAGAAATGAAGATATAAGAGAGGAACTAAATATTTTCAAACTTACAGACCGAATAATTAAATATAGGAACGACTGGAAAGAACATATTGATAGAATGCCAGAAGGAAGATTTCCAAAATTATTGCTAAATTATAAACCGCACGGAAGGAGAAATGTTGGACGCCCACACAGAAGATGGTTTGAACAATTTTAACAATTCTAGCTTTCATGAAACCGGAACGAGCCAACAGGCTTAATCCCTGGATGATGATGATGATAATAATAATAATCCTCCTCCTTCTTCTACTACAAGGTTTAGGCTATGCAGCCTGTTCCGGCGAAGTTAAAAGTGGAGTCCATCTTCTACGTGGTCGGCCAACATCTCTTGTTCCTCTGGGATTATACAGGAAGGTTCTGTTCGGTATTCTTTCGTTGTTCATTCTCATTAAGTGTTCTGTCCATTTCTTATTACTTTCGCTGATTTTATCTTCAATTTTATATATATTTAATCCTTCTCGTATAGTTTCATTTCTTATTCTATCCGCTCTTGTGCATCCTTTCACATTACGTAAAAACAGCATTTCCGCAGTCTGTATCCTGCTTTTATCCCTTGATTTCATTATCCAATTTTCACTTCCATACAACAAAGGAACAGCCATTGTTTTATATAATTTAAGTTTCGTATCTTTCCTTGTTTTCCGACCTAAGGTTCTTTTTATGGTTCCACAAATAGCCTGAAATGCACTTACTTTATTTTCTATATCTTTATTTTCTCTGTAAGTTATAGGCCTATCACATCCTAAATATTGGAAATGTGATACTTGTTCTATTATTTTGTTATCCAGTACAATTATTGATCTAATTCCATATTTACCAATAAATGCCATTACTTTTGACTTCTTTATTGATATTTTACAATTATATCTATTGGCTATTAATTTAAATTTATATGCTAACATTTGGAGCTCATTTTCAGATTCTGCTAAAAGTACACCATCTTCCTTCATTAGTTAAAACCTTCTTCCATTCTTTTAGGATATCGTCCATATAAATTAATAATAATAATAATAATAATAATAAACTATCCCTTTTACCATTGTTCACTATTACTGCTACTAACACGCTAGGTGTAGTTTTTCAGAACACTTGTCTACATTTTGAATACCGTATCTACTTATTATTCCACCGTTATTTGGGAGTTCGCTTTTGATTCATGAGACATAACAAAGAGCTTTGTACCCTTTTTAACAATTATGTCAGTAAATACATCAAGATATGTACATTGATTATGGCAGACTTTTATCAAGAATTAAGGACGAGGAAATCTCAATGAAAATACCGATATTAGAAATGGGATGCTGAATAATTTGGAATGAGATACTGGAGAAGGTTGCACTGATTCGGGATACGTGGAGGAAGTTCTGGAGGGAGCCCTTACTCAGAAATTAGTTGTAGCGCCACTGATGATGATGATGAAGAAGGTAAGATTCCATCTCATTACATCTAATTTTATACTTACTGGCACTATCGAACCTGTAGGTTCATGACCGCGCGGACATACGCTCTCCATACATCCCTATCCTGAGCTAATACTTTCCAACATTCCCTGTATAATCTACTTCCCTCAAATCATAGTTAATGTTATTCTCCCACCTCATTCTTGGTCTACGAACTGGGAGTTTTCCCTCTGGCTTTTTTACAAGAAGCTTCAATGCAAGTCTTTCATTCCCCATACGTGCAACATGTCCTGCCCATCGCAGTCTACGAGACTTAACTGTTCTTATTATATCTGGATTCCTATAAAGACCATGTAGTTCATTGTTATGTAGTCTTCTCCATTCACCTGCCTCTTCATCTCTGTTTGGTCCAAAAATTTTCCTAAGTACTTTATTCTCAAATACTTGTAATCTCCTTTCCTCCCTTAAAGTAAGAGTCCATGTTTCGCACCCATATAATATAACTGGTAGAATAATAGTTTTGTATATTTTCAGTTAAACGTTTTTTGAAAGGAGTTGGGACATCAAGAGTCTCTGCAATGCATAATAGTACGCATTTCCAGAATTGAGCCTATGTTTAATTTCTTTGTGCTTCTCATTCATATTTGTGATTATTGTTCCTAGGTATTTGAATTCAGCCACTTCCTCAAAATTTCCCTCATTTGTCATTTTATATTCTATTATTATAGTAATTAAATAGTGGGTTATGGTTATGATGTTGTGTACTGAATTTCTTTAAAAATATTTTATATAATTTAAAGGAAACTCCGAATTGCATGTTAAGAATTGTATTCTCGACATATTTCTTTATTTATTTGTGTTTCTTTATTCTTACTTCAAATGGTAAAGTTCAAACACTAAAAAAACTGCAGGTGTTCTTTCTGAGCTGTTTGTATTTTAGAAACTTATATTACAAACATACACCGACCTGGGTAACATTCAAACTCGCGGTCTTGGAGTTCATATTGAGTGCGTTACCAATGAGTTACACAGTCCGAAAATAAAACAGAATATTGCGATTACTTTCTGTCATTTTATACTATTTAGATAAAATATAAGTATCTGGAGGACTAACAGTGCCTTTATTAAGTACTGCCAAGACATTGCAACAGCTGAACAAATTCTTGCTTGGATAAAAATGAAGTAAAGAAGGCCTTTGTCATAAATTTATATTCGCGGTAGAGATAAGAGTGATAGCATGAAAATTAAAACGTTTTAAGCGTCGAGTGATTTGGTAAATAACGCAGTTAGTTTTCATTTCATTTCGCATTTGTTACCAATATGACACGCAATAATGCGTTTGTTAGGATTTTTATTACTACCAGTGAACTGTTTTGTGATTTACATTAATTAATTCCAATATCAACGTCCGTTAAATTCACATTGCCAGTAATTAGTTATCAAATGTAGGTATACATTTTTTACATATATTAAATCAGTTAGAAAAACATCTAACTGTATTAAACAGTTTTATATTGACCAGTTTGAATTTTTATATAGGCCTATATACTTATAAAAATTTTGAATTCTCTAAATCAATCTTATGTCCATTCTTAATAAAATAAATATAATTATATTTAAATATTAAATAATCCCTCAGGGGTCCTCATCTAGGGGATATGTGGATGGCGATCACAAGGTGCCCAAGCTGAGCAAAACATTTCTTTCACTTACTTGTGTTTTGCACTCTTTTACCTTTACTATCTAACCTCTCTTGGTTAACTCTTGTTTTTTTCGACTCCGATGCTATTAGGGCATCCGAGGGCTAGGGAGTCTTTCCTTTCTTCCATTTCTTCTTTCCTTTATTTTCTTTTCTTCTCCAGAAAAGCCTGACCAGAGGCTATAAGATGGCAGCCCCATCACTGGTCTTGCCTTCCTTTGGCCAGCAACCAATCGAAGGGACTATTATTATGCTTTCAAGTCTTATACGAGAATTTCCCGGAAGGATCAAAACGCTGGAGGGAAAATTTTCTGTAGGATCGTAACAGGCCTTGGCCTAATACTTGGAAGGAAGAAGAAGAAAGAAGATGTAGGTATACTAAATGAAAATTATAATAAGTAATGCCACGAGTGATTTTCAAATTATCGATAAATTCACGTGTCATGAAAAGACGAGTGAATTTATCTAGTGGATTTGGAAATCAAGAGTGACATTTGTTAGGACTATTTAACGAATACAATTAAGCTATTTACATACAAATCATTATTTAAATATAGTTATTTTAAAATATTTATATATATTTAATGTAAACGGCGTTTCATTTGTTCATCCACTGCTACTTGATCATATTATTTATTGCCAAATAGGATCGCAACATTGTAAGAATGAACCCTAGTGGAGAAAAATTAAACACATCAAACTAGTTATTATAACCGATATTATAGGTCATTAATTTATTTTTAGTAAATAACTCAGTAAAATCATTATTTAAAAACACAATTATTGAACACACGATTATTAAATATGTATTCGATGTATTTTTTTTTGGAGAGTCAGTCACTGCAAAATAATGCTTTGACCTGTTCAGAATATTAAAAAAGGAGAAGCTTTCTTTATTTTGGTACACAGAATTCTATAAATACCGAGATGAAACTTGACTGTGATTGGTTGTAAAACAAAATTCATTGATACGTGATTGGTCAATGACTCCCATTTGTGGCATGAGTTAAATAGTTAAAATTACATAAAATGATGTTTTTAATTTGAAAATTAACAATATTTTATATATCATCTGTGATATGTAGGCCCAAAATATAAAATTATGTTAATTCTACGTTTTAGTAATTCCATTAATATAAAATATTATAAAAGTGAAATCCGATCATTTAATTTGCGTAATTAAAGATGTTTAGACTTTTTCATTGTACAGCCTTTGAACAAATTAAGGGCGCAACTCTTCATGATGTAAAGAGTTTTGAAGAACGATTCACCCAGTACGTTATTACATGTTCTGACCCGTTTGAGTATAAAGCGGGCCCACGTTCGATTCCGGTCAGGCAGATTTTTTCATTTATTTTGATAACGTTAATTTTCATAATGCCTGCATGTTACCAGGCTTCATTATAACTAAATGTGTATATATATATATATATATATGGAAATATTCCCGGTCGGGAGAGGCTCCTGAGTGAGATTTTTTCTGAGTTTTTCCTTACCTGTAAGATAAATGTCAGGAAGCTAAGGGGCAACAAGGGGCCCAACGGTCCCTTAAAATCATCCGTCCATCATTATCATTCTTATCATTATCATCATCATTCTTCACCTCAACAGCACAATCGCTATATAACACTGAGCACCTAAGAGCATAATTGCTACATACAAAATGTCTCCTCTCATCACAACCAAATACAACTTGTCGTCACTCATACTGTCATACGTGAAAATAAACACTACTTACTTACTTACTTACTTACTTACTTACTTACTTACTTACTCACTTACTTACTCACTGGCACTATCGAACCCGTAGGTTCATGGCCGCACGGACATAAGCTCTCCATACATCCCTATCCTGAGCTAATGCTTTCCAATCTATCCCTGTATAATCTACTTCCCTCAAATCATAGTTAATGTTGTTCTTCCACCTCATTCTTGGTCTACCAACTGGGCGTTTTCCTTCTGGCTTTCCTACAAGAAGTTTCCATGCACGTCTTTCTTTCCCCATACGCGCAACATGTCCTGTCCATCGCAGTCTACGGGACTTAACTGTTCTTATTATATCTGGCTTCCTATAAAGACCATGTAGTTCATTATCATGTAGTCTTCTCCATTCACCTGTCTGTTTATCTCTCTTTGGTCCAAAAATTTTCCTAAGTACTTTATTCTCAAATACTCGTAATCTCCTTTCCTCCCTTAAAGTAAGAGTCCATGTTTCGCACCCGTATAATATAACTGGTAGAATAATAGTTTTATATATTTTCAGCTTAACATTTTTTGAAAAGAGTTGGGACATCAAAAGTCTCTGCAATGCATAATAGCATGCATTTCCAGAATTGAGCCTATGTTTAATTTCTTTGTGCATCTCATTCCTATTTGTGATTATTGTTCCTAGGTATTTGAATTCAGCCAATTCCTCAAAATTTGCCTCATTTGTCATTAGCTGTCCAGTTCCATTATATAATGTATTTCTACGTGTGACCATATATTTAGTTTTACTGATAATTACTTCCAGTCCTAATTTCTTAGTGTTACCCAATAGTGTGTGCGTGTTGGCCTTTAGTATCTCCTCGCTATCGGCCAGTAGTACTACATCATCAGCATAAACTAACAGCTTATTAATACCATTCAGTTGTAAGCCTTCCTCATTCTCTAAAGATTTAATGGCATGCTCTAGTACAAAATTAAATAGTAGAGGAGATAGTGCATCTCCTTGCTTCAACCCATTCTGGATTTCAAAAGTGTCTGAAAACTGTTTGCCTACACGCACCCTACTCGTTGAGCCATTTAGACACATTCGTATAAGTCTAACTAACTTTTTAGGAATTCCGAACTCCAGCAGGATACTATATAACTTCTCCCTCTTAATTGAATCATATGCTTTTTGGAAGTCTACGTATAGTTGATGTACAGTACCATTATATTACCATTTCTTTTCTAAAATCTGTCTTATACTAAAAATCTGATCTGTTGTAGACCTGTTTCTTCTAAATGCACATTGATGATCTCCTAGAATGGAAAATAAACACTACTCCATTGATAATACCAATAGGCAATTTAAGATTTATAAAAGTTAACATGATATGAAGAAATCTTTAGAAAACTGTTGAAAATGGAAGATGGATGACGTGTTAGAGATGTCACTTCGCCGATATATGCCAGAATCATCACTGCATTAATAATTTTCATAAGTAATGTCACGAGTGATTTCCAAAGAGAATTTGGAAATGAAGAGTGGCATTTGTTAGGACTACTTAACGAATAAAATTAAGGTATTTATTCACAAATCATTGTTTATCTATAGTTATTTTAAAATATTTATATATTTAATGTAAACGGGGATGTTTTAAAACAAATCAGAAATGTGAGGTTATGTTCATTCACTGCTGCTTGATAATACTATTTATTGCCAAATAAGATCCCAATATTGTAAGAGTGCACCCAAGTGGATAAATAATTAAACACATCAAATTATATATCATAATCAGCATTACGGGTTATTCATTTATATTTTTAGTAAACAACTCAGTAAAATCAAGGAATCTTTTCATTATTTGCTATATTCAATGTATTTGTTGGAGAAAAATAATTCTTTAACCTGTTCAGAACATTAAAAAAGAGGAGCTTTCTTTATGACGAAAGCTGATAAAGATAAATCGATAAAGAGCAAAGTGAAACACGACTGTCATTTGTTGTAAAACAACATTCATTGAAACGTGATTGCTCATCGACTAGCATTTGTGGTATGAGTTAAATAGTCAAAGAAAAGTATTGTGTCACTACACTGAAAGATATAGGCTAACAGAAATACATAAATTGCCAGACATTGCCATATTGATAGTTGCCAAAGGGATCAGATACAAAATTGATGGTTATGATTAGGGAAAGGATTTTAATGCAGTCAAAATTAAGATTGTAATTAGAAGTAAGACACCTGACTGTCGTTTGTCTTGATTTTACATACAAATAGTTGAATAGTATAATGAGAAGTTAGACTTTTGACTGCCTTTTGTCTTGGTTTCACACACAAACTGTTGAATAATATATACTATTTGTGTTGCAATCTTATCTTTTAGTGCATCAACATCCTTGCCCTAGTTATGATAATTATAATTATTACGGTGATTTTACCCACAATTCAGCCTAAAAATTTGCAATTATTGATAATTGCAAGTTAGATATATTCCAAATTAAATTTCGTATTTCCTGGACCACTATCGCGGCCGCTACTACTACTACTACTACTACTACTTCTTCTACTTCTAACACCACCACCACCACTACCCGATTATCACCACCACCCCATCACAACCAACGCCACCATGACTATGAACTACAACTTCTAACTCCATTATAACCAATATCACGAAGACCATAGCTAACTTATTTCCATTTATTTGTTTCGTTTAAATTATTTAGCGTTATTTTCGTTACATTTTTTAATTTTATTTTATTGTAGAGCTTGGGATTGGCAGCGCTGTTGCACACACGAGGCGTAGGAACCGGTCCTGGTTGTACGGGTTACCTGTGGTTCTGATATTTGAGAGTTAATAATAATAATAATAATAATAATAATAATAATAATAATAATAATACTTTATTTATTTTGGCAGAGTTAAGGCAATAAGGCCCTCTCTTCCACTCAACCAGCACAAATACAAATAAATATTTGACAAATATAGGTATACACTATACTAATTACAAACATTTAAAGATACAATAAATGTAACAATGTAAATGTCATGTACAAACAACATTTTATAGGGTAATAACAATAATGATACGATAATAATAATAATAATAATAATAATAATAATAATAATAATAATAATATGATAAATTATACGAGAAACACCAATTAATGTATATACCTTACACTGGGTAATAATGAAGTCGAGGTTAGAGCAAATATAAATTTAGATTTCTTTTAAAAGATGTCAATGTCCGGCAGCCCTTTATTTCTTGTGGTAGGGAATTCCAGTTGTGAGAAGTGAAGATGGTATATGACATGGAGTGATGTGATGTCCTATGTTGCGGTATATTAAGCAAGAGACTATGTTGTTATCTTGTGTTTAAGTTATGGTTTGAGGTTAGATACTGGAAACGAGATGATAAATAATTGGGAATCGAGGTATGTAGGATCTTAAATAAGAGGATTAGACAGTCGGGATCGATGGGTGCTTTAAGAGCATAAAAATCTTCATAACGATTTCCTTCTGAAGTGAAGTAAAGCCGTAAATCCCGTGTCATAGATTTACGTGACGTAAAAGAATCTCAATCCTGGAATGAAATATCACCGAGCAAAATTTGTGGGCTCTTCAAGCCCAAAATTCAATTGCGTCGCTAATGTTCCGACTTCTTGAAAAACGACGTTAAATGAAAGACTAACTTACAAAATGGCGTTTTCATCCTATCCGAGAGTCCTCCTATTTTACCTCTGAATGCAGAAAACTTTAAATATTTCTCAATTTGTATTACAGTAAGATTTCCTATTGCAATTTATCTAAATGTGGATCCACACATTCAAGTTTTTTTTTTTTTTTTTGCAAATGCCCCAGGTTGCTTTCGACATTCCTGGTGTTCTCTCCTGGCATGGCGTAAGAAAGAAACATTCAAGTATATGGACAACCATGCTTGTGCAAACATACTTGAATGTCGTCCGTAAGATAATCATATGGTGCAAGCATCATGCTTATACAATCGGCGTCTGGATTGATTTTCCACTAATATGATTAAACGTGTGTACTGAGCTAACGCAAGTTTGTGAAACCCTATTAAGGTAAAGAATAAACATTATGTAATTTATTTTGCTCCCAATTCTCTTTTCACTTTTCATCGTGACCCACGGCTTAAACTCATTTACGGAGGTCTTGTCTCTTGGATTTTTATTCTTGTGGCAAGAAGTAATAGACTCGTGAGTATTAAAACGTACCATTAATAGTAATAACTGGAAGGCGCACAAAACGTGCACACGAGTCTATTACCAACATAGAAACCTAAACGAATGGTACCTACCCCTCTAAGCTATAATGAATAACATATACACTCGGAGTGGGGGTGACGATCTTATGGCAGGAATCATTGCCCTTATAAGGCAAGGACGCGTGTGAAAACACTCTCACGCTCCTACGTTCTGCAATAGTCAAGTTCTTCACTAACAGTTCGCGAAGGTGATATTAAAACACGTTGGCGGAAGTAATTCATCAACTCCACTCCGAGGTAGTTAAATATCAAATATTGTAAATACAATTGTACACACACAATTGTACAATAAATTTAAATAAAATGTGTATAATATAAACATCCCTGAGTGATCAAATTCTACCCTGAGCGAACCGGCACATTCTATATATTAGCACACGGTATAGATAGATAGATCATCGGTTGATTAATGTCTTTGACATCGTCCAATTCCTAATAGCCAATTTTGTCGGTCCATCCAATCTCCTGGTTGTAGATGTTTCTCCTTCATATATAAACATATTCCCTGATTCCAGGAGGTTTTAGGTCTTCCTCTGCTTCGTCTTCCCTCAGGTTTCCATTCCAAAACAGATTTTGGTAGTCGATCCTCTTCCATTCGCTGGACATGTCCGTACCATCTTAATTGCTGAGTTTTAATATAATCTAAAACAGTGTCTTCAATCTTCATTTTCTCCCTTATAACTGAGTTTCTTATTTGTTCTCTTCTTGAAATTCTTGCTGCCCTTCGTATAAAATCCATTTCCGTTGCCAAAAGGTACTTATTTGTTTTTGTTGTTAATGGCCAAAGTTCTGGTCCATAAGTAATGATGCTTTTAACAATTGTATGATATATATTCATTTTATTTTGATTACTTATATTCCATTAGGCAAGCAATTGCAAATTTTCCTTTATTATTTCTATTTCTTATTTCCTCTTCATAACTCCCATTTTTATTTATTTTAATTCCTAAATATGTGATCTCACTACAACATTTTATTGTTTCTCCAGTCTCCAAAATTAAATTTTGTTCTGGTTCACCAATTGATAAATATTTAGTTTTTTTCATGTTTAAATTTAAACCCCATTTTTCATATTCCTCTATTAATTTTCTAGTCATATATTCTAAATCTTCATAATCTTGTGCAATTAACAATTGAACATCTGCAAAATGTAAGTTGTATAAAGTTTTGTTGTTTGAAATAGGAATTCCCAAGCTTGAACATTTTCTCCTCCAAACAACCTTGACGAAGACCTTTATTTATCGTCAAACCATGTGACAATTTACTGCCAATTTTAATTTTAGACATAGCACACGGTATAATATTTTAAATATAAATCATTTTATAACATCTAAGTTTAGATGTTTGGATCACCAAATACACACAATCAAGAATATTGAGAGAGCTTGTGAACAAATACAAAACCACTAATAAATTATATCTTTAGTTCTGGATTAATCCACTGCGCTACAAGCCGGAAGGTCGAGAGTTCCAGTCCCGTTGGGTTCAGGATTTTTAAACTGACCCAAACTTTCTGGCGGCACTATGGTCCTGGGGTCGCCTCAGCCTCTAACGCGAATGAGTACCATACGCTTGTTCTGGAGGTAAAGGCGGCCGTCACGCAGGGCTGACAACCCGGCTGACATCAAGTGCCAATTGTCCAGAAAAAAAGTTGGAGCCTTAACCTCCTACTACCCCAAGGACCTCCTGAGGCCTGTAGTGAGATCACTGTACCTTTACCTTTATAATTTGATTAATTGTCCGTTAATATATTTGGTTTATATAAAGTTTTTATTTAAGGAAGTAATTGATTTTACATCAATCGAAGGGAAGAAAATAACTCAATCTGTTGAAATGTAAAATAGGTTATATATGAGCTTATAGTATGGTATTAATAAACTGTTAGTTTATGCTGATGATGTAGTATTGTTGGCCGATATTGATGACATACTAAAGGACAATGCGCACACACTGTTGAGTAACACTAAGAACTTAGGACTGGAAGTAAGTATCAATAAAACTAAATATATGGTCACACGTAGAAATTCATTATATAATGGAAATGGACAGCTAATGACAAATGAGGGAAATTCAAATACCTAGGAACAATAATCACAAATAGGAATGAGATGCACAAAGAAATTAAACATAGGCTCAATTCTGGATGTGCGTGCTATTATGCATTGCAGAGACTTTTGATGTCCCAACTCCTTTCAAAAAACGTTAAGCTGAAAATATATAAAACTATTATTCTACCAGTTATATTATATCGATGCGAAACATGGACTCTTACTTTAAGGGAGGAAAGGAAATTACAAATATGTGAGAATAAAGTACTTAGGAAAATTTTGGACCAATGAGAGATGAACAGACAGGTGAATGGAGAAGACTACATAACAATGAACTACATGGTCTTTATAGGAAGCCAGATATAATAAGAACAGTTAAGTCCCGTAGACTGCGATGGGAAGGACATGTTGCACGTATGGGGAATGGGAGACTTGCATGGAAGCTTCTTGTAGGAAAGCCAGAGGGAAAACGCCCAGTTGGTAGACCAAGAATGAGGTGGGAGAATAACATTAACTATGATTTGAAGAAGGTGGATTATACAGGGAATGATTGGAAAATATTAGCTCAGGATAGGGATGTATGGAGAGCTTATGTCCGCGCGGCCATGAACCTACGGATTCGATAGTGCCAGTGAGTAAGTAAATAAGTATGAGCTTATAGTGATGTTAAGGGGTTTATAAAAAATTGAAAAAGAAAGTTTTATTTGCAGTAATGTAAATGTTTTCGTTTGCAACTGAGAATCAGAAAAAAGTAAAATTATGTGATATTAAGAAAATAATTCTAAACCTTTCAGAGCTTTTACATGGCCCAATCATTAATTTAGAGTGATTGTAATGTATGGAAAATGCAATATTACATCTATGTGATATTTTATATTTGCATGTTTTGTGGATTCTTGTATTTACAATTAGGTATTTGATTACACTATAGCCATTATTCATATATTCAAGTCCTGCTTTTAGGGTCACATTAGAATCCATTAGAGATTAAAAATTATATCATGTATTACAAAAAATAGCATGGTTACTTGCTTTTAAATATAAAAAATAATAAAAATTGGTATTTGGTTTGTTTGGTTTATCGTAAATTATGACACAGCTGTAAATTTTATTACCATGTTCTGCATTAAATATCATAGCCAAACAGTTTTATATGATAGAAGCATTTAGTGGGAAATTTCATAAACATTGCATGCTTTAATTTATTGATCTTAATTATGTATAGGTTAAGTTCCATGTTTCTGGTCACAAGGGTTGCTGGTTCAAATCTGGCCTTAGTTGATGTATTATTTTAATATGGAGAAAAAATGGACAATCCTCTGTGAGGGATTTTAAGCAGTGTTTTAAGTCACAAGATATTCGGGTCCATAATAGAACCTCAAGTTTAAATTAGATCTGAATAGAATTTAACAGGCTTTCTCATCCAAGAAATATATTAGTTTGGCTACTAGGTATCTCACTGTCTAATTCTCCTATTTAAGATCCTACATACCTCGATTCCCAATTATTTATCATCCCGTTTCCAGTATCTATCCTCAAACCACAACTTAAACACAAGATCACAACATAGTCTCTTACTTAATATACCGCAACATAGGACATCACATCACTCCATGTCATATATCATCTCCACTCCTCGCAACTGGAATTCCCTACCACAAGAAATAAGGGGCTGCCGGACATTGGCATCTTTTAAAAGAAATCTAAATTTATATTTGCTCTAAACTCGACTTCATTATTATCCAGTGTAATATATATATATATATATATATATATATATATATATATATTAATTGGTGTTTCCCGTATAATGTATCATATTTATATTATTATTATTATTATTATTATTATTATTATTATCATCGTATCATTATTGTTATTACCCTATAAAATGTTGTTTGTACATGACATTTACATTGCTACATTTATTGTATCTTTAACTGTTTATAATTAGTATAGTGTATATCTATATTTGTCGAATATTTATTTGTATTTGTGCTGGTTCAGTGGAAGAGAGGGCCTTATGGCCTTAACTCTGCCAGAATAAATAAAGTATTATTATTATTATTATTGTTATTATTATTATTATTATTATTATTATTATTATTATTATTATTATCTCTTGAGATGATGTACTAAACACTTGTCCATCTCTCACATCTTTAGGGTCATAAGCATAGCTAAAATTAGCTTGGTTAATTCACTCCCGCAAGAGAATACCTTAGCCTCACCTAGGTATATATATATATATATATATATATTCAGAGTTCCGGGTTCGAATCCCGTCCAGGCATTTATTTTTCTTATCATACCATATTAAGCTTGCATTGCTCAATGTTAAACATTTAATTATAACATCGATAAAGCGTCACTGCTGTAAAGTAAAAAAATATTCTCTTTCATTTGCTTACTTGTTATAGTCAGCTACTAGATGGCAGTGAAGACCGAGTTCTCGCGACATCTAGTAATAATGGAGAATATAATACATATATAAGAAAAAAAAAGAGTTTGAATTGGATTCGCCTGGTGGTGTAATGGATATCACGCTGAGGTACAGACTCAGAATTTCGGGTTCGAATCCCGTCCAGGCATTTATTTTTCTTATCATACCATATATATGGTATATATATATATATATATATATATACCATATATATATATATATACCATATATATATATATATATATATATGGGTATAGACACAGCATATGCTGTAAATAAATAATTAAATAAATATATGTTTGTATATATGTATGTGTATATATATATAGGCCTATGTGTATGTGTTATAATTAAATGTTTAACATTGAGCAATGCAAGCTAACACGCAGAAAGATTCTGCATAAGTGTATGTATATATATATATATATATATATATATATATATATATAATGTATATATATATATATATATATATATATATTGTAGGCCTATATGTGTGTGTATATATATATAGCCTATATATATAGCCTATATATATATATGCGTATGTATATATGTGTATATATATATATATATATATATATATATATATATGTATACGTCCACCGCTGTGGTCTCGGGGTAGCGTTCTGCCTTGTCACGCAGCGGGCCCGTGTTTGATCCCGGTCGGGACAGTTTTTCTGGGTGAGGTTTTTATCGGGGTTTTTCCTCACCTGTAAGACAAATGTCAGGAAAACTTTAAGGCCCAAACGGTCCCCGAAATCATATGGCCATCGCAATCATCATCATTCATATTCATCTTATCATCATCATCATCCTTCACCAGTGTGGAAAGCAACGGGAAGCTACCACACCTACACAATTCCCTAGTAAAGCTGCAAAGCATAGCATGAAAATGCTATGTTTGCAGTGAAAGACCTGCCTTCGGGCAGAATTACTATATATATGTGTGTGTGTGTGCGTGTGTGTGGAAACATAGTATTTTACTTCTATTTTTCTTGAAGAAAATTGTTGAATATTGTTAAGAATAAAAAAATTCTATATATAGGACATAAGTCTACTTTTTATTTTTATAGAATAAATAATATTTGTTTATATACTTTTAACATTTTTGATAACAAAACTATTGAAATAAATGTATGTATGTTGTTATAAAAATATAATATAGACCCCGTAGCTATTGTCATGCACATTTTCATACTTTAAGATCAATTTCCTTCAAAATAATTTGCAGCTTTAACCATATTTTTCACGAATAAGACTGAATTAATTGTTGGCCGCGGGGTTTAGTAGTTATGTTCTTGTCTCTAGTCCCGAGAGTCGCGAGTTCAAACCCGGCCTAGGTGGTTGAATTTTCAGGATAGAAAATATCCGAAAGACAAGCCCTCTGGAAGGGACTTCAAGCCGCGGGTTCCGAGTCTGAATAAATTGTGGCTTGTAAAAAACCGGAAGCCTGAATAAAAAGGCCTCTGTGAAAAAAAAATTTAAATTATTATATTGGCACCATTGATTAATTTTCCTTATAAATGTTAATACAATACATAAACCTTCATCCATCCAAGAAACACATTAGTTGCCTAATAGATTTCTCAATGAAATGATGTGCTAAGCATATGTCACTCGTTGACATCTGTAGGTGAATAAGTGGTAGTAGTAATAGTAGTAGTAGTAGTAGTAGTAGTAGTAGTAGTAGTAGTAGTAGTAGTAGTAGTAGTAGTAGTAGTAGTAGTAGTAGTAGTAGTAGTAGTAGTAGTAGTAGTAGTAGGACTTTATTAGACAAAAAGTAAGATATTTACAATATTATTTACAAATATGGGTCGCACAGGCAGGAAGCCGTACGTGCTGTTGACAGTCCGTTACAATAAAGTAATAATTGGCACTAGTGTAAAGAAAAATAAACAACAAAAAAGCAATAACATTACAATTACATAAAGAAAACACAATAATACTACAATTAAATAATAACACAATAGCATTATACACTAATTAATTTATATATAATTGTTATGAATTAATGGTATTGCATTTTGATAACATATATTTATTCATGAATGAGTGTTGTCCTTATTTTCCGCGTTTTGTCCAAAAAATTACCGAGGTATAACTACATTAGACTGGTCAAGAAACTCCCGCTAGGGAGCACCTGTGTCCCCAGCGGGACGTATGGTATATATATAGGCTGTTAAAAGTAACGATTACAACGCTTCAGAGGTGATAGAGGAGGTAAAAACAGACACTTTTTTTTTAATCTGACAAAACTTTGGCATAAGCACCGTTTTGCCGCTAGATGGTCTTACGTGTAGATGGCTTGATTTCGTCACAACACGCACCGATAAGTTATGTTTGTGCTGCTGTGTCTGCAACAAGTTGAATGGGTCATCACGGTGTCAATGAAGACTTGCTACGACTATTTAACTCATGCCCAAAATGGGACTCAATGGCCAATCACGTTTCAATGATTTCTGTTTTACAACCAATCAGAGTCGTGTTTCACGAAATATTTATCAGTGTTATAATTACCATATTAAAGAAGGCTCCTCCTTTTTAATATTCTGAACAGGTCTGACCATTATTTTGCAGTGACTGAGCCTGTAAGAAATACGGCTACCAGATTGTATATATAGTGCATGAATGTCAACACATGCCGCATGTGGGAGTTAATATTAAAAACATTTGTAGCAATTGATTATACCACCAAAAAAAGAAACCACTGTTTGCACTTTCTTAAATGTATTTTTTCCCAGGTAACAATCCAGAAAAATATAATTGTCATATTTACATCATACGACATCGGAAATGAATTAATATACAGTTTGATGTGTTTCATTTTTTCTCCACTAGAGAACATTCTTACAATATTGCGTTCCTTTGGCAATAAATAGTATGATCTCTTTGCAGCGATAAACAAAAGAAGCAGATGAAGCGTACCTATCGCTTCTCATTTGTTTTCAAACATCGCCGTTTACAATAAATATATAAATATTTTAAAATAACTATAGTTAAATAATGATTTGTGAGTAAACAGCTTAATTTTATTCGTTAAATACTCCTAAAAAATGCCACTCTTGATTTCCAAATTCTCTAGATAAATTCACTCCTCACTTCGTGAGTCGTGAATGTATCGATAATTTGGAAATCACTCGTGGCATTACTTATGATAAATACGTAAGTACGTTTGCTTTTGCTATCCATTCTCGTGCATCAGCATACCTGAAATATTGAAACGTGTTTTCTTTTCTACTACATGGCAGTTTCCATTTGTTGTAGTGCACTGTACACAACTGATACATCGCAGATGACTGAATACACTCTAAACGAGCCTACGGACATGCATCTTCTGCATGGAGAGACAAGTGCAGCAAGGCGTCTTTACGCAGGAAGATTTCAATGAGGAGGCTACCATCTTCCAGCTCCTCATCTGATTAGTCCCACGTGTCCAGTTTCACGCATACGGACATCAATTCGTTGAAACAGAACATCCAATTGAGGGTCTTTCCACTTTTCAGCGGTTGCCCTTTTACCAGCCGGCTGCTGGCCCTTCACATCCACATGTGTCAATCACAGAAGTAGATGATCAACAGCCAGTGTAGGGGTGACATGTGGTTAGCATGTCGAGTCCCCCAGCCGTTATAGCTGGTTCCTCAACCTGGAGTCGCTACTTATTGTAGCTACCCAATTGCTTCACGATGCTGGGTGGGCACCGGTCCCATACTGGCCGAAATACCATGAGAAAATTTCTTCCCCCATGGAGACTCGAACCAGCGCAAGTCCCATAGCTCTGCGCCAACGCTTCCTACCTTAACCGCTCGGCTACGGCGCGGGACTGAAACAGAACATGAGATGGTAACATCCTCGTCGGAAATCTTTCTGCGTAAAGGCGCCGAGCAGCACGTATCTCTGCATACTGAAGATGCATGTCCGTAAGCTCGTATTCAGCCATCTGTGATGTATCAGTTCTGTACAATGCACTACAACAAATGGAAACCGCTATGTAATACAAACGTAATCACGTTTCAACATTGCAAGTATGTTGAGACACGAGAATGGATAGTAAACGCAAATTTACTTATCGTAGCAAATCTTCATGGACACCGTGATGACCCTTTTATCTTGTTGCAGACACAGCAGCACAAACATAACTAATCGGTACGTGTTATGACGGAAGTCAAGCCATCTACACGCAAGACCATCCAGTGGCAAAACGGTGCATATACCAAAGTTTTGTCACATAAAAAAATGATTGTTTTTACTTCCTCTATCATCCCTGAAACGTTCCAACGTTATTTTTTAACACCCTGTATATACATGCATACAACCATTAAAATTAAAATTAAGAATATTTTAATAATAATGTTTTCCAATCGGTAAGGTGCTAAATATAAAAAGCATATATACTTTTATATATATATATATATATATATATATATATATATATATATATTAAGTCCAACGCTGTGGTCTCGAGGTAGCGTGCTGCCTTGTCACGCAGCGGACCGGGTACAATTTCCGGTCGGGAGGGGCTCCTGGGTGAGGATTTTTTCGGGGATTTTCCTCACCTGTAAGATAAACGTCAGGAATCTTAGGGACCAACGGTCCCGGAAAACCATAAGTTTATAATTGAAATAATTCAATATTTGTACAATGAAAATGTAATGTTTTAATTAAACTGGCCATCATCATCAGCATCATCATCCTTCACTGGTGTGGAAAGCAACGGGAAGCTATACTATTCACCTATAATTCCCTAGTAAAGCTGGAAAGCATAGCATGAAAATGCTATGATTGCAGCGAAAAACCTGCCCCAGGACAGAATTACTATGGATGGATGGATATAATTTAAAACAAAAAGTATATTTTCTTAATTTTTTCATACCCAAATTTGTTATTGTAAAGAAATAGTGCAAAAATGGTGTTTCAGAATGCATTTTAGTCGTTTTTGCAATTTACAAAATTTTAGCTTTATTTTGGACCTAATATGGCATTGTCTATGGATATTATACAAGGAGTTAACAACGATCACAATATAAACTAAATGGGTTTCTAAAAACAGCTGTAGTTTGAATTCTTGTATATATATATATATATATGATATGAAAAGAAAAATGAATGCTTGAGTCGGGATTCGAACTCGAGTCTCTAAAGTCTGTACCTTTAGCGCTCTAACCAACTGAGCTACTCAAGAATTCCAATACAAGCATACAATTTTCTTATACATGTAGTATTCTCAATTCACACAAGAGGTAGCTGAAATTGTTCCAACTGCCATCTCGCGGCTAACGTAACAGTTAAGCAAATTTTTTAAAGAGAATATTTACTTTATAGCAGTAACGCTTTTATTGAGAATACTACATGTATAAGAAAATTGTATGCTTGTATTGGAATTCTTGAGTAGCTCAGTTGGTTAGAGCGCTAAAGGTACAGACTTTAGAGACTCGAGTTCGAATCCCGACTCAAGCATTCATTTTTCTTTTCATATCATATTTGCCTTCATTGCCAAATGTCAAAAATATATTTATAATATCTATATATATATATATATATATATACATATATATATATATATATATATACATATATATATATATATATATATGGTATGATAAGAAAAATAAATGCCTGGACGGGATTCGAACTGAGAGATCCGGGTTCGAAACCCGTCCAGGCATTTATTTTTCTTATCATACCATATTAAGCTTGCATTGCTCAATGTTAAACATTTAATTATAACATATATATATATGTTATAATCGGTAATCAAGAAAACGTAATTTATTATCACATGTAAACCAATAAAACAACTCAAATTCCAATTTGTAGTTTGCTTTTCGATACAGATGGCATACATGAAAACAAATAAAAATGGAAACAAAGCAATAAAAATGCAAGCAATGTAAATACATATACCTGAATGTCTAAAACTGACAGAAATCTAATGTTCTTTGTAATTAAATTTTGGAGTAAAGATGGTGTAGAATTTTCATCAACCCTCTCAGAGCTTCAGGAGTCATGTCGTTGTTAATCCATCCATAGTAATTCAGCCCGAAGGCAGGTCCTTCACTGCAATCATAGCATTTGCATGCTATGCTTGCAGCTTTACTAGGGAATTGTAGGTGTGGTAGCTTCCCGTTGCTTTCCACACCGGTGAAGGATGATAATGATGGTGATAATAAGGATGATGATGATTATGATGGCCATATGATTTCGGGGACCGTTTGGGCCTTAAAGTTTTCCTGACATTTGTCTTACAGGTGAGGAAAAACCCCGATAAAAACCTCACCCAAAAATATTGCCCCGACCGGCAGCGCGCTATCTTGAGACCACAGCGCGCTATCTTGAGACCACAGCGGTGGACTAATCTTTGTTAATAATAGCTTTATTTTACCTGGCAGTGTTAAGGCCTTAAGGCCTTGTTAATGGTTGATAGTATTTAAAATGCTTTTATCTACTTACAAAGATGTAATAGCCAAATGTCGGGCCTTTTTGCCTCTTCTTTATTAGAAGTTACAAGACCAAGTAATGCTTATTTATATAAAGATGTCATCAATAAAACTAAATATATGTTCACACATAGAAATATATTATACAATAGAAAATGACAGTTAATGACAAATGAGGGAAATTTTGAATAAGTGGCTAAATTCAAATACCTATGAATAACAATTACAAATATGTCCACCGCTGTGGTCTCGGGGTAGCGTCCTGCCTTGTCACGCAGCGGGCCCGGGTCCGATCCCCGGTCGGGATAGTTTTCTGGGTGAGGTTTTTATGGGGGTTTTTCCTCACCTGTAAGACAAATGTCAGGAAAATTTAAGGCAATCATCATCATTCATATTCATCTTAGGTTAAGCTTAGGATTAGGGACTCTCCTGGCGCACCATTATCATCATCATCACCCATCATATCATCGGGGCAACGTAACCCCGCCTTCCAGGCGCCCTAACCTCAGAAGTGGGTTACATATACGCCATGCCAGGAGAGAAACTAGGAATATCGAAAGACAAACCTGGGGCATTTGGAAAAAAAATTACAAATAGGAATGAGATGCTCAAGGAAATTAAACACAGGCTCATTTCTGGAAATGCGTGCTATTATATATTACAGGAAATCTTGTCGTCTCAGCTCTTTTCAAAAAACGTTAAACTGAAATCATATAAAACTGTTATTCTCCCAGTTATATTATATGGATATGAAACATGGACTCTTACTTTAAGGGAGGAGAAAATATTACGAGTATAGTTCTTAGGAAAATGTTAGGACCAAAGAGAGATGAACAGAGAGACGAATGGAGAAGACTACAAAACATTGAGCTACATGATCTTTATAAGAAACCGAATGAAATAAGAAAAATTAATTCTCGTTGATGTGGCACGAATGGGGAATGAAAGAGGGACATGGAAGCATTTTATAGGAAAACCCGAGGGAAAACGCGCAGTTGGTGGACCAAGAATAAGGTGGGATTAACCAGGATTTAAAGGAAATAAGATATACAGGGGATGTTTGGAGAATATTAGCTCAGGATAGAGATGTGTGGAGAGATTATATCCGTGCGGCAATGAACCCACGGGTTTTGTTAGTGCCTGTGAGTTAATAATGTAGTATGGAAAATTGAAAGTTTTTTTCTTTAGTTGATTGCTTCAACAGTGTGTATGCAATTGTAATAACTTGCATGAATAGATTAAATAAATAATAGTTTTAACAAACTAAAACAGCACGCTTTATTAGAAAACCGAACTCAAAAATGAAAAATAGTTTTAATTTCCAACACGCTTGGGATAAATTTAAAGTGGTCAACAAAAAAAAAAAATCATCTCCAACACATATAGAATAAAATTAGAGTTATCAACAAAAAGAAAATAGTTTTACCATCAAAAGCGTGGGGTGCTTTTTATGATTTTTACATGTTCTTCTTAAAGAGCTTACTTTTACCAATAACTGTTATCATCAAATATATTAATTGATATAGAGCACCCCACGCTTGTCATGGTAAAACTATTTTCTTTTTGTTGATAACTCTAGTTTTATTCTATATGTACTGGAGATGATTTTTTTTTGTTGACCACTTTAAATTTATCCCAAGCGTGTTGGAAATTAAAATTATTTTTCATTTTTGAGTTCGGTTTTCTAATAAAGCGTGCTGTTTTAGTTTTTTAAAACTATTATTTATTTTTTATTTTTTAGTTTCAATATTTTACAGAATAAGATAAGAATGTAAATATCTTTAAATTCCATACTATTGTAGTATGAGCTAAAAGTATTACTCTTCTAAAAAAAACCTCCCCAGCCGGATTCGTACCAGCGACCTATGGATTACTGAAATTATATACCACTACTTCACCGCTCTACCAACTGAGCTCTTATAATGATTGACTAAAAAGTCGACAACTCCGTAACCTATTATACCAGTTTTAATGTTTTTGATTTTCTGAGTATTCTGGCCAGGAATTTAGAAATAAAATATGAAATTATTGTAGAGTCACGGGTCCTTTACAAGTATACAAAGTTTCAAGTCGATCCAATATCTCTAAGTGGGTGAAAATCGTGTTCAAAGATTCCGTTACATAAATACAGACACTTTTTTTATTTTCTAATGATTCTGGCCTGTATTTTAGAAAATAGATATGAAATTATTGTATTGTCACGGGTCCTTTACAAGTATACACAATTTCAAGTCGATCCAATTATTTTAAGTGGGTGAAAAAGGCGTTGAAAGATTCAGTTACATAGATAGATAGACATACAGATACAGGTCAAGTTAATATAAAGCGTGTAAAAAAGGGAGTGTTTTTATTATTCTAATGCAAGTTGGAAGAAAGCGGTGAGGGATATTGTCCAAGGTTCTTTATGGGAGCTTGAAGGTGGAGCTTTTATCTTTATTATGCTGATGGTATTTGAAGTATGTCGATATCAAGCGTGACCAGAATCGATCAGGATTTCAAGTGGACTCCAAGGAACGTTGCGGCTTCCCAATTCCTCCAAAGTTTGTGGTCTGAACGTGATGGAGGATGTAACCTCTGGCCTCTGAGCAGCAGAGAGTATTTTAATGGGATTATGTTGTCTTTAACAGTGTTCCTAACCACCAAGAAACTTAGTTTCCTCTTTTAAAAAAGCTAATAAACGTTATTTAATAAAGTAATATATCGCAATTAATTAAATAAAAATAAAACGTAGTTTTATTTGATTTTCATATTTATTATATAATTCAGTGACAGCTGTTTCGGTACGACCCTGAAATTATAGAATGTTTAATTAAGAAGGTTCATTACAAAAAAGCAATTAAAGTTTTTCCTTTACCCAAAGAAAACGTAAAGAAATATGTCGTAATGTCAAACATAGGGCCACTTTCAAATAAACTATCTAAACACTTTAAAACGTTGAACATTAATGTGGCATTTAAAACTAATAAAACTCTACAAAATGTAATAAAAAACAATAAAACCAAAACAAAAAAAAAAAGGAAAAATTATCAGGTGTATATAAATTGAAGTGTGGCACATGTGACAATGTCTATATAGGACAAACTGGTGGACTTTTTATCTCTCGGATAAAGGAACACATGAGAGCATATAACAGAAATTTAGAAAATTCAAAATATGCTAACTACCTATTCCAATTTAATCATTGTTTCGATCCAAATTTTGAAATTTTACATATTTGTGATAAGGGTAAGAAGATAGATCTTTTGGAGGCTGTAGAAATTAATAAATTTAAAAGTAGTAACAAACTGTTAAATTCTCAACTTGATTTGAATGAATCCCCTGTGTTAAATTAAAAAATTTAAATAAATATTGTTGTATTGTTGCTTATTTCAGTTGATATGTACTATAATAACACAATTCATAATTTGTTAACATGTCTGAAGAAGGTACAGTATACCGAAACAGCTGTCACGGAATTATATAATAAATATGAAAATCAAATGAAACTACGTTTTATTTTTATTTAATTAATAAATATGGATTTTCATCAAGTAAACACCAACACAATTGATTGATTAATATATTGTATTTAGGAACGCGTAGACAGAACGTTAGTACACAACAAATAAAAAATAATGAATTCGTAAAATAAGACTTGAATGCTGGATAGAGTTACTACTTCACCCCGGCGATCCGGGTTCGATTCTAGGTTTGATGAGATATTTTAAACCACTTTGGTCTTAAAGTGTGATTATTATATGCTGTCTTTGGCGGTGAAAGTAACATATTGGTAATTTAAAACCCAGCGAGGCGTACTCCTGTTTAATGTGTGGATACGATTTATTGATCCCTTCGTAAAGGCTCCCGGATAAGGGCTTGTTATAAGTCTATACCCAGGAAAAGGAGATAGGACAAAATTAATTAAATAAAAACATATTATTATAAACATAATTACATTTAAATAATGACACATTTTAAATAAAATATAATTAATAAATTATTTAATTTGTTATTAATTACTCTATTTCTCTCTCTCCCTCTCTGTATCTTAGTTTTATCTTTCCCTCCAGGTACGTTTATGTCCCAAACAACAAAATGTTAAAATCTGAATCACACTCACATTTTTTAGACCACGCAAGGACATGGTGGGACTCCCCTAGTTGGGTGATCAGCTAAATTGCAGTGCTACCGAAACATTACGAACGTTTAAAACAAAACACACCATAACTGACTCACTGGCAGAAAATAAACCGTAGGTTCATGGCCGCCCTATCCTGATCTAATGTTTTCCAATCATCGCCTGTATAATCCAATTCCCTTAAGTAATTGTTAAAGGTATTCTACCACCTCATTGTTGGTCAACAAATTTCTTTAAGAGTTAGGAATTATCAAGGAAACCACAAACAAACACCTGTTAAATGAGAACATATCCAGTAATATGAAACCTCTATACAAAATAATTACCAGCAACAGTCGGTATCAAACTGAACGCAGAAGATGAACCTTAAGTTTTCGAAAGGCCTCCTACAAAACTACACTGCTGATTGTTGAGGACGACTAAGATCCCAGGTACTGTTTTATATTCCTTAAAATTTTAATATGATATGGATAGTCATGAAGGCCAGATAATGTTCGGGATATATTTGGGAATTAGAGTTTCCTGGTATAGTCTTACAGGTGAAAATAAAGCACGAAAATCTCTCCCAGGAAACTTGTCCTGTTCTGGGATCGAACCAAGGTTCATTGTGTCTGAAGGAACATTACACATAGACCATATAATTATGTTCGAACTGAGAATCACATAAACGTTTATCATTCTCGCTGTTGTATTTTATTCTCATGCATAACTTTACAGAGTTCTTTTTGTAACATTAGACTAAAGAATAATTCTAAAAAACACATTGACAATAGATCTGACTTTTTCTAACAAGATCTTCGGTTGTATTCTTCATTTTGACAGGAACTGTAAGAGAAACCCTCATCTGTTTCTCTTTTTTCTTCTCTACTTTTGACTTATTTTTAATGGGTATTTGCAATGACTATTTAACTCACGCCCCAAATGGGAGTCAATGGCCAATCACGTTTCAATGATTTCTGTTTTACAACCTATTAGAGTCGTGTTTCACGAAATATTTATCAGTGTTATAATTACCATATTAAAGAAGGGTCCTCCTTTTTAATATTCTGGACAGGTCTGACCATTATTTTGCAGTGACTGAGCATGTGAGAAATACGGCTATCAGATTGTATATATAGTGCATGAATGTCAACACATGCCGCATGTGGGAGTTAATATTAAAAACATTTGTAGCAATTGTTTATACCACCAAAAAAAGGAACCACTGTTTGCACTTTCTTAAATGTATTTTTTCCCAGGTAACAATCCAGAAAAATATAATTGTCATATTTACATCATACGACATCAGAAGTTAATTAATATACAGGTTGATCTGTTTCATTTTTTCTCCACTAGAGAGCATTCGTATAATATTGCGTTCCTTTGGCAATAAATAGTATGATCTGTTTGCAGTGATAAACAATAGAAGCAGATGAAGCGAAACTATCGCTTCTCATTTGTTTTCAAACATCGCCGTTTACATTAAATATATAAATATTTTAAAATAACTATGGTTAAATAATGATTTGTGAGTAAACAGCTTAATTTTATTCGTTAAATAGTCCTAACAAATGCCATTCTTGATTTCCAAATTCTCTACATAAATTCACGACTCACTTCGTGTGTCGTGAATTTATCGATAATTTGGAAATCACTCGTGGCATTACTTATGAAAATCACCGTCAGTTCAGACTCCGTTCTTGATGTTTCATTAGTGCTCCAACTTGATTATTTTGACATTGTACAGCCTTAGGTATGGGATATGATTGGCCGAAAAAACGTTAAAACCCACTTTGTGCTAGTTATATACAGCAGTTTTGTCATGTAGTGGTAGTTTTCTTCATAGTTACTGCGACTTTTATTCGCTCTGTCTTATTCCTGTGCATAAGGGACATTCACATGATCGGAAATAAAAACGTATCCTCCAAGTGTTCGGTCAAAATCCGTGTCTAACATTGTAGATTAATATGTCCTTCCAGGTATTAGGCAAGGCCTGTTACGATCCTATAGAAAATTTTCTCTTCTAGCGTTTGAGGGAAAATTCTCGTATAAGACTTGAAAGCATAATAATAGTCCCTTCGATTGGTTGCTGGCCAAAAGAAGGCAAGACCAGTAATGGGGCTGCCCATCTTATAGCCTCTGGTCAGGCTTTTCTGGAGAAGAAAATAAAATAAAGGAGAGAAGAAATGGAAGAAAGGAAAGACTACCTAACCCTCGGATGCCCTAATAGCGTCGGCGTCGAAAAAACAAGCGTTAACCAAGACAGGTTAGATAGTAAAGTTAAAAGAGAGCAAAACACTAGTAAGTGGAAGAAATGTTTTGCACAGCTTGGGCACCTTGTGGTCGCCATCCACATATCCCCCAGATTTAGTAGTTGAGGTGAGTGCGGACGTGAGGAAAAAACTTCTTCATAAAAAGATAAAAATGGGATGGGTAATATGTCACTCAG
This sequence comes from Diploptera punctata, assembly GCA_030220185.1. Classification (NCBI taxonomy): domain Eukaryota; kingdom Metazoa; phylum Arthropoda; class Insecta; order Blattodea; family Blaberidae; genus Diploptera; species Diploptera punctata. The sequence goes on along the minus strand of JASPKZ010007328.1, from coordinate 206,035 downwards.
ATGATTATATAGCCCCTGTTAGGTGCTTCAACTGTACTCGATATAATCACCGTCACACACAATGCGAAGCGGAAGAAACATGTCCATTATGTGCGGAAAAACACAAGCTGAAAGAATGTAGTAGTAGTAGTAGTAGTAGTAGTAGTAGTAGTAGTAGTAGTAGTAGTAGTAGTAGTAGTAGTAGTAGTAGTAGTAGTAGTAGTAGCAGTAGGACTTTATTAGACAAAAAGTAAGATATTTACAATATTATTTACAAAATATGGGTCGCACGGGCAGTAAGCCGTACGTGCTGTTGACAGTCCGTTACAATAAATTAATAATGGTACTAGTGTAAAGAAAAATAAACAACAAAAACAGCAATAACATTACAATTACATAAAGAAAACACAATAATAATATTACAATTAAATAATAACACAATAGCATTATACACTAAAAACATTAACATTACAATTACATAAAGAAAACACAATAATATTACAATTAAGTAATAACACAATAGCATTATACACTAAAAAAACATTCAGATTACAATTACATAAATAAAACACATTAATATTACAATTAAATAATAACACAACAGCATTATACACTAATTAATTTATATATAATTGTTAATAATTAATGGTATTGCATTTTGATAACATATATTTATTCATGAAGGGTAAAGCTGCTTCGTCAGACTATAAATGCATAAATTGTGTGATTTTCAATAAACGTACAAAAGGAGACAAGATATGTGAAAGTCATTCATCTTTAGATAAAAACTGTCCTAGCATGCTAGCGGTCATAAGAAAGTATAAAGAAAACACAGATTACTAATGGCTCCACCAAAAGGAAAATCTAAACAAATAATTCCATATTCTAAAAATGTGCAGATTAATTGGAAACATTCTAAGGCAGCTACATTTAATTTAGACCAGATAATTATCCAACAAAATATAGATATCGCTTATTTACAAGAGCCTTATTTATATTTTAAATAAAGTATCCGGAATATCTAAAAGACATAGAATATATATACATATAGGCCTATATATATATTATATATATATACATATAGGCCTATATATATATATATATATATATATCAAAGATCCAAAAAAAAAAAAAAGATGCAAATCTTAGAGATATTAGAAGACGCCAATATCAAGAATGGAAGAGAAAGATGATAAGTTGATATATTTAGCGTGAAAAAGCTTCTTGCCTTTGTCTTTAAATTATTTATTATTTTTTATGGGTTTTAAGCTTTTTTTTATTTCCCTTATTATTTAGTGAATATATTTAAGTAGTCACAAAGTTAAAAGAGGAATTTAACCTCTAATTAGTGCTTTCAAAACACAATACTTTCTAAGGCTTAACTATTTACTTAGGGTGTCTCAAATCTTAATAGTTAGGGGGTGTGAGATACTCATCAGGAGAGCGAAATATGAATCTTGGAAAAATTCTATCTCTCTCTATCTATCTTCGGGTTTTTACAGCTGCTGCCGTCTTCCCGTGCCAAACCTCCAAAGCCTACGGTCTTGGGCATCTTCGATGCTTAGCCCTCTAGCTTACATTGCTGTCTTCATGTTTTCCTTCCATGTTAACCTTGGTCTTCCTCTTTTCTTCTTTCTGTTAGGATGCCATTCATATAGTTGCTTCGGCCATCGCTCATCTTCCATTCTTAAAACATGTCCTAACCACTTTAATTCCTTTTCCTCAATTCTTTCAATTATGCTTTCTTCTGCTTCCATTTTGTTTCTAATTTCCTTATTTGTGACACGTTCTAATTTAGACTTTCTGGCACTTCTTCGTAAATAATCCATTTCTAGAGCTATTAGTCTATTCTTGTAGTACTTATTGATTGTCCATACCTCACTTCCGTACATTGCAACAGATTCCACCAATGTTTTACCAATATATTTTTTTGTGTCTTTCCAAATATGCTTATCCCACCATATGGAATTTAATGATGATATTATTTTGCTACTCAATTCAATTCTATGTTTTATGTTCTCTTTGCCTATACCTTCGATGTTATCCATAATCATTCCCAAATATTTAGTTTGTTTCACTTGCTTTATTTGGATTCCATCTTCCAATACTAAGTTTTCTCTTTCATTGCTATTTATTGCCAGATATTCTGTTTTTTGTAAATTTACTGTGAGACCCCATGATTCATATGTGCTTTTCAACCTTTTTATCATGAATTCCATATCAAAATTGTCTTGCGCTAAAACCAGTTGATCATCGGCAAATTGTAAGATTACTGTACATTAACTAACAAAACAAACCCGTGGAACGCAGCCTATAAAATCTCATCTGGCAGATTAAAATCAAATCTGACAATGACAACTCTTCGTAAACCTAACGGAACCTACACCAGAAACTTAGAAGAAACGATGGAATTCATGATGGAATCTTTCGCTCCCAAGGATGACGAAAGCGGCGACAATGATCACCATATACAAGTCAGAAACGAAGTAAGAAACATGCTAAATATATCTGACGATAGGTTATTTACAAAAGAAGAAATCGGAATGGTAATTAAAAGAATGAATGGCAGTAAAGCACCAGGTGAAAAATGGAAACATGCCAATATTATACCAATTATATAGACAGGAAAATAAGTCACTGCCGATGTATCAAAATACCGACCAATCAGTAACAGCAAAAGTACTAGAAAAACTATTAATAAATCGAATAATGCACCATATGTACAGTAACAGTTTAATGAATCAACGGCAATTAATCTCATTCATTAATTCCATAAAATTAGACGAACTTTAGAACAAAATAAAGAGAATTCAACGAGCAGAACAAATAAAAAAAATACAAGTGGCCATGGAAGGTTAATTGAAGGGGAAAAAAATGTATTTCTTTGTAAATATTTTTATGTAAATATTTTATGTTGTAATTTATAGCATGTAGTATTACATTTATTGTTATGGAACATGCTGAATAAAGAGAGAAAAAAAATATCCCCTAGATGAGGACCCCTGAGGGGAGATTAATATGTTAGGCTTATAGAAACAATGAAATTTACAATTGTTGTACCGTGCGTCCCACTCCCAGCCAGGCCGACATGAACACTGTGGGCAGTCTATTCACAACCTCAAGTGGACTCGCCTCATGACCACTAATAGACAGCCCGGCTGGGGATAGGACTCAATAGTTACACATAGAGCGAGGATGCATAACAGCATCTGAAAACTTGTACAATGCCTATGCTATAGAAAATAGTTTTATTGCGAAGCTTTTTTGTTGAGTAAATACCGTATCAGGCCTCTACACCCTCATCATGATGAACATTCATTAATTCATAGTGTTCTGCTCAAGAGCAGGTCTTTCACTGCAAACTCAGCTTTCTCCACTCTTTCCTTAACTCAGCCTTCCTTTTTGGATCTGCATACAAACCATTTATTTTAATATTGTCTAACATCTAATGTCTTTTTCTGCCTCCAACTTTCATTTCGTTGACAAAAATTATACCTAAGTTACCTAAGGCCTCCTTTTTCCCTCTTTCATGACAAATAATATGAGAAATTATCCCAAATCCAGGAAGAATCAAAATTTGTACTTCTGGATGACCAAAAAATCAGAATAGATGTTGATATAAAATTGGGTCCCCTCCACCTGCAGGCTATTCCTTCTAGGGCAAACGTCAGCAGGCAGTTTCTTCTTAGCCAGTGGTCAATCACATTTCTTTTCCTTTTCTTTATGAGTTCCAGCATTGTTCTTCTTTTGCCCACTCTGTCTAGCACATCTTTATTTCTTACTTTGTCTGTCCATTTTATAGTTCCATTCTTCTCCATATCCACATCTCAAAAGCTTCCAGTCGCTTTTTCTCGTTCCGTCGTAATGTCCAAGTCTCTGCACGATACAATGCTACACTCCACACAAAACACTTCACTAGCCTCTTCTGTAATTATTTTGCCAAAGGTCCGCAGAAAATGCTTCTCTTCTTGTTAGAAGCTTATTTTGCCATTACTATCCTCTGTTTACTTCTTGACCGCAGTTCATGTTACTACTGATAGTACAATCCAAGTATTTGAAGCTCTTCACTTGCTCAATGGCCTCATCTTTAATCCTCATGTTTATCTTCCTTGGTTTCTTTCCTATAATCATGGCCTTCGTCTTATTTATATTTATCTTCATCCCATAAATCCTCGCATTTGTCATTTAGCTCCATCAGTATGTACCTCTGTGTCATTGCATCTTCTGCCAGCACAGCCATATCATCAGCAAATCTTACGTACTTAATTCTTCTTCATCCCATGTTTACGCCTTCTGTATCCCTGAAGCAGTTCTTCATTAGGCCTTCCAGCTGGATATTGAAAAGTGTAGGTGATAGAGGACATCCTATGGTGAAGATAATAGTTTAAAATTATTTAAACTAGTGTGCTAGCTATTTTTGGTTATTTAATCAAATGTTCTTTATATCCCATAATTAAACTGTGTGCCTTTTATTATTATTATTATTATTATTATTATTATTATTATTAGTTATCATCATCATCATCTGCATTCATGGATTAGGTCTGTTGACCCGTTCCGACTTCAGCCCATCTCTTTCTAGGTCTAGGTCTGCCCACCATTAGGGTATCAGAGTGGGCGCCCCTGCCCTTTTGTGAAGTCCAGGTCCCACTCGCCCAGTGGGTACGGCCCCGTCCACAGGGTTACGTGGGGAGAAGAGAAATCCCCAAAGCCGTAGTGAAGGCAACTTCTCTAGGAGACGAACACTCCGAAATTCCAGTTCCCTGCCCTCCAGGAAGAGGGGTTTGGCTAGAGGTTGGTAACCTCTACTAGTAAAAAATAACTTACTCAATAAACTTCAGCATTATTATTAGTATTATTATTATTATTATTTTATTATTATTATTTTATTATTATTATTTTATTATTATTATTTTATTATTATTATTTTATTATTATTTTATTATTATTATTTTATTATTATTTTATTATTATTATTTTATTATTATTATTATTTTATTATTATTATTATTATTTTATTATTATTATTGTTGTTGTTGTTGAATCTCTAAGCATTTGGAACCCTATCTCGCCACAAACGCATGTTAGGGTTGTAGCTTACTGTAACAATATTATATTATGTATTGTAAAACATAAATATTAACTTGTGTTTTTGAATAAGTGTTATGAATTACATAAATTGTCTATAATGGTCCTGGAAAAATATTACATATTGTTATGAATTTGTATTATGAATTTCATAAAGTGTTATAAAAGAATATCAGAAAATAGAAAATTAAACACCTTATTGTTTGCAGATGACCAAATAATAATAGCAAATTCCGAAGGTAATCTACAGAAAGGTCTGTATGAACTTTACAAAATTACAGAGAATATGGATTAAAGATATCTACAGAAAAGACAAAAATTATGGCATTTCAAGGTGTAGATCCTGTCAGAAGTAAAATTGTACTGGACAATAACATTTTGGAGCAGGTGAATAATTTTACATATCTAGGATGCAATATCTCATATGAAGAAGAAAAGGATGTAAATGCAAAAATATCTAAATTTTTAAGAATTTTAGGGTTAATAAATTCTATCTTCAAGCCACAGTTAGTCCAAAAGCATTCAAGACTGAAAGTGTATAAAACACTGGCTCTTCCAACTCTTTTGTATGGTAGCGAAGTATGGACGTTGAAACAGAAGGATATACAGAGACTTAGATCTGCTGAAATGAGATATCTTCGGAGGACTGCAGGATACACACTACTAGATCACAAAAAATGAAGACATCTTAGAAGAATTACACATGGAATCTTTAGAAAACAAAATTTCTGATTATAAGTCAAGATGGATGCAACATGTTCATCGAATGGAAGATCACAGAATACCCAAACAAATGTTAAGATATCAACCTGCAGGAAGAAGAAGACCAGTACGTCCACTCAAAAGACTTCTGGATGGTGTTTCTCTTGAGGCCGAAACAGGTCAACAAATGGCCTAAATTCGTGAATGTACTATGATGATGATAAAGTGTTATAATAGTTTTGGTTCTTAAAAATCACTTCACGCATTAAGGAAGAAGTCCCAGAATCGTTCAAAATCAAATTTAACCGGAATCATTGTCTTTCGAATATAGGACAATCAAATAAAACATGTTTTACAGATTGTATTGATTCTTGATATTTACAATTGTGATCATTGTCTGGGTTAATACTATATCTCCTAAAATAACTTCCACATTTTCCACGACCAGTAATAAATTGTGTTAAGATGAAATTTGAAATAAAATATTTTATATTTAGCCTTAGTGTACTGTAGGAAAGAACAATTCTTTAGTCTAAGCACCGTTTGCACCCCTTATCCAATGTTCATTCCAATCAGTGATGATATAGTCCAACAGTTTCTTATTAACATAGGATATTGGACACTTTGAAAATGAATAATTAAGCTCGGAAGATACCGCAGATTTAGTTAAATGATTAGCATTTCATTTCCCACCATTCTCTGGTGTCCTCGTAACCAAGACAAGCATACGTGTTTTGTAAAATATTTGATATTATTTCTAATTTATACTGAGTTTGTGTTTAAATTAAATTCTTCAGCGATCGATTGAAGAGCAGCCTGTGAGTTACTAAATATACGTGCACTACATTTGTGTTGAAGAGACCACAGCACTGCTTTTTACACGCTTTATATTAGCTTGACCTGTATCTATCTATCTATGTAACGGAATCTTTCAACGCGATTTTCACCCACTTAAAATCATTGGATCGACTTGAAACTTTGTATACTTGTAGAGGACCCGTGACAATACAATCATTTCATATTTATTTTCTAAAATCCTGGCCATAATCATCAGAAAATCAAAAAAGGTGTTTTTGTATTAATGTAACGGAATCTTTCAACGCGATTTTCACCCACTTAAAATCATTGGATCGCCTTGAAACTTTGTATACTTGTAGAGGACCCGCGACAATACAATCATTTCATATTTATTTTCTAAAATACTGGCCATAATCATCAGAAAATCAAAAAAGGTGTTTTTGTATCAATGTAACGGAATCTTTCAACGCGATTTTCACCCACTTAGAAACATTGGATCGACTTGAAACTTTCTATACGTGTAAAGGACCCGTGACAATAGAATAATTTCATATTTTGTTTCTAAAATCCTGGCCAGAATCATCGGAAAATCAAAAAAAATTAAAACTGGTATAATAGGTTGCGGACTTGTCGAGTTTTTAGTCAATCGTTGTAAGAGCTCAGTTGGTAGAGCAGTGAACTCTTAGTGATATATAATTTCAGTAATCCATACGCCGCTGGTTCAAATCCGGCTGGGGGTGGTTTTTTTTTATAGAAGAGTATTACTTTTAGCTCATATTACAATAGTATCGAATTTAAAGATGTTTTTATCTTATTCTGTAAAATATTAAAACTAAAAAATAAAAAATAAATAGTAGTTTTAAAAAACTAAAAGAACACGCTTTATTAGAAAACTAAAAAATGAAAAATAATTTTAATTTCCAATAAGCTTGGGATAAAATAAAGTGGCCAACAAAAAAATCATCTCTAAGGCATATAGAATAAAACTAGAGTTATCAACGAAAAGAAAATAATTTTACCATTAAAAGCGTGGGGTGCTTTTTATGATTTTTACATTTTCTTCTTAGAGAGCTTACTTTTACCAATATCTGTTTATTATCAAATATATTAATTGATATAGAGCACCCCACGCTTTTGATGGTAAAATTGTTTTCTTTTTCTTGATAACTCTAATTTTATTCTATATATGTTGGAGATGATTTTTTTGTTGACCACTTTATTTTATCCCAAGCGTATTGGAAATTAAAATTATTTTTCATTTTTTAGTTTTCTAATAAAGCGTGTTCTTTTAGTTTTTTAAAACTACTATTTATTTATAGCTTATAGTTCAGCTTGGAAAACAGAACAGGTAGGGAAGAGTTTTAATAGTTTGAAGAAAACTTCACTGTCTTCACCAATAAACCATATAAACACATCCAACTTGTACTTCTTCTCTTGCAGTAAATTGTGATCAGTCTGTGTAAATAGTATAGCTATAGATGTTTCCACAGTTTTGCATGTATGGATTACCATATTTTGTGGCAGAATGTCCAAGCAGCATGAAACTCATAGCATAACCACAATTAAAAAAGTAAAGTTTTGAAATATCTTTGTACGATTTATTTTAAAATTATCAATTGAGTTGGTGTTTACTTGATGAAAATCCATATTTATTAATTAAATAAAATAAAACGTAGTTTTATTTTTATTTAATTAATATTTTAAAATTCTTTAAGCCAGCAGAATAAGTAGTAGTAGGACTTTATTAGACAAAAAGTAAGATATTTACAATATTATTTACAAATATGGGTCGCATGGGCAGTAAGCCGTACGTGCTGTTGACAGTCCGTTACAATAAAGTGATAATTGGTACTAGTGTAAAGAAAAATAAACAAAAAAAAAAGCAATAGCATTGCAATTACATAAAGAAAACACAATAATATTACAATTAAATAATAACACAATAGCATTACACACTAAAAAAACAATAACATTACAAATTACATAAAGAAAACACAATAATATTACAATTAATAATAACACAACAGCATTATACACTAATTAATTTATATATAATTATTAAGAATAAAGTCCACTTAGATGTAGAGAAGGAATACCAGCAATGAGAAGTGCTGCATTTGTGGCAATTTTATGATATGATTTACATGCATGTAACGCAAATCATCGTTGAAACTGGTATAATTCCATCATCATCATCATCATCTTCTTCAAGGTATGGACCTGTTGGTCCGTTCCACTCCCCCGGTTCACTATATGCTGCAGGTGGAAGGTCGTCCTTCCAACGTTGTTTTCGTCTTCCTACATTTATTTTGCCTTGAGGCTTATAATGAAGAATCTGTCTTGATAAACAATATTATTTGGCATTCTGTACATATTGAACCCAATTACATTTAATTCTGTATATTCTCTCGTTTATTTTATATATTTGTTTTCTTCTTCTTCTTTCGAAGTATTAGGCCAAGGCCTGTTACGATCCTATAGAAAATTTTCCCTCCAGCGTTTCATAGGACGGCCCAGTGATCTTCGTCCTCTTGGTATTTAATTATAAACAGCTTTGGGGATCCGATTTGAACTCATTCTTTCAAGATGGTGTTTCCAATTTAGTTGGTACTGTTTAATATATTCCAAAATTGGCGTAGTCTTCAATTCTTTTAAGATATCGGTGTTCCTTTTCCGATCCCATCTGGTGTAACCCACTGTTCTGCGCATGAATCTCATTTGACAAGCCATTATTCTGCTTTCATGTTGTCTTTTTAATGTCCATGCTTCACTACCATAGGTCAACACTGGTCTAGCCAAAGTGTTATATAAATATAATGTGGTGTTTTTTTTTGCCATAGCGTAGTGGTTAAGGCACTGCGCTACAAGCCAGAAGGTCGAGGGTTCAAGTCCCGGTGGGGTCAGGATTTTTAAACTGACCCAAACCTTCAGGCGGCACTATGGCCCTGGGGTCGACTCAGCCTCTAACTGAAATGAGTACCAGACGCTTGTTCTGGGGGTAAAGGCGGCCATCACGCAGGGCTGACAACCCGGCTGACACGAAGTGCCGATTGTCCAGAAAAAGTGAGAGCCTTAACCTTCTACTACCCGAAGGGCCTCTTGAGGCCTGTAATGGGATTACTTTACTTATATATTTGTAATTCATGGTATAATTCCTTCTAAACATACTCTTTGCTCAAAACATCTTGATATGCAGCAGCATAATATAAAAGCAATGGTTTTATTGCACCATTATTGATAAATTTCAGTATCTCTGAATTTAATCCTCAAGTTTACCTGCTTGCCATTGGTAAACCTCTAAGGAATTTGCTACTTTTGGCAAGATAGGTTTTTTAAATTAGGTCTAAATGTAAGATTTGAGTCTAAAATTTCACCCAAGAAATTTATGCTATTCACAAATCAATAAATGCTTTAAACTCTGTTTGGTGGAGCAAATATATTACAAAAAATAGAAAATTACAAATATATCCGATTGAGGGTCTTTCCACTTTTCAGCGGTTGCCCTTTTACCAGCCGGCTGCTGGCCCTTCACATCCACATGTGTAAATCACAGAGGTAGATGATCAACAGCCAGTGTAGGGGTGACATGTGGTTAGCATGTCGAGTCCCCCAGCCGTTATAGCTGGTTCCTCAACCTGGAGCCGCTACTTATTGTAGCTACCCAATTGCCTCACGATGCTGGGTGGGCACCGGTCCCATACTGGCCGAAATACCATGAGAAAATTTCTTCCCCCATGGAGACTCGAACCAACGCAAGTCCCGTAGCTCTGCGCCAAGGCTTCCTACCTTAACCGCTCGGCTACGGCGCGGGACAAATTACAAATATATCAAACCATAATTCAGAGCATTTTAACATATGGTGCTGAAGTCTGGCAAATTCCTACCAGGGAAATGAAAATAATTTTAAGTACAGAAACGGATGTTTTAAGAAGATCAGCTGGAAAATCTAGAATGGATAGAATACGAAATAAAGAAATAAGGGAAATTATGGGTGTACAAGAGGAGCCGGACATCATAGACATCATAGAAAAGAAAAGATTGCAGTGGTATGGTCATGTCAAACGAATGCCAGAGCAAAGATTGCCAAAAATTGTTATGGAATGGATCCCAATGGAAAGGAGGAAGACCGAAGAAAACTTGGATAGAAGGAGTACAAGCAGCTATGAATATCAGATGAATGGAGGAAGATCAATGGATGGATAGAGAAAAATGGTGTTTGGTTTCCGGAAGACGGCGGCAGCTGCCATGATAATCGGATGATGATGATAAGTAAAATGTCTTCGCTATTCATTTGTAAACATTGGTTTATTTTTATATTTCCTCTTCTTGTAGAGAACATTTTTTGATACTTGTAGGGGTTAAAATGTAGTTTATTCCCTAGTCCCCCCGTTAAAGAGAATGCTTGGAGCCATATTGATTTTGAATTCGGATAAATAAGAGCGTACCATTTGCATAAGCAATAATGTTACAACCGTTTGGTATCTCTTGTTTAGTTACACTATTTAGCGATTAACAGAACTTATACTCCAGTTCCATCAACCTAACAAAGATTTTCCCACGTTTTCCTGTATCAATGCAAAATTCAGATTTATAATTTCATTACCAGAACTATTGTTGTTTTTAATAACGGGCTTTCTAATATTATTGTTTTGTAATTTCTGTAGTTTGCAATGATTTCCAAATTGTATTCAGGTCGATGTAATTGTGGTGGCATTGCGTTTTGTTTATTTCATCTTATTTTTACGCCATTTTGTATTCTTGGTCCGTACATGATGGTGTACGTTCGATTCGATTTGATGTTTAGTTTGCCAAATGTACATGGGTTTAGATCAGTTTTGATCGCATAGGGAGAGAATTCTTGTGAATTCTAAGTGTTGGATGATGTGTGCCCATTTTTTTTAATTAACGATGGTCAATTTGGATTATTTAAGGAAGAAATCCATCATTTGTCACGGTTTCTAGGATAAATTGATCTTCATATGTGATAACTCGAGATTTTAACCAATGATTTAAAATCTTATTAAAGAGTTAACAAAATGTGCCATGCAATTATCGAAGTGATAGATTGTGACATGCATTATGTTCATCACTTGCGACTTCTGGAGTTATTAATTACTAATACATTTGAATCTTCGACCTCCATGTTTTATTTACTACCAGCTTGAATAAAATACTAATACATGTTTTCATAAGTAATGCCACGAGTGATTTCCAAATTATTGATAAATTGACGACTCACGAAGTGAGGAGTGAATTTATCTAGAGAATTTGGGAAATCAAGAGTGACATTTGTTAGGACTATTTAACGAATAAAATTAAGCTATTTACTCACAAATCATTATTTAAATATAGTTACTTTAAAATATTTATTTATTTAATGTAAACGGCGATGTTTGAAAACAAATGAGAAACGTTATGACTCGCTTCTCCATCCACTGCAACAAGATCATATAATGTTATATATTGCCATCTGGCGTGGGAAACTTGAAATATCATCGCAATATTGTAAGAATGCACCCTAGTGGAGAAAAAATGAAACACATCAAACTGTATATTATAACCAAATTTATAGGTTATTAATTAAATTTTTTCAGTAAACAATTCGGTAAAATCATTATTTAAAACACAATTATTGAACACAGAATTATCAAAAAGTACTCGGTAGTATCATGTCTTGGTAAACACTGGATTATATGCAATCCTTCCTGTCGGCTTATCATTATGATCTAGTTCCTCTTGAAAATAGTGAATTGGGCATTTTACAGTTTTTCCCACACGCCATGCCAATTCTAGGGAAGCGATAAGGTAGAACTTAATTTGTAATCCTTCAGGGGTTTTCTCCTGACAATTATTATTCATTTTTTCATATTCATCAGACTTAAAACCCACTGCACTCACCTTTCTTTTCTCTAGCATGTTTTGAAATATTTTTCTTTTTGCGTTTCTTGCTTGTCTGGCGTCATTAAATTCTTGATCGACGAACGGATTAAAATCTCGTTGATGTTCAATAAAATATTTCTCTTGTATCATTTTTGCAGTAACATTCCACATGGTTTTCAAGCTGTATTCTTTGTACTCTTCTCCATTTATTTTCCTCATATTAATGCTCCAGTCTTTCAGTATGTTGGCAATGTCTTTGATTCGAGTTTCTGCTGTTAATAATTAATTTCGTAGTTGACAAAATTTTTCGAACTGATTCCAAATATATTTCCTATTACGTTGAGTGTTATGGGGCTTAGATTGCTTGATTATTTCGTCAGCCAAATCTTGTTTCTGCCATTTTGAACATTCAAATATGGCGGCTTTACTGTTGACTCAGTCACTGCAAAATAATGATCAGACCTGTTCAGAATATTAAAAAGGAGGAGCTTTCTTTAATATGGTAATTATAACACTGATAAATATTTCGTTAAACACGACTCTGATTGGTTGTAAAACAGAAATCATTGAAACGTGATTGGTCATTGACTCCCATTTGGGGCAAGAGTTAAATAGTCATAATAATTAGTTTATAATGTAATTAAGATCAAGACAGTGATATACATAAAATATGTGACAAATTCATCAATAGAATATCACACGCTATTAAATATAATCAAATAATCTAAACACGATATGGTCTTACATGTATGTAAAAATCTATAAATATAAATGTTATATAAGTTATTCAGCCGCGGTAGACTAGTGGTTATGCTCCTTGCCTCTCGTCCCGAGGGTCGCGGGTTCAAACCTGGTCGGGGTCGATCGATTTTTTTAGAATAAATCCATGGAGCAAGTCCTCCGGGAGGGACTTTAAGCCGTGGGTCCCGAGTCTGAAAATTTTCAGACTCGTAAAAGATCCATAAGCCTGGATGACAGGCCTCTAAGCAAAATTTACCGAATGTTCCCGTCCTAGTACTACCTTGGGTTCCTAGATGTCAGTATGAGGTGGAACGCTGACCACGGACCACTCAAATGACATCTATACGAAAACAAGTGTAACTAAATTAGTATGGTTCAAATTCTTCCCTGTAGGGGGACAGCGCCTAAATCTCTGCTAAGGAAAACATGGGCTTACAAGTACAAGATATAAATTATTCTCAGGTTAGTTTATTCTATTGACTTAGAATATATTAATTAAAAATTAGAAATTGTATGTAACCCGCAGGTTCAATTACCCATTAACTCCTTTATCCATTTCCCTATGATCCATTGGAATATTATCCTCTCACGACGCGTAGGACAGGTCCGAGCATTTAGATAGTCAGAGTGAGCGTGCCACTCTTTGTATATAATTTTGGAACCCTTAGTTACTTTCTTACTCACTGGCACTATCGAATCCGTAGGTTCATGGCCGCGCGGACATAAGCTCTCCATACATCCCTATCCTGAGCTAATACTTTCCAATCATTCCCTGTATAATCTACTTCTCTCAAATCATAGTTAATGTTGTTCTCCTACCTCATTCTTGGTCTACCAATTGGGCGTTTTCCCCTCTGGCTTTCCTACAAGAAGCTTCCATGCACGTCTTTCATTCCCCATACGTGCAGCATGTCCTGCCCATCGCAGTCTACGAGAATTGACTGTTCTTATTATATCTGGCTTCTTATAAAGACCATGTAGTTCATTGTTATGAAGTCTTCTCCATTCACCTGTCTGTTCATCTCTCTTTGGTCCAAAAATTTTCCTAAGAACTTTATTCTCAAATACTCGAAATCTCCTTTCCTGCCTTAAAGTAAGAGTCCATGTTTCGCACCCATATAATATAACTGCTAGAATAATAGTTTTATATATTTTCAGCTTAACGTTTTTTGAAAGGAGTTGGGACATCAAGAGTCTCTGCAATACATAATAGCATGCATTTCCAGAATTGAGCCTATGTTTAATTTCCTTGTGCATCTCATTCCTATTTGTGACTATTGTTCCTTTAGTTACAAACATAAACAGCATGAAGTCTGATCACTGGGGTACAATGCATTTTACGTCACTAGTACATTTATATTGCAGCATACGCATTTTGAAAACTCACCACTGAACTTATTTGTGCTTTCTTTTATCTGTTGTCAGTGCTGCAACTCTTTGCGTGAGCGTACCGGAGCTCTTAGAGAGCTGCCCTAAGGACTTCATAATGGTCTTTTCTAAAAATTTCCCATTAAAATTTATAATTTTTTTACAGCCACCCATTTTGAATTCATGACCTGCTTTTCTCAATCTTCTAGACATAACTACCCTGATAACATTAGAAAAAGTATGTAAATCCTCTAGAACTGGAAGTAAATATCAATAAAACTATATATATGGTCACACATAGAAATACATTGTATTATGGAAATGGACAGCTAATGACAAATGAGGCAAATTTTGAGGAAGTGGCTAAATTAAAATACCTAGGAACAATAATCACAAATAGGAATGAGATGCACAAAGAAATTAAACATAGGCTCAATTCTGGAAATACGTGCTATTATGCAATGCAGAGACTCTTGATGTACCAACTCCTTTCAAATAACGTTAAACTGAAAATATATAAAACTGTTATTCTACAAGTTATATTATATGGGTGTGAAACATGGACTCTTAGTTTAAGAGAGGAAAGGAGATTACAAGTATTTGAGAATAAAGTTCTTAGGAAAATTTTTGGACCAAAGAGAGATAAACAGACAGGTGAATGGAGAAGACTACAATACAATGAACTACATGGTCTTTATAGGAAGCCAGATATAATAAAAACAGTTACGTCTCGTAGACTGCGATGGGCAGGACATGTTGCACGTATGGGGAATGAAAGACTTGCATGGAAGCTTCTTGTAGGAAAGCCAGAGCGAAAACGCCCAGTTGGTAGACCAAGAAAGAGGTGGGAGAATAACATTAACTATGGTTTGAGGGAAGTAGATTATACAGGGAATGATTGGAAAGCATTAGCTCAGGATAGGGATGTATGGAGAGCTTATGTCCGCGCGACCATGAACCTAATGGTTCGATAGTGCCAGTAAGTAAGTAAGTAAGTATGTAAATCCTCAGAGAATTTCTCTATTATAATATTTCGTGGGGACGAATATTCATCTTCAGTTCCAAATTTCTAATATTTTTATGGTGCAAGAGACCTTATTCCCACCCTTAAAGTACTAAAGACAAGTACATTCTTAAATATTTATCAACGTTTAACTTCCAAA
This sequence comes from Diploptera punctata, assembly GCA_030220185.1. NCBI lineage: Eukaryota > Metazoa > Arthropoda > Insecta > Blattodea > Blaberidae > Diploptera > Diploptera punctata. The sequence goes on along the minus strand of JASPKZ010007328.1, from coordinate 190,316 downwards.
TATAAAATATTATATCCTTTCAAATCTCGATACTAGCATTACCGCCCACTCAAACAGAATTCTCCAACACTGTATAAAATGTTTCTATAATCTTTGTTATTAAACAATTTTTTTTTCTTGTAATTATCATGTAAAATATTCAGGAGCAAATTAAAATCCGTGAGTGAGGGACTTAATTTGATTGACCCGTTAAAGGACTGATTTTCCCGGAAATTGAATAAAAATTCACTTCCGATATCAAATTTATTGGAAACTGAAGTTGACAATATTTCCCTGGAGTTAGGAAAAAATAGCTTTTTCCAAGAAATGTTTATGTGAAATATCAAAGGTCGGTATATATTCATTCTTAAACATCTGGGAATTTTCTTGTTTGTCGAGTTTTGACAGTTTTTTTTTTTTTTCCTTTTTTCAAGTCAGTATCTTTGTACTTTTACTGATGTCACGTTCCTCCATAGTTTAAGACAAAAGTCTGATAGATATACAAGTTGATTTTACGGCGAAGTGGAATAAAATTTTGATTTCAACTTTGAAGACAGTATTGAGATGTTTGAAGGTGTTTTACATATTTTTTATATGAAAAGTGTTCTCGATTTGTTTCCTTAATAATTTTATTATTATTTTAGTTATAGCGATTTTAAATATTCTAAAATTTAATAAAGTGATAGCAATACTTCTCTTACTTTATGTCGTAAAAACTTCTCTCGATAAAAATATATTAAAGAAGAATCGAGGCCAGTGAAATGAGATTATATACGCCGCGGGTCCAGGTTCGATTCCCGGTCGAGACAAGTTTTCTTGCTGATGGTCTTTTTCGCTGTTTTTCTTCACCTGTAAGAATAAATGTTAGGAAATGTTAAGGCCCAAACGATCTCCGAACAACATCTGGACATCGTAATATTTATTTATTCGCCCGGTTCAATATGAATGTGTGTTGTGTGTATGTGCGTTTGTGTGTGTATGTGGGTATGTGGGGTGTGGGGTTGTGTGTGGGTGGGGGTGGGGGGGGGGGGGGGGGGGGGGGGGGGGGGGAGGGGGGGGGGGGGGGGGGGGGAGGGGGGGGGGGGGGGGGGGGAGGGGGGGGGGGGGGGGGGGAGGGGGGGGGGGGGGGGGGGGAGGGGGGGGGGGGGGGGGGGGGGGGTGGGGGGGGGGGGGGGGGAGGGTGGGGGGGGGAGGGGGGGGGGGGAGGGGGGGGGGGGGGGGGGGGGGGGGGGAGGGGGGGGGTGGGAGGGGGGGGGGGGGGGGGGGGGGGGGGGGGGGGGGGGGGAGGGGGGGGGGGGGAGGGGGGGGGTGGGGTGGGGGGGGGAGGGGGGGGGGGGGGGGGGGGGGGGAGGGGGGGGTGGGGGGGGGGGGGGGGGGGGAGGGGGGGGGTGGGGGGGGGGGGGGGAGGGGGGGGGGGGAGGAGGGGGGGGGGGCGGGGGGGGGGTGGGGGGGGAGTGGGGGGTGAGGGGGGGGGGGGGTGGGTGGGGGGGGGGGGAGTGGGGGGGGTGGGGTGGGTGGGGGTGGGGGGTGTGGGATTGTGTGGGGGTGTGGGGGTGGGTTGGTGTGTTGTGGAGTGTGTGTTGCGTGGGTGTGTTTGTGTGTTTGTGGTGTGTGTGAGTGTGTGTGTTGTGTGTGTTTGTGAGTGTGTGTGTTGGGTGTGTGTGTTGTGTGTTGTGTGTGTGTGTTGTGGTGTGTTTGTGAGTGTGTGTTTGCGTGTGTGTGTTTGTGTGTTTGTGAGTGTGTGTTTGCGTGTGTGTGTTTGTGTGTTTGCGTGTGTGTTTGCGTGTTTTGCGTGTGTGTTTGTGTTTATGTGTTCGTTTTATGTGTGTGTGTGTGTGTGTGTGTGTGTGTGTGTGTGTGTGTGTGTGGTTGTGTGAGTGAATGGTGTCGTCTCCATGTTGTGTTGTCTCGGGGAGGGCCCTGACATTGAGCTGTTCACTCATTCGGGGCGTCCTTCCATGTCCTTCTGTGTGGTCAAATAGTATGTAAGTGAGACATAGTTTAAAATCCTTCTCCCAACAGGTCGTGCAACTCTCAGGCACAGGTGGCGTACTAATAAGGTGGGAAGTTAAATTAAGTTCGTGGAATGGAATCATGTGATTATATGATACGTATCTGGTTCTGAAATGGTGGACAAAAATACATTCGATTTATACAATAAATGCAAAATATATTGGAAACAAAAACAAAATGTTACCAAATATGGCGGAAAGTACCTTAAGAGTAGGGTAAAGATGCCTGTTTTCATGATATCCTGATAAAAATTTAATTCGTTGTCACGGAATTACAAGGAGGGATGTGGTTAGTATGACGCGATCCGTGAAATTAGAGTTGTCTTCTTAACGTGATTATGATACGTCTGGATTCTAGTCGCTACACAATTGCCCTATAAGACGAATGAATCCCATTGAAGAAATAAGTTATCTGAAAAAATCGGGCATTGATTCCAAGTCCCCGAGATTCATGTCGGACACACTAACTGTTATGCCACAGAGGAATCGCGACGATTTGTTACAGAGTGTTTATTCAATTAATTTCTAAGCAGTAATATTCAACTCAGTGATTAAGGCCGAGTGATTACGACAAGATCTTTCGGCGCAGAGCTAAGGGACTTGCGCTGGTTCGAGTCTCCATGGGATAACAAATTTTCTCATGGACGTTCGGCCAGCATGGGACCGGTGCAACCCAACATCGAGAGGAATTTGGGTAGCTACAATAAGTAACGCCTCCAAATTGAGAAAACCAGCTATATAAAGCCTGGAGGATCCGACATGCTGACCCCTACACTGGCTGGATGATTATCTACCTCTGTGTTTAACACGTGTGAATGTGAGGTCAGCAGCCAGTTCTTAGGCCAAGGGCATTCTAGGCCTATCGTGACATGGAGTTTTCACGATAAAGGTTCTTTGGATACGTTAAAATTATTTTGTGGTTGAATTTTTAAGAAATGAATAACAATTATATATCAATATTCTTCGCTGGATACAATAATTTTGCTTTCAGAGAAGGTTCATCTTAAAAGCAATAGCACGTTGTACGATACAGGGATTTAATTGCGTTTTCAATAATAGAGGTTATTTTATTGTACTTAAAATTGAAGTAAATGAATAAATAGAACAAGAATTTCATTATTAGCATATATATATATGAGTTATGATAGAATTATTAATTAATATATATTAATAGCATTATAATTATCTCTATGATATATGACAGGGATGAGGTGAACAGAGAAATAAACTAGGCTCAATTCTGGAAATGTATGCTAGCATGCATTTGCAGGCACTCTTGTCGTTCCAACTTCTCTAAACAAAATGTTAAACTCAAAATATGTCAAACTGTTATTCTCAGAGTTATATGCACGTGAAAATGGACTCTTACCTTAAGGGAGTAGAAAAGATTGGAGTATTAGATAATAAAGTTCTTATGAACATTTTTGGACACAAGATATTATGAGAAGACAGGCGAATGGAGAAGATTTCTTAAGAGTAAACTATGTGTCCTTTTTGAGAAGGACAGTTAAATATCGTAGTCTGCAATGGGCAGGACAGGTCTTCAGAATGTATTTAACCAAGGATCCATCCATCCATAGTAATTCTGCCCGAAGGCAGGTCCTTCACTGCAGTCATAGCATTTTCATGCTATGCTTGCAGCTTTACTAGGGAATTGTAGGTGTGGTAGCTTCCCGTTGCTTTCCATACCGATGAAGGATGATGATGATGATAAGGATGATGATGATGGCCATATGATTTCGGGGACCGTTTGGGGCTTAAAGTTTTCCTGACATTCGTCTTGCAGGTGAAGAAAAACCCCGATAAAAACCTCACCCAGAAAAACTGCCCCGACCGGGGATCAAACCTGGGCCCACTGCGTGACAAGGCAGCACGCTACCTCGAGACCACAGCGGTGGACTAACCAAGGATTTCCCAATAAAAATTTAAAAAAATCCAATATCACCAATAAAAGCTGCATGACCTATTATATCAATTCCTGTTCATGAAATTAATAAATTTTAAATCTGAACGGATTTGAATTTGCTGTCGTTGTAGTTACTCATGGTCTTTCGACTCAAAACTATAACAAAATTACGACGACTATTTAACTCATGCCCCAAATGGGAGTCAATTACCAATCACGTTTCAATGATTTCTGTTTTACAACCAATCAGAGTCGTATTTCACGAAATATTTGTCAGTGTTATAATTACCATATTAAAGAAAGCTCATCCTTTTTAATATTCAGAATAGGTCTGACCATTATTTTGCAGTGACTGAGCGTGTAAGAAATACGGCTACCAGATTGTATATATAGTGCATGAATGTCAACACATGCCGCATGCGGGAGTTAATATAAAAACATTTATAGCAATTGATTATACCACCAAAAAAAGAAACCACTGTTTGCACTTTCTTATATGTATTTTTTCCCAGGTAACAATCCAGAAAAATATAATTGTCATATTTACATCATACGACATCAGAAATGAATTAATATACAGTTTGATGTGTTTCATTTTTTCTCCACTAGAGAGCATTCTTACAATATTGCGTTCCTTTGGCAATGAATAGTATGATCTAGTTGCAGTGATAAAACAAAAGAAGCAATTGAAGCGTACCTATCGTTTCTCATTTGTTTTCAAACATCGCCGTTTACATTAAATACATAAATATTTTAAAATAACTATAGTTAAATAATGATTTGTGAGTAAACAGCTTAATTTTATTCGTTAAATAGTCCTAACAAATGCCACTCTTGATTTCCAAATTATCTAGATAAATTCACTTGGAAATCACTCGTGGCATTACTTATGATAAATTGTTAAAATTCTCTTTTATGGTTTAACAGCATACATCCTTGACCTTAAATGAATAAAAATCAGTATATGCAGAAGAATTACGGCCCAGAGACTTAGGAATTTTAACCGACATGTCGACATCCACACACGCACTTCTCGGCTGCTAACTGTGAGATAAAAGTATGAAATATACCACTGTCACAAGTGAAGAGTCTGATGACGTTATCACCTTCTACCCGTGCTATAAATAATGATATTCTTTCTACAAACCGCTAATAAATTAAAGCTTTACTGAAAACTGAAATAATTTCAGTAAATATTTAAAGACTTGATCTCATATTACGAATATTTTATTTTCTAATTTTCACTCCCGTTCTTCTACATAATGTCTATCCTTCACATAAGCAGGTCAATTTATATTAGAATAAAAGAAATTCAGCCCGCGAAAACTTAATTCTTTTAAGCTCTAAGCAACATGAAATTATGGAATAGCCTATTTTAAATTGGCAATGTATCCCATAACAAACGTTTGTTTTATTTATTTATTTTTAGTAGCCTAAATAAATATAAAAACGAACGCAAAGCAATTACTTAAATTTGTATCGAATTACACGATATATATATATATATATATATATATAATGATATATGGTATCATAAGAAAAATAAATGCCTGGACGGGATTCGAACCCGGATCTCTGAGTCTGTACCTCAGCGTGATATCCATTACACTACCAGGCGAATCCAATTCAAACATTTATTTTTCTTATATATGTATTATATTCTCCATTATTACTAGATGTCGCGAGAACTCTATAAGGTAAAAATATTCTCTTTAATTTGCTTACTTGTTATAGTTAGCTACTAGATGGCAGTGAAGACCGAGTTCTCGCGACATCTAGTAATAATGGAGAATATAATACATATATAAGAAAAATAAGTGTTTGAATTGGATTCGCCTGGTAGTGTAATGGATATCACGCTGAGGTACAGACTCAGAGATCCGGGTTCGAATCCTGTCCAGGCATTTATTTTTCTTATCATACCATATTAAGCTTGCATTGCTCAATGTTAAACATTTAATTATAATATATATATATATATATATATATATATATATATATATAGTTAGTTTCCACTGCAAACCGACAAATTTAAATAACTGACACAATAAATTAGTGTTCGTCAATATATATATATATATATATATATATATATATATATAGAGAGAGAGAGAGAGAGAGAGAGAGAGAGAGAGAAAGAGAGAGAGAGAGAGAGAAGGGAGAGAGGGATTGATATAGAATCTTACGAAGAGAAAGAGAATAGAAAGAAAAGTTGATGTTTGCACTGGGAGTCTAAGTACCGACGTTGTTGTCGCACAAACGTACATACCTAGAGGTATCTGGTTCAAATCTCGGTTTAGGTGTTAATTTTTCTATTCAAGTATATATATATATATATATATATATATATATATTAATTTTTTTCAATAATATATAAGTTTTAAGATTTGGTTATATTAGCTTATTAACTTCTAAATACACTATAATCTGCAAATTCCGTTCAGAAAGTTTCCTATTTGTAATGAGTTACAATCTCAAGGTAGTTGTATGAAGAATTACAATAAATCTTTCGCGATGTCGTATGAAAATTGTCTTGTAAAATTTTAACATGAAAGTGTGGCGGGGATATATACGCAGGCAAACAGTAAAACACGAACAGTATTCATGATGATAGCAATGGTAATAGGATTTAGGTTAGCTACATTTGAAACTTCAATGGTAAGAGATTCCAGCAAAAATATCTTAATAAATTCACTTGGGTGTCTTCATAAGGTAAGCACATACATCTTACGTTAGCGTAGATAAACGCTGGCACACTAGCAACTATTACATTGGGTGAGTTAGAGGAATACACTGTAGGCCTATACCTAATTCGGATAATCATCTGATCAGGGTGAATATCGGAGGATGATTTTCGCTTATGACGGGGACAAATTCTAGAAATGACTGAAAATTGTAATTCATAATATGAAAAAAAAAATATATTAATTGAAAAAATAATGGCAAGTAAAATTTCAAATAAATTTGAAACGCTGGGAATTTCAGACGAAAACAAGAAACCTATTGGAAATCTTGCATAAATATAGAATGGGCGATTATTTAAAGATACAGGTCTACTATTAATTTGACAGCATTAGAACTGTGGGTTATCTAAAAAAAAATATGTAAAATAAAAAAGTGTTTTGAACAGGAATGTGTGGACATTGTAAATAAAATAAATATATAAAAAATGAATTGGGTACATGGGGGAAATTAATTTAATTTAGAACATCTGTGTAACACCAGACTGAAAACTACTGAGTATTCATTTGTTTAATAAAATTTGCCTAAACAGGGACAGCTGAAAGCTACAAAATATAACAGGCAATAGAGATGGAAAATAAAAGAGAACATTGGATAATAGAGAGGCAATACAAAGAGTAAATGAAAGGAATATTTAAGAGAACATTTTAATGATTTCGAATTCAACGCGTGAAGTAAAAATACAAAAGAGTTGTATCAGGTAGTCTGTATCCAAAGGACAAATATATTAAGGCATTGTTATTTATATCTAACATCACATGTTCCTAGGAACATTTCCCTGTGTTTGAGCCTTTGGCATGGGTTCGCTGAAGTAGTCACCGCCCGGAGATCCGAATGGGGGACTATTTGACCTCCGGAAAATTTTACCCCAGTTGAACCCATGTCCGCATTCCTTGACGGTTGTATTTTTACGGTGAAAGATCGTCACTCTTTCGACCAAGGTACTTTTTTCGTCTGGCTTATCACTTTCGACCAGTCCGGCATGGGTAACCCTATCGGCAGCAATGCTACCGCCGGTATGGCTCTCAGGATCATTTAAGCATGCAAGCCACTCCACCACGACAAGGTAAAGATGGGACTGTTACTTTAAGGGAGGAAAGGAGATTACAGGTATTTGAGAATAAAGTTCTTAGGAAAATTTTTGGACCAAAGAGAGATGAACAGACAGGTGAATGGAGAAGACTAAATAATAATGAACTACATGGTCTTTATGGGAAGCCGGATATAATAAGAACAGTTAAGTCTCGTAGACTGCGATGGGCAGGACATGTTACACGTATGGGGAATGAAAGACTTGCATGGAAGCTTCTTGTAGGAAAGCCAGAGGGAAAACGCCCAGTTGGTAGACCAAGAATGAGATGGGAGAATAACATTAATTATGATTTGAGGGAAGTAGATTACACAGGAAATGATTGGAAAGCTTTAGCTCAGGATAGGGATGTATGGAGAGCTTATGTCCGCGCGGCCATGAACCTACGGGTTCGATAGTGCCAGTGAGTAAGTAAGTTATTTATATCTAACTTAGATATATTGTAAAATCGTATACAATTTTCGTAACTTTATCTGGAACGTACACTAGGCACTTTACTGGGTGTATTAATTCGAGCTGAATGAATAGGCCAAAATTAGGATTTGTTATTAGAGCTGAACAAATTCATAACGTTACTGTTAGAGATTTGAGCCCATTGTTCTCCTTAATTGCCCTCTTCTTTACTTTTTGCTTTTTATGATATTTACATTTTCTTCTTAGAGAGCTTACTTTTACCAATATCTGTTTATTATCAAATATATTAATTGATATAGAACACCCCACGCTTTTGATGGTAAAATTATTTTCTTTTTGTTGATAACTCTTGTTTCATTCTATATGTGTTGGAGATGATTTTTTTGTTGACCACTTTAATTTTATCCCAAGCATGTTGGAAATTAAAATTATTTTCATTTTTTAGTTCGGTTTTCTAATAAAGCGTGTTGTTTCAGTTTTTTAAAACTATTATTTATTAATTGTCTATTCTGAAATGGTTAGTACATTATTTTGCAGTAATTAACTGTCTAACAAATAAGTTGAATACAACAAATAATGAACAGATACTGATAATTGTGTGTTCAATAATTGTGTTTTTGAATTCTAATTTTACTGAATTGTTTCCGAAAAAATGAATTAATAATCTATAATGTTGGTTATAATATACAGTTTGATGTTTTTAATTTTTTCTACACTAGGGTACATTCGTACAATATTGCGATCCTATTTGACGATAAATAGTATGCTCGAGTTGCAGTAATGGACAAATAAACATTACCTAATATTCCTCATTTGTTTTCAAAAATCGCCTTTAAATTAAATATATAAATATTTTAAAATAACTATATTTAAATAATGATTTCTGAGTAAACAGCTTAATTTTATTCATGAAGCAGTCCTAACAAATGCCACTCTTGATTTCTAAATCTTTTAGATAAATTGGAAATCACCCGTGGCATTACTTATGACTATTTAACTCATGCCCCAAATGGGACTCAATGGCCAATCATGTTTCAATGATTTCTTTTTACAACCAATCAGAGTCGTGTTTCGCGAAATATTTATCAGTGTTATAATTACCATATTAAAGAAAGCTCCTCCTTTTTAATATTCTGAACAGGTCTGACCATTATTTTGCAGTGACTGAGCCTGCGAGAAATACGGTTACCACATTGTATATATAGTGCATGAATATCAACACATGCCGCATGCGGGAGTTAATATAAAAACATTTGTAGCAATTGATTTTATCACCAAAAAAAGAAACCACTGTTTGCACTTTCTTAAATGTATTTTTTCCCAGGTAACAATCCAGAAAAATATAATTGTAATATTTACGTCATACGACATCAGAAATGAATTAATATACAGTTTGATGTGTTTCATTTTTTCTCCACTAGAGAGCATTCTTACAACATTGCGTTCCTTTGGCAATAAATAGTATGATCTGGTTGCAGTGATAAACAAAAGAAGCGGATGAAGCGTTCCTATCGTTTCTCATTTGTTTTCAAACATCGCCGTTTGCATTAAATATATAAATATTTTAAAATAACTATAGTTAAATAATGGTTTGTGAGTAAACAGCTTAATTTTATTCGTTAAATAGTCCTAACAAATGCCACTCTTGATTTCCAAATTCTCTAGATAAATTGGAAATCACTCGGGGCATTACTTATGATAAATATTTTCGTTTTCCAAGTAATCCTACGTGTTTACAATATTGGATTTTCAAATCTCTTCAATTAATAGTATGCTTTTATTAAATGTATAGAAAACAGAGATATTATTGTATGTCCCACACCCGATCGAACTCTTTATGGAACTAGTGAAGTGCTATAGGAGACACTCTTGTACCAGTCTTCATGGGGGGGGGAAGAAACTTTCTCTGGGGATTTCGACCATTCTATTGACCCGATGTCCACCCAACATCATGATGTATTTGGGTAGAGTTTTTACAATTATTCTTATGGAAAATGGAAGGAGCTTCACGATGAAGAGGTCCATAATTAGTATCGCTTTCTTAATGCTGTAAGGAAATTGAGATGGGCTACTCGTGTCGCTTTGAGTGTTGAGAGTATAAATTCTTTCGAAATTTGTATTTGAAACCTTTGGAGAAAAGACCATTAGGACTGTCTAGGCATTAATGGAAGAATAATATTCGGATGTTTTTTAGTAAATTCAATACCCGATTTTAATCTGAATCAACTTTTTTTATAGTAACCAGTAGAGTGTCTTAGAGAATGTTAAATTGAACCTATGGGCTCCATAAACCATATAATTAGTTAGTTAATGAATGTATTTGTAATAACTAACGAAATCACTGGCACTATCAAACCCATAGGTTCATGGCCGCGCGGACATAAGCTCTCAACATATCCCTATCCCGTACTAACATTTTCTAATCATCCCCTGTATAATCTGCTCCCCTCAAATCTTCATCATCTTCGTCCTTTCAAGTATTAGGCCCAATGGCTCGTTATGGTCTCCCGCCATCTCCGAAAAGGTCGACCCACAGATCTTCTGCCTCGAGGAATGTAGTGAAGAATTTGTTTTGGTATTCTGTGACGATCCATGCGCTGAATATGGGCTAGCCAATTGTTTCTATATTATTGGAGGTATTCAGATATAGGTACGATGTTTAACTCTCTGGCTATTGTTGAATTTCTTTGGTGGTCTAGAAGGCTATAACCTGCAGTTCGTCGCAGAAATTTCATCTCCGTGGTTGTAATATGACGATCATCTTGAGTTCTGATGGTCCAAGTTTCACTGCCATAAGAGATTATGGGTCTAGCAAGAATTTTATAGATTTTCATTCTTGTGTGACTCTGCACTTTTGATGGTTTAAAAACTTGGTTGATAATTCTTAAAGCTTTATTATATTCAAATCTTATTAAACGATATTCTCCAATTTCATTCTTAATCTACCAATTGGGCATTTTCCCTGTGCTTTTCCTACAAGAATCTTCCATGCCTATCTTCATTCCCCATTCGTGCCACATGTCCTGCCAATCGCAGTCTGAGACTTAACTGTTCTTATTATATCTTATTTCCTATAAAGATCATGTACATCACTGTTATGTAGTCTTCTCCATCAGCAGGTCTCTTTTTCTTTCTTTGGTCCAAAAATGTTGATGACTTAATTCTCAAACATTAGTAATATTTTCTCCTCCCTTGAAGTAAGAGTCCACGTTTCGCATCCATATAATGTAACTGGGAGAATAACAGTTTTATATATTTTCAATGTCACGATTTTTGAGACGAGTTGGACAACTAATTTTAATTGGTAGGCCTACATTACACATATCTTCTTCTTCTACTACAAGGTTTAGGCTATGCAGCCTGTTCCGGCGAAGTTAAAAGTGGAGTCCATCTTCTACGTGGTCGGCCAACATCTCTTGTTCCTCTGGGATTATACAGGAAGGTTCTTTGTGGTATTCTTTCGTTGTTCATTCTCATTAAGTGTTCTGTCCATTTCTTATTATTTTCGCTGATTTTATCTTCAATTTTATATTTATTTAATTCTTCTCGTATAATTTCATTCCTTATTCTATCCGCTCTTGTGCATCCTTTCACAATACGTAAAAACAGCATTTCCGCAGTCTGTATCCTGCTTTTATCCCTTGATTTCATTATCCAATTTTCACTTCCATACAACAACAAAGGAACAGCCATTGTTTTATATAATTTAAGTTTCGTATCTTTCCTTGTTTTCCGACCTAAGGTTCTTTTTTTTGGTTCCACAAATCGCCTGAAATGTATTTACTTTATTTTCTATATCTTTATTTTCTCTATAAGTTATATCACATCCAAAATATTGGAAATGTGATACTTGTTCTATTATTTTGTTATCCAGTACAATTTTTCATCTAATTCCATATTTACCAATAAATGCCATTACTTTTGACATATTTATTGATATTTTATAATTATATCTATTGGCTATTAATTTAAATTTATATGCTAACATTTGGACATTACACATATGTGTAACACGAATAAATTGTTATGCATAGCCCTGTATATAACAAAGATAGGCATAAGAAAGGTTAGGCAGAGAGGAAAGTTTTTATTGACAATGTTGTCACCTAATATCTGACTACCCGTACTTGCATTTTTTCCTATTCTCTGACATTCATGTGTCATTTGTGTAACTCATTCCTCGGAGAGAAACAAGGCGATTTGTATAAACTGTTTGTTTGTGTCTTGTTTTATTAATAAGGAAATTCGTCTTGTAGACACGTTCAACGGGCTTCAATTTCAAATTGCCTCGAGAGCAGTGAGTTATGTGGCATTCCGGATATGAAGGAAGGAGCAAAGCGGATCAATTGCGACAGAGAGAACGGATACATTTCATATCAACGCTGAAAGATAGTGCTGCAGACTGGCGCCTCTGCACGCACCGCTGAATGTAACAGCAAATACCTGCTATTTAGTTACTTTCCAATAGCATCTCTCCATTTTTAGAGCTTCTCAAAAAAGTGCTCCGAAACCACAAGAATGACTAAACATAAAATACTTTATATTAACCCTTACTTCAATAACTTTTTTTTATAAAACTTTCACGTTTTAAAACTTGAAAAAGGATCATATACAGTCTCGAAATAGCTTCTTAGATTATATTTTCAATATGACATTATTTATATTAAAATTCCCTTCTCACTGTCTCTGTACTTTCTCTCCCTCTCTCTCTCTCTCTCATCTCATCTCTCTCTCTGCCTCCTCTCTCTCCTATGCTCTCTCCCCGCTCTCCTCTCTATAATATATATATATATATATATATTATATAAATATATAATCATCATCATCATCCGGTATCATGGCAGCTGCCGCCGTCTGCCGGAAACCAAACGCCATTCCTCTCTATCCATCCATTGATCTTCCTCCATTCCTCTGATATTCATAGCTGCTTGTACCCCTTCTATCCAAGTTTTCTTCGGTCATCCTCTCTTCCTCCTTTCCATTGGGATCCATTCCATAACAATTTTTGGCAATCTTTGCTCTGGCATTCGTTTGACATGACTGTACCACTGCAATCTTTTCTTTTCTATGATGTCTATGATGTCCGGCTCCTCCTGTACAACCATAATTTCCCTTATTTCTTTATTTCGTATTCTATCCATTCTATATTTTCCAGCTGATCTTCTTACAACATCCATTTCTGTACTTAAAATTCTTTTCATTTCCCTGGTAGGAATTTGCCAGACTTCAGCACCATATGTTAAAATGCTCTGTATGGTTTGATATATTTGCAATTTTCTATTTTTTGTAATATTTTTGTTTCACCAAACAGAATTTAAAGCATTTATTGCTTGTTTTGTTTGTGCGATTCTATTTTTAATTTCCGCTGTTATCACCTGAATGGTCTAGTTTTGTTCCTAAATAAGTGCATTCAATACTAGGTTTTAGTTCTTCTCCATTGTTGAAATTTATATTTTCCATTTTTCTTGTCCTAATATATATATGTTATAATTACATTTTTTCGTTGAGCAGTGCAAGCTTAATATATATATATATATATATATATATATATATATATATATATGCGTGTGTGTGTGTGTGTGTGTGTGTGTGTGAGAGAGAGAGAGAGAGAGAGAGAGAGAGAGAGAGAGAGTATGTGTATGTGTGTGTGCCTGCACATGTGTATGTAACTAGAATTTCGTTTGTACTTAAAAGGCATTGTAGCACTTTCAACCAGTTAACTCCAATTTTATTTTATTTAAATACGTTTAGTCTCTAAGAGAATTCATGTTTTACTTTATCTCGAATTTTCTTGGATATATATATATATATATATATATATATATATCTGTGTGTGTGTGTGTGTGTGTGCGTGTGTGTAATAAATATTCCAACGAGAAGTAGACCAAAAAATACCTATCTGCAGAATATAAGAAAGCGATGAATGAAAAAGGATTGCAAGAACGGGACTGAAAGAGAAGATGTGATAATATTATACGTGGGTTGTAACAAAAATAGTGGCAACACTGCTCTACAAGCAAAACTGAAGGGAGTTAATTGTTGTAACTTCTGTCACATGTTAATGTATGCATGACCTATCTTACAGTAAATGGACTCATCCGTGTGTTTCAAAACTCATGTGATTTAGAAAGAGGAAGTTATTCTCCTCTGAGTTGCCAATCAAACCTGTTGTATTTCGCCATGTTTACAAAGTAGGGACAGTGATCTGGGTTGAAAATCCAATGTGCCCATGGCTGTACAGCACGATAAAGTCATGAAGGTGTTGTAGAAGCATGTAGGGAGAAGGCATTACCATACAGGACTGTGGCGAGGTGGGTTATAGCCTTTAACGAGGGGCGTAACAGCGTGGAACACGTGCCTGATGGTCCGAGTGTTATTGAAGAGCACGTGGAAACTGTTTCCGCAATATTAGACACCTATCGACGACAGACGGTACGTGAGTTAGTCCTGCAGATAGAACTGTCCCTCATGACTGTGTATCGTATTCTAAAGAAAGGCCTGAGAATGTGAAAAATTGAATCTCGGTGGGTTCCCTGGGATTTGACTGAGAGGCAGCAATGGCTACGATACGACTCCGCGCAAACTCACCTTCAGAATTGTGATCGTGAAGGTGACGCCTTCTTACGGCACATCATTGCACTTGAAGAAACCTGGACCATCCACCAAATTCACCGGACTTAAGCCCCTGTGTTTATGATTTGTTCCCTAAGATGAGGGAACCACTTCGTGACATTGGATTTCAGATTGTTCCCGAGATTTTTCTGGCATTAAGGCGGTCCGTCAGAAATATCAACAGAACAGAAGTTACTTCAGGGTTACTAAAGACTTTCACATCGCAACAAGTTGTAGACAATGTTGCATACTACATTGAAGGACTGTTACAAGTTTCACAGCTATGTCAATTGTATACTTGTAATAATAAGAATCTTTCTTCTTCCTTCCAAGTATTAGGCCAAGGCCTGTTACGATCCTATAGAAAATTTTCCCTCCTGCGTTTCATAGGACGGCCCAGTGATCTTCGTCTTCTTGGTATATAATTATAAACAGCTTTGGGGATCCGATTTCAACTCATTCTTTCAAGATGGTGTTTCCAATTTAGTTGGTACTGTTTAATATATTCCAAAATTGGCGTAGTCTTCAATTCTTTTAAGATATCGGTGTTCCTTTTCCGATCCCATCTGGTGTAACCCGCTGTTCTGCGCATGAATCTCATTTCACAAGCCGTTATTCTGCTTTCATGTTGTTTTCTTAGTGTCCATGCTTCACTACCATAGGTCAACACTGGTCTAGCCAAAGTGTTATATAAACGTAATCTGGCTATTAGGGCATCCGAGGGCTAGGGAGTCTTTCCTTTCTTCCATTTCTTCTTTCCTTTATTTTCTTTTCTTCTCCAGAAAAGCCTGCCCAGAGGCTATAAGATGGCAGCCCCATCACTGGTCTTGTCTTCCTTTGGCGGCAACCAATCGAAGGGACTATTATTATGCTTTCAAGTCTTATACGAGAATTTCCCGAAATAATAAGAATAAGAATAAATTTTATTTACAAATAAATGTTACATACAGTATTGACACCCGAATGAGCAAGTGCTCGTGCTAGGGTGCAGTTCAGTTACATGAATAATACAAATAGAATATATACATTTAAAGTTAGGGGCCAGTTTCATTTTTAAATAAATTATGGCACATACAAATAATAATGTATTGGGAATAAGACTTAATCTAACAAGAGTATTGATGGAATGGAGAATGATATACTTACTTACTTACTTACTTACTTACTCACTGGCATTATCGAACCCGTAGGTTCATGGCCGCGCAGACATAAGCTCTCCATACATTCATATCCTGAGCTAATGCTTTCCAATCATTCCCTGTATAATCTACTTCCCTCAAATCATAGTTAATGTTGTTCTCCCACCTCATTCTTGGTCTACCAACTGGGCGTTTTCCCTCTGGCTTGAACCCATGTCCACATTTCTTGACGGTTGTATTTTTACGGTGAAAGATCGTCACTCTTTCGACCAAGGTACTTTTTTCGTCTGGCTTATCACCTTCGACCAGTCCGGCATGGGTAACCCTATCGGCAGCAATGCTACCGCCGGCATAGCTCTCAGGATCATTTAAGCACTCAAGCCACTCCACCACGACAAGGTAAAGATACCATGGAGAATGATATACATAAAATAATCCATCCATACTAATTCTGCCCGAGGGCAGGTCCTTCACTGCAATCATAGCATTTTCATGCTATGCTTGCAGATTTACTAGGGAATTGTAGGTGTGGTAGCTTCCCATTGCTTTCCACACCGGTGAAAGATCATGATGATGAAGATGATGATGATAATGGTGGCCATATGATTTCGGGGACCGTTTGGGCCTTAAAGTTTTCCTGATATTTGTCTTACAGGTGAGGAAAAACCCCGATAGAAACCTCACCCAGAAAAACTGCCCCGACCGGGGATCGAACCCGGGTCCACAGCGGTGGACACATAAAATAATATAAATCATATAATGTAATGGATTATAACCAATAATACAGAAGAAAATATTTAGTTATATATTGATTTATAATAATATAAGCAAAAATAGATGCTTTATATTTATTATTTTAAAATATTCAAATGATTAATTTTATTCACTTAATTAATTAAAAAATATTAATTTAATTGCTTTTTTAAAACTAGCTGTGTTTAGTTTACTTAGTTCTGGATTGGATCTAATTAATTCATTATATAATTTGGGTCCTGGATATCTACTATGTTTAGATCCAGAAGTTGTATAACATTTTGGAACATGTAGCAAAGAAGTAGTATTTTGTCTGGTGCTGTAAAAACTTCGATTGTGCTCTTTAAATTCGTTTTTATTTTTATGAAAATAAGTAAGCAATGTATGCTTGAATATTTGTTTAATATTTGGCACGTTGAATTCTAAATAAATTAAATTTGTAGGATAATCTAAAGGTTTCTGCAAGCATATTTTTATGATTCGTTTTTGTAGTAATGTTAAGGGAGAAAGAATAGAATTTGCGATTCCACCCACACCTAATATTCCGTATTGGATTATGGATTGAACCAGAGCTAAGTAAACAGTTCGCAATACATACATTGGTAAATATAATCGAAGGATGATAAATTTGTGAATAGTTTTGCGTAGTTTTGTTACACAGCAAGGAAACGTGTTTGTCGTATCTTAAATATTGGTCTATTATAATACCTAGATATTTCACTTGTGTTGATATTCTCAAGGTTGGACATGTACAATATGCGTTATTACAATTGTGTATTGTAATATCGTGACTCGGGTTTGAATGAAATTCATATATACCGCGTGATGTTAAAGAAAAAGGAATTAATGTAGTTTTTGAGATATTCAAAGAAAGTAAATTTGTGTGTAGCCATTCTTCTATTAGATTGATTTCTTTATTAGCATTATGTATGGTTTCGGTCCATGTAGAGCCGGAAAATAAGACAACCGTGTCGTCAACATATGCATACATAGAACCAATAAATGTTTCTAAGTTAATTTTGAGTAAATCATTAATATAAATTAGGAATAAACTTGGTCCTAAAACAGTACCCTGAGGGACACCTATATTAATATTATTAATTTAATTGCTTTTTTAAAACTAGCTGTGTTTAGTTTACTTAGTAATAAATAAATAGTTGCCACTATTAAAGTTAAGTTGCAACCTAAGTACATTGCCAATCTGTTCATGATGATGAAAATCCGAAATCGGTTAACACTAGAATTCTAGTTTAACCAGATAATTCTGATATAACTTATTGGAGGTATTATAGGCTATTTTTATATATATATATATATATATGTATGTATGTATATGTATACAGGGTGTAACACCTCACCGACAAAATTATAAGGATGATAGGGATGATAGGCCATGCAGAGATGATCATATTTTGTACACGTATAATTGTATTGAAAAATACATGTTTTTACAATAAGTGTTCAAACAGTAGACCCTGTGCCTCATTGCATGTTTGATATCGTCGCAGCAACGAACGGTCAGCATGGCCGAGCATGGCATGATTCTTTTTTTGTATCAAAACACTTATTGTTTGAACACTTATTGTAAAATCGTGTCTTTTTCAATAAAATGTCACGTGTACAATTGTTTGTATTAAATTCCGACGCTTACGGGTGAACACCTTCATCTGCGCATAACTCATAAATGACTTGTATGCGACTATATGTTCCTTCACAAAAAATGATCCTCTCTGCATGGCCTATCATCCATATCATCCTTATCATTTTGTCGGTGAGGTGTTACACCCTGTGTATATATATATATATATATATATATATATATATCCTATAATCCCTTCTGTTACACCCTGTATATATATATATATAGATAGATATTATAAATATATTTTTGACATTTGGCAATGAAGGCAAATATGATATGAAAAGAAAAAAGAATGCTTGAGTCGGGATTTGAACTCGAGTCTCTAAAGTCTGTACCTTTGGCGCTCTAACCAACTGAGCTACCCAAGAATTCCAAGACAAACATCCAATTTTTCTTATACATACGAAGTGGAGAATAACATTAACTATGTTTTGAAGGAGGTTACTTTATATATACAAGCGTTACTGCTACAAAGTAAATATTCTCTTTAATAATTTGCTTAACTGTTATGTTAGCCGCTAGATGGCAGTTGGAAGATCTTTCCGCTACCTCTTGTGTGAATTGAGAATACTACATGTATAAGAAAATTGGATGTTTGTCTTGGAATTCTTGGGTAGCTCAGTTGGTTGGAGCGCTAAAGGTACAGACTTTAGAGACTCGAGTTCAAATCCCGACTCAAGCATTCTTTTTTGTTTTCATATCATATATATATATATATATATAACCTATTGGCTTTATCGAACACTGAGTTTCTTGGCATTGCGGACATACATTTTCCAAACATCCATATCCTAAGCCAATAGTTTCCAATAATTCCTTGTATAATTAACCTCCTTCAAAACATAGTTAATGTTATTTTCCACTTCGTTCTTGCCCTATCTACTGGGCGATTCCATGTATATATATATATATATATATATATATATATATATAATTCATCCGTTAATAATAACTAGGGTTATAAAGGGTAGTGATGTGCAACAAAACCTCTCCTACCCAACTTTCATCCACACCTTCTCGTGGAACAACCCGTTTTAACAAACGAGGCTCTGAGGACCGAGTCACGGTGGTATAACCGTTCCATCAGGTACTGCGTAAATGCGGTATTTTAATGTCTGTGCAGAGACTAACAGGTAGCAGCCCTACACTGGAATACTCAGTGCCTGGCAGTAACCCGTCCTAAGGAATATCAACTTTACTTGCAAGTCTCAACATGAAAAAAGCCAGGGTGTTTCTATTGACGCCGAAACAGGTCGACAAATGGCCTAAATTCGTGAATGGACCGCGATGCTGATGGCGATGAAAGATATCTAGTAGGTACCTGATAAGAGAGATAGTGAAAACTTAAATAAAGATCAGAATATTTTGTCAAGATTTTCGAAACACACTCTGTACTTGAAGAGAAAAATTATACGCTCAGACCGGGACTTGAACCCGGGAACCTTGGTTCTCTAGACCAAGTGCTCTACCAACTGAGCTACCTGAGCAAGTACCGATCTAAACGCAAATCTTTCTCTATATACATTGTAATTCCCATCAATAATAAAAACTTGGAAAAAGCCGTACTGGCTGTAATGTATAATTCCCAAATATGTCTTCTTAATAAAGGAGCCGCTATTTGCAAGATAGAAGCATGGCTTCACAACATTTGGTGGATGGGAATTACAATGTATATAGAGAAAGATTTGCGTTTAGATCGGTACTTGCTCAGGTAGCTCAGTTGGTAGAGCACTTGGTCTAGAGAACCAAGGGTCCCGGGTTCAAGTCCCGGTCTGAGCGTATAATTTTTCTCTTCAAATATGATTTATCCATCATTGAGATGTACGAAATCAATAATAAACACTCTGTACTGTTTTCTTGCCCGTGTTGGAAATAAATATAGTCGCTCTTCATGTTTCACAACTCTACAGACGTGGATTTTATATGACTGCTATTAATTTTATAAATATTAATTTATATAATAATACACACAAATTAATTAGACAATAAGCAATTATATTACTAGATGATCAAATTTCAAAATAACAGAATTATCATCATGTTGCTCAGAATATATTAAGGCTCATTAAATATAATTTCGTGACTTGAATTTTCAATCTAATTTATGAAAGATAATTATTTTCAGCTAATATTTAAGATAATCAGTGCTTATTTTAATAAACCTCTTTTACATATGACATTTCAGATTCTTATTTTTTTCCCCCCAAATTTCGCTATATTTTATTCTCTATTTATCTTCTGGTCGCTACATCCGCTGCTTCAGCGAATTAATAACATAAATTGGAGAAGTATTGCTATAAAAACATTGCCATTCAATAATAAAAAGTAGCAATTTTATGTAAACAATATACATTTAACAGAGTAATTTTTTCTCACGTGATAATATTTGTGACTTACTCAGGAAGGACGAGTCCATTTCCCGGTGTCGATGTACACTTAGCCAAACAAAGAATGGGCCGAATCTTGATCTCGAATATTTCAAGTTCTAACGCGCAATTCACACGAGTAAACTATTTGCACAGTTGTGCTACAATACGTTTTCCTTCTTCCCTTGAAGAGTATTCTTTCTAAACGCAACAAGGCAGCGAAAGCGTATTGTTTTTAAACGCAACAAGGCAGCGAAAGCGTATTCTTTCTAAACGCAACAAGACAGCGAAAGCATATTCTTTTTAAACGCCACAAGGCAGCGAAAACGTATTCTTTCTAAACGCAACAAGGCAGCGAAAGCGTATTCTTTCTAAACGCAACATGGCAGCGAAAGCGTATTCTTTCTAAACGCAACAAGACAGCGAAAGCGTATTCTTTCTAAACGCAACAAGGCAGCGAAAGCGTATTCTTTCTAAACGCAACAAGACAGCGAAAGCGTATTCTTTCTAAACGCAACAAGGCAGCGAAAGCGTATTCTTTCTAAACGCAACAAGGCAGCGAAAGCGTATTCTTTCTAAACGCAACAAGGCAGCGAAAGCGTATTCTTTCTAAGCGCAACAAGGCAGCGAAAGCGTATTGTTTCTAAACGCAACAAGGCAGCGAAAGCATATTGTTTCTAAACGCAACAAGGCAGCGAAAGCGTATTCTTTCTAAACGCAACAAGACAGCGGTAGCGTAGGTTAGTGTTTACAAGAGGTCGCAGGTTTGATGCCCGGTGAATTTAATTGTTAAAATGCTTTCTATTTTATTCTGTATATCTAAAAAACGTACTAACTATTTGGAAGTATTAATATTCTTATTATTAATATTATTATTCACTTATTTATAAACAGGTTTACGGTGTAATAAAACATCTTCCTATGCCCAAAGCTTTTTATATTTTTATCTTCTTTCTCCATTCTTCTCTATCTTCTCATTCCAATTCTTCCAGACCTAGCTCCCTCATACCTCTTCTTACATCATCCACTCATTTAAATCTGGTCCACCTCTCTTTCCTTTTTCAGGTGGAATCCATTCTAAAGCTTGTCTGGGTAATGATTTCTCTGGCATCCTAAGTATATGACAATACCATTCTAGTTGTCTGTATCTCACAAAATCTAATATTGTATTTTCATTTGTTGTGTGATGATTGTATTTCTGATTTTTTGTCCAATTTAGAATGTCTAGTTGAGCGTCTGTAAGAATTCATTTCGGTAGACGTAAGCTTTAAACTAAATTTTTTATTCAGATGCCAAGTTTCTGCACTTTATGTTAGCGTGCTTCGAATTATGGATTTATAAATTTGTAATTCCCGCGCCGTAGCCGAGCGGTTAAGGTAGGAAGCCTTGGCGCAGAGCTACGGGACTTGCGCTGGTTCGAGTCTCCATGGGGGAAGACATTTTCTCATGGTATTTCGGCCAGTATGGGACCGGTGCCCACCCAGCATCGTGAGGCTCCAGGTTGAGGAACCAGCTGTAACGGCGGGGGGACTCGACATGCTAACCACATGTCACCCCTACACTGGCTGTTGATCATCTACCTCTGTGATTGACACATGTGGATGTGAAGGGCCAGCAGCCGGCTGGTAAAAGGACAACCGCTGAAAAGTGGAAAGACCCTCAATCGGAATCGGAATAAATTTGTAATTTGGTATCTATCCTTATGTTCTTATCCCACAAAACTCCGTTTAACAACGTTATTACCGATCTGCCTTTTTGAGTTCTATATTTTATGTCATTTTCTTTGGGGACATTTTGAGTTAATTTTGATCCCCAGGTAATTACATTCTTCACATCAATTTATACATTCCATTATTATTATTATTAATATTATTATTATTATTATTATTAGTCCACCGCTGTGGTCTCGAGGTAGCGTGCTGCCTTGTCACGCAGCGGGCCTGGGTTCGATCCCCGGTCGGGGCAGTTTTTCTGGGTGAGGTTTTTATCGGGGTTTTTCCTCATCTGTAAGACAAATGTCAGGAAAACTTTAAGGCCCAAACGGTTCCCGAAATCATATGGCCACCATTTTCATCACCATCATCCTTATCATTATCATCACCACCATCATCCTTCACCGGTGTGGAAGCAATGGGAAGCTACCACACCTACACAATTCCCTAGTAAAGCTGCAAGCATAGCATGAAAATGCTATGATTACAGTGAAGGACCTGCCTTCGGGCAGAATTACTATGGATACTATGGATGGATTATTATTATTATTATTATTATTATTATTATTATTATTATTATTATTATTATTATTATTATTATTATTGTTGTTGTTGTACAACATCTATGAACTATTATTATGATGGACTTGATATATATAAACTGAATATTTTAATTGAAGGTTGAAACTTTTCCTCACTAATACGTAATAAATAAATAAATAAATACATAAACATGTGAAGCTATATTATATTTTATTACATAAATTTATAGAATTATAATTAAAACATGGTACTCAACGCACAATTAAATTTATACCGGTAGCTAAATAGTGTTACAGAGGCAGGAATATTACTTAAGATAGTGTAAAGTGAACGTAGTTTATTATTTGACAGGAATTAAATATTATAGGATGTATTTTGAGAAAATACAAATTAATAAAAAATTGTTGGAGGATTTGAACCCTGGCCTTCATCTCGTTGTAAGTAGTTTAACCATCTACGCTATTCGAACGTCTGATACTAGTTGCCGTGTTTACTTTTACACTATGAACGAGAGATGAACTTTATTTAAAATGTCGCAATTTGAGTAATATTGCATTTGTTCAACACTTTTAACACTTAATTTCGTAATGTATATTTTTGGATACATCAGTTGGTTCAATTCATTTAATATTTTAAATAAATCAGAAGAAAACGAACAAAAAGAAACCACTTAAATATGTGTCTAATTATGCAATATACCTAATAATAACAGTTATGCAAGATTCCGTTTTCACTGCGGTCCGCCACATTCAAATAACCAACAAAGGAAATTTGTGTTTTGCCAATTTAAGGGTTAAATATCTAGAAGCATGTCTCCTTCACTGTTCTTTAAATAATTAAGACCATTAAAACTAAATACAGCGTATTTAAAACATTTAACAATGCGTTACCTCGTGAACCTCAGCTATGGCTTTTCGAGCATGCGCAGTGGGCCATAACAGGAACTCTGCTTTTTGAAGCGGCTCATTCTTCTTGTCGCTATGTGTACATGTCTGGTAGAGGGATGTTTCATGGGTTTCCTCAGTCATCAAGGCAAATGTCATGTTCAAATTTATTTTCTACCACATATTCAACATTCTTAAAATTTTTTAAAACCATTAAAAAAATCCAATCAATGAACTTCTATAGAAAATAAGTTGATTCTAAATAACAAATTGATAAAAATTGATGATTTCTAAATATTGTTATAAATAATTATTTTGTCTTAAAAAAATTAAATCTTAAAAATTTCTTGTAAAAGTTATTTTTCTTTGGAATCTTTCCCTGATCACGAGGAATTTTCTTCTATACAAGAGTTTTAGAATGCATTTTTTTAATATCAATTACTATCCGACACAGCGGAACATTGACCTGCTGCGTTTGTGGATAATTTGCGTACTAATGCCTTGTCATCCCGCGTACACTCGCTTCACGTCAGTATGTTGCGTCGAGGAGTGCAGTGCACTCTACTAAGTAAGGTGGATAAGTGCTTCATTTGTTATTTGTTTCTGACTATACATGGTTAGTACAGTCCGCTCAGTCATTTACTTTACGGGCGCTTTGCTTAGTGGTTATGTAAGTCTATTTTGCATACAAAAGTATTTAGTATTTCAAGCGGCGTTGTCACGTTTTATTCACTAGAATATTTTTTTACCAACTTAAGATGTTGCAAACGACCAAAGTTGCAACGCTGTTAACATAATCCACGTGGAGTAGACATGGAAACATCGTTTAAAAATGCGAAGGCTTTATTCGCAGATAACTGTTTTTAGATGGTAATGATTGGAGCGGTTCTAACAAAAACTTCCCGGCTTTACCTGGCAGTAACAATGTATTTAAAGAAACTGCTGGCGCGACAGGCCTGGTAGGCCCTTAGCCTATCAGCCGGCTGCTGTCCTCACATCCACATGTAGATGATCATCCAGCCCGTGTAGGAGTGACATGTTGTCAGCATGTCGCGTTCAACTGCCGTCATAGATGGTTTTCTCAACCTGGAGCAGCTACTTATTGAAGCTACTCAAATGCCTCACGATGCTGGGTGGGCACCGGTCCCACACTGGCCGAATTACCATGAGAAAATATCTTCCTCCATGGAGACTCGAACCAGCGCTAGTCCCGTAGCTCTGCGCCAAGGCTTCCTGCCTTAAACAATCGGCTACGGCGCGGGACTATTTTTTTTTAACCAGAGGGAAATTTTTGCATTTGATTTGCCTGCAAAATCTATTACTTATACCGACTATATATACGTCCATGCAACGCAGCAACAGTGCTGCTATGACTGGAGGTAAACGTTCTGCTGTGTCGTGTAATACGTACATGTAAATTTCTAGCAATAATCAGGCTTATTTTTATAAAGTATACCAATTTACAAAAAAAAAAACACTAGGCCGCTTCATGATCCTGCAGGATACAAATATTAATTTAATGTGTATGATATTGCTGTAGTTGCTGTTACTACAACTATTCTCCTGGTGTACCAGTGATAATTATGCTAGTTACGAGGTTCGCGGGTTAAAACCCGACGTGATATATGGATTTTTAAGGGCATGACTCCTTCGGAAGATATGTGGGCTAAATCTGTATATCTGATGATGCAAATTGATGTTTTGTACAATGTGTTACAGCCCAATGTTGGTCCTTAGCCCCTCCTTTGTTAGGAGTCACTAGACGAAATTAATTTAGTTACCCTTACTTTCCTACATATTTCATGAATGGTATGCGGTCAACATACCGACCCAATGAGACATCTATTACACATCCAAGTTAACTGTTCACGGGCGGAGGGGAAGAGCTTTAGCGCTAGTGTCGCCGATCTACTGAATCTGTGGAAGGGATGTAGGAGAAAACTGTACATCCGATCACGTATTGAAATTTTTCAACTTCAAATGTGGGGGGAGAATCTCTAAACACGTGTGAAAGATCTTAACATGGTTGTCAAATTAGTTATTTAAGCACGGAACGCTCAAGCGGTCGGATCATTTAAAATCACAGTATTTGTCGTCTCTCTGTTACCAGCTTCACAATAAATCACAAGTGGCAACATGTAATGAGAAGGGCAAGGAAGGGACAGTTGATTCCTAGGCGTAACCCCAAAAGTAACAGGGTTGTCAAGTTAGTCATTCTGCCACTGACCGCGCAGAACGACGGATCATTAAAATACATAGTATTTGTCAGCTCTCTACCTGCCAATCAAACAATACAATTCAAAGGGCAGGAAAGTGGCAACATAGTAAGGAATAGAAAGAGAAAAACAGTTTGTTAGTTAACATATTTTCCGCCTGCACAAAACACTTGAATGGGTAATAGTAGGCAACTAAGGTATTTCCAGGTTGATGAAGATCAGTACACTTTATTCTGTCTAAAAATCTTCAGACTCGTGACCCACGCTTAAAGTCCCTTCCGGAGGACTTGCTGCTTGGGTTTTCCATCCTAAAACAAATAATAGACCCTGGCCGGATTTTGAACACGCGAACCTGGGCAAGGAACATAACCATTAGTCTACCTCAGCAAATTTATAATATATAAAAGAATCTCAAGCCTGAAATAAGTGGCCATTGACAATAATAAACTCAGATTTTAATGTATTTTTGTCTTGTAAGCCCATGTTTTCCCTTTACAGAGGAGGCGCTCTCCCCCCACAGGGAAGAATTTGAACCATACTAATTTAGTTACACTTGTTTTCGTATAGATGTCATTTTTGAATGGTCCGTGATCAGCGTTCCGCCTCATACTGACATCTAGGAAACCAAGGTAGTAGTAGGATGGGAAAATTCGGTAAATTTTGATTAGAGGCCTTTCCATTTAGGCTTAAGGATTTTTTATGAGCCTGAAAATCTTCAGACTCGGGACCCACGGCTTAATGTCTCTGCCGGAGGACTTGCTCCTTGGATTTTTCCGTCCTAAAAATGCATCGACCCCGGCCGGGTTTGAACCTGCGATATTAATGTACGTCGTTAAATAAAAATACTACCTTCTGCTGCTAAGTTAATGATGATAGTAATTTTTTTCAGTGTCCCAGCTTTTATTTCGATATTTCTGGTGTTCTCTCTTGACATTGGCGTAATTATAAACCAGTTCTGAGGTTGGTGCGCCTGGAAGGATGTTAGTGTTTCACCAGGATAATCCTTAATCCTAAACTTAATCTAAGGCGAATATGAGTGATCATTAATATGCTGGCGATATGATATTCGGGAAAAATTTGGATCACAAAGTTTCCTGACATGTGTCTTACAAATGAGGAAAAAATTCGGAAAATAAAACCTCACCCAGGATTCTTGTCCCGACCGAGATTTGAACTCGGGCCCGGTGCGTGACAAGGCAGCACGCTACTTCGAGACCACAGCAATGGACATAACATATAATTATTAATTAAATGTTTTATTTGATTTTCATATTATTATATAATTCAGTGACAGCTGTTTCGGTACACTGTACCTTCTTCATACATGTTAACAAATTATGAATTGTGTTCCAACTGATCTAAGCAACAATACAACAATTTTATTTATTTTTTTAAATTTAACAAAGGGGATTCATTCAAATCAAGTTGAGAATTTAACAGTTTTTTACTACTTTTAAACTTATTAATTTCTACAGCCTCCAAAAGATCTAACTTCTTACCCTTATCACAAATATGTAAAATTTCAAAATTTGGATCGAAACAATGATTAAATTGGAATAGGTGATTAGCATAGTTTGAATTTTCTAAATTTCAGTTATATGCTCTCATGTGTTCCTTTATCCGAGATATAAAAGGTCTACCAGTTTGTCCTATATAGACATTGTCACATGTGCCGCACTTCAATTTATATACACCTGATAATTTTTCTTTTTTTGTTTTGATTTTATTGTTTTTTATTTATATTTTGTAGAGTTTTATTAGTTTTAAATGCCACATTAATGTTCAACTTTTTGAAGTGTTTAGATATTTTATTTGAAAGTGGGCCTATGTATGACATTACGACATATTTCTTATTGTTTTCTTTGGGTACAGGAAAAACTTTGTTAATTGCTTTTTTGTAATTAATCTTCTTAATTAAACATTCTATAATTTCAGGGTCGTATCCATTATTAACAGCCAATTGTTTAATAATATTCAATTCATTATTATATTCCCAAGGGTGAAAGAGGGATATTTAAAAGTCTATGAATGTAACTATTAAAGGCTGCCATCTTAAATATGAAAATCAAATAAAACTACGTTTTATTTTTATTTAATTAATATAATATTGGATGTAAATAGGTTAGGAACATATGTTTCGTTGGTAATTGTAATGGAAACTTGAATAGGATGAGGAAGAGATGTTAACATTCAATGCAGTGCATGAATATGCAGTTGAAATTGGTTGGATTATCACATGAATTGTAGGCTATAAGCTAAGTGCAACTTACTTACCCTTAATTTGCATGTCAGTAAGCCTAGATCAGTGGACATATCTCTAATTGGAGCGCTGCTCATTGCTCCGAACATGAGGAATGGACAAGTCGTATTATCATCAGCGTGTTCTATTACATATCAGAGTGGATACATATATCTGCTCTACAGTGTGATTATAAAGTCTCAGTACATTTTAAAGAAATCACTTACATATCATATTTCTGTTACAGCCATTCGAAAGATACAAATATGTTCACCATCAAAGAACGGATAGAGATTGTTACTGCGCGTTTAAGACGCCAATCGTACGAGGAAGTTAGAGACAGATTGCAAAGGAAACCATCACCGGAGATGTGTATCTTGATATGTTGCAACTTTTCTTACAGCCACAGTTACAGCAAGATGGTATCATTGATACAGTGGTGTTGCAACAAGATGGAGCAACACCACACTTTGCTCTGGCTATACGCGGGTGTCTCAATGACAGGTTTCCCAAAAGGTGGATTGGAAGGGCATCTCCTCGTATCTGAGCATCCCGTTCGCCAGACCTCGCACCCCTGGACTTTTTTGCTTGGGGGTTCATCAAGCAACAGTTGTACAGAACCAAGTTTTCTAATCTGCAAGTGCTGAAAGAACGAATACGCCAAGCGAGTGAAATGATTACAGAGGATATGTTGGTGCATGTTTTCCGGGCGACGGTGCGTCGTTGGGAAACATGTTTTGAGATTGATGGAGGTTATGTTGAACACTAACTTGATAGTAGAAACTACCTTATAATTTTTGTTTTATTTGCGCTACGTTATCCACAAAATGTACTGGGACTTTATAATCACACTGTATATCTTTAATTACTAAGCTTACATGAGTTTCCCTGCTATATTTTAGCAGTTACTTTATTCATGATTCTCTATTTCAGTTATGATGTAATTATTCTTTATAGGTCCACCGCTGTGGTATGAACATGGCGTGCCGCTAATTAATTTAATAACTCCAAATACCTCGAGATTATCCGGGGTTCGATTTCCGGTCGAGACAAGCTTCCTGGATGAGGTTTCTTCGGGTTTTTTCCTCACCTGTAAGACAAATATCAGGAAGCTTTGAGGCCCAAACGGTACCCGAATATTATCGGCCATCATCATCATCATCTTCCGCCAGTGTGGAAAGCAACGCAAAGCTACTACACCTGTAATTCTCCAGTAAACCTGCAAAGCGTAGCATAAAAATGGTATGGTTGCAGTGAAAGGTCTACTCTATGGCAGAAAACTGTAGAATACTATTTATAAGAAGGAAATACAATTACATTACTGTTTTCCGAATTTAATCACACAATATCCATCCATAGTAATTCTGCCTGAGGGCTGGTCCTTTACTGCAATCATAGCATTTTCATGCTATGCTTGCAGCTTTACTAGGGAATTGTGTAGGTGTGGTAGCTTCCCGTTGCTTTCCACACCGGTGAAAGATGACGATGATGATAATGATAAGGATGATGATGGAGATGATGGCCATATGATTTCGGGGACCGTTTGGGCGTTAGTTTTCCTGACATTTGTCTTACAGGTGAGGAAAAACCCCGATAAAAACCTCACCCAGAAAAACTGCCCCGACCGGGGATCGAACCCGGGCTCGCTGCGTGACAAGGCAGCACGCTACCTCGAGACCACAGCGGTGGACTCACACAATATAATGCAATATAAAATTACTGCTGGTAGTCATTTATGCTACAAGCAGTTTCTTTTAGTCGAGAATGTGTTCGTGTCACAATAGTGATATGTAAAAACAATAAAGCGCAACTCCTCGTAAATCAGGAATTTCGTAAATATAATATGTAATACTTTTCCACTCCCATATTCTCAAAAAAAAAAAGTGTCTTCATTTTGTATGAGTTTCAATACAACGCATTACCTGTGTGGTGTGTGTGTGTGTGTGTTAGAGTGTGAGAATGAGTTATTTTAAGTTATCTTTACTCTATACTTATTTGTAGGCGATTTAACATCTAAGGTCTTATCGTGTTATAAAATGGTGTTGCTGCTATCAGTAAGTTATACTGCTATCCGCTCAATCCTGTGTAATTTAACTGGTTTAATTTTACTATTATAAAATGGTGATTAGGTTGAAATGTCTATACTAAGATGATGAAATTCCATACAGCTCACTTACTTATTTACTCACCGCCGACATAAGCTCTCCATACATCCCTATCCTGAGCCAATGCCTTCCAATCATTCTCTGTATAATCTACGTCTCTCAAATCATAGTTAATGTTGTTCCTCACCTCATTCTTGGTCTACCAACTGGGCGTTTTCCCTCTGGCTTTCCTACTAGAAGTTTCCATGCACGTGTTTCATTCCCCATACGCGCAACATGTCCTGCCCTTCGCAGTCTACGAGACTTAATTGTTCTTATTATTTCTGGCTTCATATAAAGACCATGTAGTTCATTGTTATGTAGTCTTCTCCATTCACCTGTTTGTTCATTTCTCTTTGGTCCAAAAATTTTCCTAAGAACTTTATTCTCAAAAACTCGTAATCTTATTTCCTCTCTTAAAGTAAGAGTCCATGTTTCGCACCCATATAATATAACTGGTAGAATAATAGTTTTATATACATTTTCAATTTAACGTTATTTGAAAGGAGTTGGGATATGAAAAGTTTCTGCAATGCATAATAGCACGCATTTCCAGAATTGAGCCTATGTTTAATTTTTTTGTGCATCTCATTCCTATTTGTGATTATTGTTCCTAGGTATTTGAATTCAGCCACTTCCTCAAAATATTCCTCATTTTTCCTATGTTTAATTTCTTTGTGCATCTCATTCCTATTTGTGATTATTGTTCCTAGGTATTTGAATTCAGCCACTTCCTCAAAATTGTCCTCATTTTTCCTGTTTAATTTCTTTGTGCATCTCATTCCTATTTGTGATTATTTGAATTCAGCCACTTCCTCAAAATTTTCCTCATTTTTCTTATGTTTAATTTCTTTGTGCATCTCATTCCTATTTGTGATTATTGTTCCTAGGTATTTGAATTCAGCCACTTCCTCAAAATTTTCCTCATTTTTCATTAGCTGTCCATTTCCATAATTCCATACAGCTATTAGTCATAATATAAAATTATAAAATCACAGTTCACAGAAGAAATATAATTCATCCCCAAAATAAATTTCCTAAATCCAGTAATAACTAAAAGTATGAACAAGAAGAAATTATAAATAAGCAAATGCACAAAAAATACAATAATTACAAACAAACAAAAGTAAAAATTATATTCTAAGTTTAATCAAAATAACAATAATACCTCACTGGCAGTATCGAACCCGTAGGTTCTTTCCCACGTGGATATAAGCTCTCCGCACATCCGTATCCTGAGCTAATATTTTCAATCATCCCCAGTATAATTAACTTCCCTGAAATCATGGTTAATGTAATTCTCCCACCTCATTATTGGTCTACCAACTGGGCGCTTTCACTCTGGTTTTCCTATAAAATGCTTCCATGCCGCTTTTTTATTCCGCATTCGCGTCATATTTCCTGCCATAGTAGTCTACGAGACTTAACTGTTCTTATTACATTTGGTTTCCTATAAAGATCATGTAGCTTACTGTTAAGATGTCTTCTCCATTCGTCTGTCTGTTCATCTCTCTTTGCTCCAAAAATGTTCCTAAGAAATTTATTCTCAAATATTCGTAATATTTTCTCCTCCTTTAAAGTAAGATTCCATGTTTCGCATCCGTATAAAATAACTGCGAGAATAACAGTTTTGTATATTTTCAGTTTAACGTTTTTCGAGAGAATTGGGACTAGAGTCCCTGAAATGCATAATGGTATACATTTCCAGAATTGAGCCTATGTTTAATTTGTTTCATTTCTATTTGTAATTATAAATAAGGAAATAAATCACATTAAACAGATTGCAAAATCAAAAGCTACAACGAACACATTAAAAATAAACTTGTTAAAAATAAACTTGTTAAAAATACTACGCAACCAGTACCACTATAGCTGCAAAAATAGTTAAAATAAAGATCCGTCCAACATTCACGATATAACAGTAATTGAAACTACAAAATTAGCTGAAAATCTGATAAGCAAACTTAATAGAAATATACAAAAACAAGTCCAACAGAAGTAAAAACATATTAAACAACATAATAAACAATGTTCTTCTTATTCTCCGTTTCATGTGATAAAACCCTAGTGGTCTGTTTCGGTCTCAATCCAACGTTTGAAGGTCCCCTTTGGCCCAAAGATCTCTGTCCTGTTGGCTGGTAATTTAAAGATCTTACGTTGTATTCTTGTTCTGCGTCATCTTTCCTATGGATTTCCAATTTCCAGTTGTTTCTGTATTTTTGTAGGCATATTCCATGACTGATTCTGTTTGTAATTCTTTGAAAAGGTCCAGAATGCCTTTTATGGTCTGCCCTTTAATAAGCCGCAGTACGTCTCATAAATTTCATTTCTGCCGCAGTTAGTCTTTGTTCATCTACACTGCGAATTGTCTAGGCCTCACTGCCGTAACATAATATGGGTCTGGCCAGTGTTTTATAAATTCTAGTTGGTGTGTGTTGCTGTACTGTGTTTGGCTTGAAAATATTATTTATAATTCCTGTTACTCCGTTAAATTTTATAATTTTTTGACTAAAATCTTTTTCTTCTTCATAGGTAACTTGGTATCCGATATAGTTAAATGTGTTGGTTTGTTCTAATATTTTATTATTAATAACTATTTTACTGAGAACTGGTTCTTTTCCTAGGAAAGCCTTGACTTTAGATTTTTCTGTTGAGATTTCCATGTTGTAGTTTATTGCCGTTTGGTGAAAAGAGTGGAGTGAACGAGTAAACAATGTTATAAGACAAAACTGACAAAGTCCGAATAATAAAATATTCAAGGCTGAGATGGCTGGGCCATCTATATCTACTGGAAGAAACAGACCTTGCCCGTAGAGTCACATTCTGTAAAATAGAGGGGAAAAGAAAAGTTGGAAGACCTCCTACCAGATGACTTGACAGTGTGGAAGAAGATCTGACGGTTATGGGAGTCTAGAGATGGAGAAAGAAGGCGGAATACGGAGATGGATGGAGACGCTTATTTGGGGCGGTCAAGGCCTGTAATAGGCTATAGCACTGAACTTGATTAGAGAAAATTTCAATAATAAAGGAGTGTACAAATTAACATGTAGATTTTGCAATAAATTATAAATAGGCAGTACTTACTTACTTACTCACTGGCACTATCGAACCCGTAGGTTCATGGCCGCGCGGATATACGCTCTCCATACATCCCTATCCTGAGCTAATACTTTCCAATCATTCCCTGTATAATCTACTTCCCTCAAATCATAGTTAATGTTATTCTCCCACCTCATTCTTGGTCTACCAACTGGGCGTTTTCCCTCTGGCTTTCCTACAAGAAACATAAATAGGCAGTATCAGCATAATTATATTTTTATATAAGATTTAAAGAATATTTCAAAGATTTTAATGACACAGATGGGAAATCTATTTAACACATCATTTAGACAAGTCATAAGATGAAAAAAAAAAAACACGCCAAGAGAAAGTTAAAATACTGGAGGAGACATATATTTTAAATTCAATAGATAGCTGTATGATTTTAAACGAATATGGGCATTATTCATATGACCCTCTTTACAATACTTTAAAAATTAACCGTTAGTAACATAACATTATCTTCTGCTCTTGATGATGGAGCCTGATTTCGAAATGCCTACAGGCAACTAAAAAAAGATTTTAATAAAGTTGAGGAAAATAGCATTTTCAGTTATTAATTTTATAACCCTATGTAGAAATGGATCCTGGAAAATAATATTACAATTCCTTGTCATTGAGGACAAGACGGAAGGACCACAGTCGGGTTGTAGACACCTGGGTTTGAATGATGGTACTTCCTTAAGCCTGAATAAAATGGCCTCTAAGCAAAATTCATCGATTCCATCAACTTAGTAATACTTTAGTTGCCTGATAGATGTCTCATTGGATCGGTATGTGACCGCATACCATTCACAACATATAGGGCAAATAATGTAACTAAATTAACATGGTCTACTAACTCCTAACAAAGGAGAGGTTAAGGTTCAACATTAGGATATGCATTAGAGTAGTATTACTTCATAACCTAAGTATTAATCTGACATTATTTGCAAATTACCTAACCATCCAGCCTATTACCCTTCATTGATTATATGTCAGATATTTTATATAATTCGTTATTGTATCTTATTCTGCATTATTATTTTATTTAATAATAGGTCCATATTATATTATTTTTGTAGGAATATGTTGTATAAAATATGCTATAATTTATACAACTTGCTACGATGTAAATTGGCAATCTTGATTGATAAATACAATTGTGGTTGTTGTTGTCTGTTGTTGTTGTCTGTTGTTGATGTCTGCTGTTGATGTCTGCTGTTGATGTCTGTTGTTGTTGTCTGCTGCTGTTGTCTGCTGTTGTTGTCTGTTGTTGTTGTCTGTTGTTGTTGTCTGTTGTTGTTGTCTGTTGTTGTTGTCTGTTGTTGTTGTCTGCTGTTGTTGTCTGTTGTTGTTGTCTGTTGTTGTTGTCTGTTGTTGTTGTCTGTTGTTGTTGTCTGTTGTTGTCTGCTGTTGTTGTCTGCTGCTGTTGTCTGTTGTTGTTGTCTGTTGTTGTCTGCTGTTGTTGTCTGCTGCTGTTGTCTGTTGTTGTCTGTTGTTGTCTGTTGTTGTTGTTGTTGTCTGTTGTTGTTGTTGTCTGTTGTTGTTGTTGTTGTCTGTTGTTGTTGTTGTTGTCTGTTGTTGTTGTTGTTGTCTGTTGTTGTTGTTGTCTGTTGTTGTTGTTGTCTGTTGTTGTTGTTGTTGTTGTTGTCTGTTGTTGTTGTTGTCTGTTGTTGTTGTTGTTGTTGTCTGTTGTTGTTGTTGTCTATTGTTGTTGTCGTTGTTGTTGTTGTTGTTGTCTGTTGTTGTTGTCTGTTGTTGTTGTCTGTTGTTGTTGTCTGTTGTTGTTGTCTGTTGTTGTTGGTTGTTGTTGGTTGTTGTCTGTTGTTGTTGGTTGTTGTCTGTTGTTGTTGGTTGTTGTCTGTTGTTGTTGGTTGTTGTCTGTTGTTGTTGGTTGTTGTCTGTTGTTGTTGTTGTTGTTGTCTGTTGTTGTTGTTGTTGTTGTCTGTTGTTGTTGTTGTCTGTTGTTGTTGTCTGTTGTTGTTGTCTGTTGTTGTAGTTGTTATAAGCAACAATGAAAGTACCTTAAAGACCCTCCTTTAACATTAATACTTCCAGTTTATTGTAAGAACTGCTGACAAATACAAATATGCTTACCTGATTTATCATTCCGTTGTGATATTAATATAATACTCGTATTATAAATTTTTAACACGCCTTAGAGGGCAATTAATTGGATAGAGTATTATGTTTTATTTAATAAAAATACAACTATAAGAACAAAAATCTGCGTACTTATTTTAGCACATCCCAGTGTTTACAATAATTTCCAAGTTTCAATATCAGCCGAACATGGACATTTTATAGCACGAGATAAAGTGACACTGTATCTACACATACGAGAATATTATATTAAACATTTTCATCTTAAATTGATTCGTATTAATTGAGATACCTTAGATTTTTACTATAATACTTCAAATATTTTCGACAATAATATTGTCTATATTTTCAGTATATATTCAGTATATCTCTCTTGCTACAGAAGGGCTAAGATTAGAAAGAATGCGAGAAAATATTCTACTACCGATAAAATATATTTTTTTTTAATTTTCCATGAAGTTGAATTTTAACAGGAAGATCTTTATTATGTTTCAAAAAAATTCTATCATTCGATTTTGTATAGTCTTTGTTCAAATTTTATTTAATATCTAATGCGAAAGTACATATTAAACACATCTGTGTAAAAGTTCAGACTTTAAAAGCATTCTATGAAATGTAATTGTGAAATCTGCTAGAAATTTTACAGCTTTCAGAATTGATTTATTTTCAATTTATTAGTATATCTAATATTCTAATCCTTATTTTATTTTTCTCAATATATGTGTGATATTATTGACGGATTATCAGTCTATTCCAATATAACTTTAATTTTATTTCATATAGAAATAGAACCAATGAGATTACATTTTTATGATAATTGAATGGTATATCAAGAGATTGGGTTGTAATCCAGACTATTAAAATTCAAATATAGAACGACAAAATGAATTCTATCAAAAAAAGGTAAACATTAAAATTGATGGGTAAACATAGGCTCAATTCTGGAAATGCATTCTATTATGCATTGCAGAGACTTTTGATGTCCCAACTCCTTTCAAAAAACGTTAAGCTGAAGATATATAAAACTATTATTCTACCAGTTATATTATATGTGTGCGAAACATGGGCTCTTACTTTAAGGGAGGAAAGCAGATTACGAGTATTTGAGAATAAAGTTCTTAGGAAAAATTTTGGACCAAAGAGAGATGAAGAGACAGGTGAATGGAGAAGACTCCATAACAATGAACTACATGGTCTTTATAGGAAGCCAGATATAATAAGAACAGTTAAGTCTCGTAGACTGCGATGGGCAGGACATGTTGCGCATATGGGGAATGAAAGACGTGCATGGAAACTTCTTGTAGGAAAGCCAGAAGGAAAACGCCCAGTTGGTAGACCAAGAATGAAGTGGGAGAACAACATTAACTATGATTTGAGGGAAGTAGATTATACAGGGAATGATTGGAAAGCATTAGCTCAGGATAGGGATGCATGGAGAGCTTATGTCCGCGCGGGCATGAACCTACGGGTTCGATAGTGCCAGTGAGTAAGTAAGTATGCTATGGATAAAATAGGTTCGTTCGCCCTTTAAACGTGACAGTTCTCGAAGTGAGAGTATATCCTTTTGATACTTTTCTCCATGCGATTTCTTCAGTGTCATTTGAAGTTCCAGGTATTTGTTTTTTATCTCGTAGTTGAAACCATTAACTCTTTTCTCTGCATACACATTTACTAAAAGAGTTTGATTAAACAAAGTAAAGGAGTTCGCCACTTTGAGTCTCATTTGTGCAAAACTCAACATTCATGTTCTGTCTGCAAAGAAAACGATAACGATGTTTCATTCATTCTACATGCAAATTGTCTCTACAACCGCAAAACAAATATTATTTAGACCCCTGCTATGTCCTCGCACCAACCGCACCCGGATTTGATTCCCGCCAGTTGATTTTCCCGGATATTAACGAAGTGAATTAAATCTGGACGTGAAAGAACAGAAATATTTCGCACAGAAATATTTTGCACAGAATCCCGGTTGAGATTTTTAATGCGTCTTAATCTACAACACGCGACCCAAGAAAGTAACATACTCTCATCGACGCCAGCCGGATTTGAATCCGCGAGTTTCGGACCCAGAGGTGAGGATGGTAACCACTAGCCCATGGGATGTCAAATTATCGGAAAAGATTTTAATAATAATAATAATATTGTTATTATATTATCATTATTATTATATAACACTTTGGCTAGACCAGTGTTGACCTATGGTAGTGAAGCATGGACACTAAAAAGACAACATGAAAGCAGAATAACGGATTGTGAAATGAGATTCATGCGCAGAACAGCGGGTTACACCACATGGGATCGGAAAAGGAACACCGATATCTTAAAAGAATTGAAGACTACGCCAATTTTGGAATATATTAAACAGTACCAACTAAATTGGAAACACCATCTTGAAAGAATGAGTTCAAATCGGATCCCCAAAGTTTTTTTTTTATAATTATATACCAAGAGGACGAAGATCTCTGGGCCATCCTATGAAACGCTGGAGGGAAAATTTTCTGTAGGATCGTAACAGGCCTTGGCCTAATACTTGGAAGGAAGGAAGAAGAAGATTACCACCATCATCATCACGATCATCACGACCATCATCACGATCATCATCATCATCATGATCATCACCATCATCGCGATCACCACCATCATCACGATCACCACCATCATCACGATCATCATTATCATCACGATCACCACCATTATCACGATCATCACGATCATCATTATCATCGCGATCATCACCATCATCGCGATCATCACCATCATCGCGATCACCACCATCACCACCATCATCACGATCATCACGATCACCATCACGATCATCACGATCACCATCACGATCATCACGATCGTCACGATCACCATCACGATCGTCACGATCACCATCACGATCATCACGATCACCATCACGATCATCACGATCACCATCACGATCATCACGATCACCATCACGATCATCACGATCACCATCACGATCATCACGATCACCATCACGATCATCACGATCACCATCACGATCATCACGATCACCATCACGATCATCACGATCACCATCACGATCATCACGATCACCATCACGATCATCACGATCACCATCACGATCACCATCACGATCACCATCACGATCACCATCACGATCACCATCACGATCACCATCACGATCACCATCACGATCACCATCACGATCACCATCACGATCACCATCACGATCACCATCACGATCACCATCACGATCACCATCACGATCACCATCACGATCACCATCACGATCACCATCACGATCACCATCACGATCACCATCACGATCACCATCACCATCACCATCACCATCACCATCACCATCACCATCACCATCACCATCACCATCACCATCACCATCACCATCACCATCACCATCACCATCACCATCACCATCACCATCACCATCACCATCACCATCACCATCACCATCACCATCACCATCACCATCACCATCACCATCACCATCACGATCACGATCACCATCACGATCACCATCACGATCACCATCACGATCACCATCACGATCACCATCACGATCACCATCACGATCACCATCACGATCACCATCACGATCACCATCACGATCACCATCACGATCACCATCACGATCACATCACGATCACCATCACGATCACCATCACGATCACCATCACGAT
Source organism: Diploptera punctata (assembly GCA_030220185.1). Taxonomy (NCBI): domain Eukaryota; kingdom Metazoa; phylum Arthropoda; class Insecta; order Blattodea; family Blaberidae; genus Diploptera; species Diploptera punctata. Next base: position 151,065 of record JASPKZ010007328.1, on the reverse strand, counting down.
CACCATCACGATCACCATCACGATCACCATCACGATCACCATCACGATCACCATCACGATCACCATCACGATCACCATCACGATCCACCATCACGATCACCATCACGATCACCATCACGATCACCATCACGATCACCATCACGATCACCATCACGATCACCATCACGATCACCATCACGATCACCATCACGATCACCATCACGATCACCATCACGATCACCATCACGATCACCATCACGATCACCATCACGATCACCATCACGATCCCATCACGATCACCATCCGATCACCATCACGATCACCATCACGATCACCATCACGATCACCATCACGATCACCATCACGATCACCATCACGATCACCATCACGATCACCATCACGATCACCATCACGATCACCATCACGATCACCATCACGATCACCATCACGATCACCATCACGATCACCATCACGATCACCATCACGATCACCACCACGATCACCACCACGATCACCACCACGATCATGACGATCACCACCACGATCATGACGATCACCACCACGATCATGACGATCACCACCACGATCATGACGATCACCACCACGATCATGACGATCACCACCACGATCATGACGATCACCACCACGATCATGACGATCACCACCACGATCATGACGATCACCACCACGATCATCACGATCACCACCACGATCATCACGATCATCACCACGATCATCACGATCATCATCACATTCTGCATACGCAACATGTGCGCAAAAACTATCGTGATCGATTATGTTGAGTTTGATTTGTACTTAGTAGCTCATGCGTTATATGTATTTATTCTGGAGGGTCTCTGCGTGTGCTTTGGATTAGGTTAGCTTGAGATAGGTTAGAATGAATGTTAATTATCACCTAAATAACTAACAGAATATTTCGATTAATGCTTTAATATATCATATATATATTAATATATATTAATATTTTGAATATTTTGAATAATTATTAATATTGTATTACGTCAAGATAATTAACAAAAATAGCTATGAAAAACTATCCACGAGGTAAAAGAAAATTGGGCAGACCAAATCTACGCTGGAGAGAACAGGTTTATGAAGTCCTCAAATTAATAGATGTCAACTTGGAAGAAGCAGACGACAGGGAATTGTGAATGGCCTTTGCGTAAGAGGCCAAGAAAAATATTTTCTTGATTTGGTTACTATTATTATGAATGAGTGGAAGGGGAATTCCATGCAGTAAAATTAGAGTCTAAATGTCCAATAATTTTGCCAAGAACGATTAGAGAATAACAAAAAGTTTTCTTTAAGGGAGGTGCATTTATTATACAGTGAATGAACGGAAAGTAGGCCTATTAGCTAAAAATAGGAACGTATGAAGAAGTGCTTATGTGTTTTGGCCAATGCATTTCAATTTTTACAATGGATTAGTTTATTGAAATAATTATGTTTCACTACTATGGTAGTGTTAGAGTTTATACTTATGGGAGGCGTAACGCATTTAACCCTGGTGAAGTGGATGAAAATATATGGTCACACGTAGAAAATTCATTATATAATGGAAACGGACAGCTAATGACAAATGAGGGAAATTTTGAGGAAGTGGCTGAATTCAAATACCTAGGAACAATAAATCACAAATAGGAATGAGATGCACAAAGAAATTAAACATAGGTTCAATTCTGGAAATGCATGCTATTATGCATTGCAGAGACTTTTGATGTCCCAACTCCTTTCAAAAAACGTTAAGCTGAAAATATATAAAACTATTATTCTACCAGTTATCTTATATGGGTGCGAAACATGGACTATTACTTTAAGGGAGGAAAGGAGATTACGAGTATTTGAGAATAAAGTTCTTAGGAAAATTTTTGGACCAAAGAGAGATGAACAGACAGGTGAATGGAGAAGACTGCATAACAATGAACTACATGGTCTTTATAGGAAGCCAGATATAATAAGAACAGTTAAGTCTCGTAGACTGCGATGGGCAGGACATGTTGCCCGTATGGGGAATGAAAGACGTGCATGGAAACTTCTTGTAGGAAAGCCAGAAGGAAAACGCCCAGTTAGTAGACCAAGTATGAGGTGTGAGAACAACATTAACTATGATTTGAGGGAAGTAGATTATACGGGGAATGATTGGAAAGCATTAGCTCAGGATAGGGATGTATGGAAAGCTTATGTCCGCGCGGCCATGAACCTACGGGTTCGATAGTGCCAGTAAGTAAGTAAGAAGTGGAAGAAAAGACCTTACGGTCTTAACTCCATCAAGTGAAATAAAATAAAATAACTAGTTTAGACATGGGTTTATTTCCTGCAAATTTTGGCATATGCATCATATAAATAAATGTATGTAGTATAATTAAAAGATCGTTTTCTAGGTTTCATGGAAAAGAGACTTGGTTTAACCTAGTAGGCACTGCCCTTTATTATGCAGCTCTATTTGACACAATTAAGATATTCCATTTGCTTAAGCTTTGTAGTTTGACACAATATGTATATACGTATAACAACTATAAAAATAGCAATCAATTAGACCTATTTGTTATAAAGAAAGTCCACCGCTGTGGTCTCGAGTTAGCGTGCTGCGTTGTCACGCAGCGGGCCCGGGTTCGATCCCCGGTCGGGGCAGTTTTTCTGGGTGAGGTTTTTATCGGTTTTTTTTCTCACCTATAAGACAAACGTCAGAAAAACTTTAAGGTTCAAACGGTCCCCGAAATTACATGGCCATCATCATCCTTCTCATTATCATCATCCTTCACCGGTGTTTAAAGCAACGGGAAGCTGCCACGCCTATAATTCCCTAGTAAAACTGAAAAGCATAGCATGAAAATTCTATGATTGCAGTGAAGGACAGAATTACTATGGATGAATGTTACAAAGACAGAAACTGGTATTTATAATTTAGCTAATATAGAAAGGTTAAAATTATGCTTAATATTTTTGATTTAGAACTGTCTATCTATCTTCGGGTTTTTACAACTGCTGCCGTCTTCCCGTGCCAAACCTCCAAAGCCTACGGTCTTGGGCATCTTCGATGCTTAGCCCTCTAGCTTGCATTCCTGTCTTCATGTTTTGCTTCCATGTTAACCTTGGTCTTCCTCTTTTCTTCTTTCTGTTCGGATGCCATTCATAAAGTTGCTTCGGCCATCGATCATCTTCCATTCTTAAAACATGTCCTAACCACTTTAATTCCTTCTCCTCAATTCTTTCAATTATGCTTTCTTCTGCTTCCATTATGTTTCTAATTTCCTTATTTGTGACATGTTCTAATTTAGATAGATAACTCATAAATTAAATATATTCGAAAATATAAAATAGATTTGAAACAGCATAGTAATGCAACACTAGATTTTTTTCTGTGTTATTTATTTATTTTGTCGGCAGCTCTGATACGTCCACTATTATCTTAATCAGGTTGTACTCTCTCATACTAATCCATACAAACAAATAGCAGAACTAGAGAAAATACATCTATAATTCCTGTTGGAATGTAGAGTTGGATATATTTTATTACAGATCTGCTATGAAGAGTAACATAGCATGATGGGATTGAACATGCATAGCTATACGACTCGGTACAAACAAATACATTATTTTTTCAAGGATTCTAGGAACGTTAAAATGATGATAGCATTACCTTTGGTACTTTTTAGATACAGATTAGAACTGTTTGATCAACCGAGGATTGAGGGCATGGCCTTTGTGATGTCATTTATAGCTTCAAGCCATGTATATGCAATTTTAAGAATCCATTAATGGCGTTCTCTAAATTCTGAATGTATGATTATTTCATTTCCAATGAAGTTTATATTTAATTTATATCTTTGATCTGAATTATTATTCTATACGTATTTTATATAAATGGTCCCGCGCCGTAGCCGAGCGGTTAAGGTAGGAAGCCTTGGCGCAGAGCTACGGGACTTGCGCTGGTTCGAGTCTCCATAAGGGAAGAAATTTTCTCATGGTATTTCGGCCAGTATGGGACCGGAGCCCACCCAGCATCGTGAGGCAATTGGGTAGCTACAATAAGTAGCGGCTCCAGGTTGAGGAACCAGCTATAACGGTTGGGGGACTCGACATGCTAACCACATGTCACCCCTACACTGGCTGTTTATCATCTACCTATGTGATTGACACGTGTGGATGTGAAGGGCCAGCAGCCGGCTGGTAAAAGGGCAACCGCTGAAAAGTGGAAAGTCCCTCAATCGGAATTTTATATAAATGTCCGTTGCTGTCGTGTAGTCGGTATACTCTCTACATTTCATTCTGGGGACCCGCGTTCGAATCCTGGAATTGAAGAGCATTTTAAGTTTCCTCTTTGGTGTGACTGTGCATACAGTGCTTGTGCGAAAAAGCATAAACAGTAGACAGGTGAATAACGTGTAGGCCGCGGTGGACTAGCGGTTATGCTCCTTGCCTCTGGTTCCAAGGGTGCGGTCGATGTATTTCTTTAGAAAGGAAAAAAATCCAAGGAGCAAGTCCTCCGGGATGGACTTTAAGCCGTGGGTCCCGAATCAGAAGATTTTCAGGCTCGTAAAATATCCTTAAGCCTGGTGTTGCGACAAGAGTCGCTCTCTCTGTCGGTAATAGCAGACACCTGCCGTCGGTTATTACGCTAACGATGTAGTTCATCTGACTTCCGCTAGTAGGCACCTGAATACAGTAACGCTGAATTGTGTTGGTAGCATTTTGTTGTATACTGTTGCCAACGTCTGCGTATTGTGCTCAGGTCTGGCAGATGACTACAACACTATTTCTCAGTGTGTGTTAGGCTATCGCCGTGTGCGTTGGGCGCTCTCATCAGGGACGATAGTCCTTACGAAGTAATTGTATGTAGAGATTCGTGGAAGATGGATCTTCCCCGGCTTACAACTGGCTATTGACGAATCCTGCATCTTCACCTTTGGTTTATCGCCATCGAAGGTGATAATTGAACGTTGTGAGTTTTGGAATTCTTCAAACTTATGTGGTTATTGAGGACCACGTGCTGCCTGTTCCCAAGTTAATACACTTCGAGACTCCTCTAGTCCTAGGAACGGACTTCGATTCAAACATTTGATCCTGTTTTAATTGTATCTACGTAGTAAGTTAGCGCAAAAATAAACTTGACTTTTCACCGATTACATGTGTTGTAATAACTAAATTTACCTTTATAAAACATCCAGCATCCCAGAGGAATATTAGGAAAGGGATTCAAAATTGGACCGTGTTGGAATTCAACACCTGGATAAAAAGGTCTCTAAAACAAAATTTACTGATCTCAAACATCCAAGTAATACCTTAGGTGCCTGCTAGATGTCTCATTGAGTCGGTGTGTTGAGCACATGTCACTCATGCCATCTGTGGACATAAAAGGTAACCATATGAATTTGGTCTATTAACTCCTGACAAAGGAGTTGCTATGGTTCAACTTTGGGCTACGCCATTATAGATATGTAGATAGGCGAATAACGTCAAAATAAAGTGGAAAAGGAGTAAAACGAGAAAAAAAAAAGACCAAACAACGTCATGTCAGCCCATAATTAAAATGTAGGTACAATTGTTGCTGACTAGATTTTCTAGATGAAATTTTATCACGCAATTTGGCAGCATTATCCACGTCTCGTAAGAGTATACTCGGATATCCATCCATAGTAATTCTGCCCGAGGATAGGTCCTTCACTGCAATCATAGCATTTCCATGCTATCCTTGCAGCTTTACTAGGGAATTGTAAGTGTGGTAGCTTCCCGTTGCTTTCCACACCGGTGAAGGATGATGATGATGATAATGATAATGATAAGGATGATGATGATGGCCATATGATTTCGGGGACCGTTTGGGCCTTAACGTTTTCCTGACATTTGTCTTACAGGTGAGGAAAAACCCCGATAAAAACCTCCCCAGAAAAATTGTCCCGACCGGGGATCGAACCCGGGCCCGCTACGTGACAAGGCAGCACGCTACCTCGAGACCACATCGGTGGACTATACTCGGATATAATGAAACTGCGCCGTAGCCGAGCGGTTAAGGTAGGAAGCCTTGGCGCAGAGCTACGGGACTTGCGCTGGTTCGAGTCTCCATGGGGGAAGAAATTTTCTCATGGTAATTCGGCCAGTATGGGACCGGTGCCCACCCAGCATCGTGAGGCAATTGGGTAGCTACAATAAGTAGCGGCTCCAGGTTGAGGAACCAGCTATAACGGCTGGGGGACTCGACATGCTAACCACATGTCACCCCTACATTGGCTGTTGATCATCTACCTCTGTGATTGACACATGTGGATCTGAAGGGCCCGCAGCCGGCTGGTAAAAGGGCAACCGCTGAAAAGTGGAAAGACCCTCAATCGGATTGAAAATATAATGAAAAACCAGTGGTTTTCACATAGGCTGCATTTAAATTTACATTCATTGTTTTGATAGCTCTGACCTGCCCTCGTTTTGGCCTTTAATTACATTGAGGTGTTGTTGCAAACACGGGGTGATGGCCAACCAATGTTGTGTAAACATAAATGAATAACAAATAAGTTTACTGTTCGCTATTTGATAATAACAATTGTTTTGGACTTTTGCCTTTTTTTGTTTTGTCTCATTGAAGGTTCGTAAAAACTAAATATAGTTTATATAATTAGTAATCACCCAGTCTACCTATATTACTACAGCCCTGTATTTCCTGTGTTTAAAAGACTGACGTCATATCACATCCAATTTTCTTTTTTTCCTAGTGTATAACCAGATGAAAATTTTGGAAACGGCAAAAATTGAAGTGCAAACCCTATTAAAACAATAATAATAATAATAATAATAATAATAATAATAATAATAATAATAATAATAATAATAATAATAATAATAATAATAATATTTTGCTGCTCTAAAATACGGAAGTGAAATTTGGATTTTAAATAAAAGAAACTCTCATAAACTTCAAGTAAGCCAAATGCGCCTCTTACGATCATTGTTAGGAGTTAATAGACTGGATCACCAAAGGAACACTATTATCAGAGGAAAACTTGGAGTAACAAGTTTAAATGAAGATATACAAAGATACCAACAAGAATGGAAAAATCATCTGAGGAGAATGGCAAGAAATATACTTCCAAAATTGGTATTCCAATATACCCCAACTGGACATAGGGACCAAGGAAGACCAAAACATCGGTGGAAAGATCAAGACCATCTTCGCTAGGTTTACCGTACAGGCCACATGGCCTAAAACGAATTTGTTCATGATGATGATGATGATGATGATAATATTTTTTTAAAATTAAGTTTCTTAAATGGCAAGTTGTCCAAAAATACAAACCGAAAGAAGAAGAAGAAGAAGAAAGACACAACATGGACAGAAGAGAGAAAAATAACACATGTACGAAGAACACAGAAATAAGACAGGAACTTGAAATATTTGCAATAACTGATAAAATAGATACATATAGACAAAAATGGAAGCAACACATAGACAGAATGAATGAAGATAGATATCCAAAACAAATAACAAAATACAAACCTAAAGGCACCCGAGATGTGGGCAGACCTAGAAAGAGATGGGCTGAAGTCGGAACGGATCAACAGACCTAATCCATGAATGCAGGTGATGATGATGATGACGAAGAATGAGAGAGAACGGGTAATCCTTGAAATTGTTCATTATTATTATTATTATTATTATTATTATTATTATTATTATTATTATTATTATTATTATTTGTCTAATTTAAGGAACATTTTGAAGATTACACAAAAATTAACACTATGAATATATATATAAGAATGGAAGATGAGCGATGGCCGAAGCAACTATATGAATGGCATCCTAACAGAAAGAAGAAAAGAGGAAGACCAAGGTTAACATGGAAGGAAAACATGAAGACAGTAATGCAAGTTAGAGGGCTAAGCATCGAAGATGCCCAAGACCGTAGGCTTTGGAGGTTTGGCACGGGAAGACGGCAGCAGCTGTAAAAACCTGAAGATAGATAGATATATATACATATATTCATTGCGAATGAGCCCATTTATGCTTACACTAAGTACTCAGAATGTTTTTTATGTCTCTATCTGGCTGCGTGTACCTGCTAGTGGAGTGAGTGAAAAGGGGTCTCTATCGACTCGTTTGAAATACGATATAGTTACCGGCCTTAATAAATTTGATTTCGGAAGACGAATTTTTTTTGCTTGTGGATTTTCTTTACTGTCCAAGCATAAGAACCATATAACAGAAACGTTTTATTACGTGAGGTTCTTTTTTGTAGATCTACTCCGAGGAGTGATTTTGGAAATAAACTGCATAAAAATGCTACAAATTATGAAGAAGAAGTAAAGACATAATATATTACAATGGCTGTTGAAATGTGGCTATTTTCCCCTGAGTATCTTCACGTGATACAAAGCTTATGGAACATTCCAAGTACTTAAACTTTATTGTTTGTTCCATGAGTTTATTATTACCAATGGCCATATGCGTTCTGATGTGGTTGAAATCTATGAATTAATAATAATAATAATAATAATAATAATAATAATAATAATAATAATAATCTTTTTTTATTCCGGCTTTTACAATGAATATACATTTTTCCGGTACCCATGTTCACAGTTAACTACACATTTGTTTCAACACATTTTTCCATTCCTGTCTGTTCATCCATATATCTTCTTCTATTTCCCATTCCCTCTTAGTTTCGTTGATTACCTGAATCCACGTAATATTTGGTCTACCCTTCTTTTTCCTTCCCTGTGGTTCCCAATCCATGATTATCTTAGGTAGTCTTCCTTCTTCCATCCTTCTAATGTGTCCGTACTAATTTAATTGTTTCTTCTTTATAAAATCTAATATTGAATATTGTATCTGCATTTTTTCTTTTATATATGAATTTCTGATTTTATCCTTCCTGGATATTCTTGCAGCACGTCTCCAGTAGTCCATTTCAGTGGCGAGCAATTTTTTTTTTTTTCATTTGTGCATTTAAAGCCCACACATCAGCTCCATAGGTAATAATGATTCTGATTATTGTATTAAAATAGTTTTTTTTTGTTTCTTTGAAGATATGTTTGTCCCATACTATTCCATTTAGGGCAGATATAGCATACTTTCCTATATTGATCCTGTTTCTTATAATAATAATAATAATAATAATAATAATAATAATAATAATAATAATAATACTTATTTTCATGCAGATTTTCAATGCTTACACAACTTTCTGTGCCTAAGGTTTTATTTTCCTTCTCTACTCGTCGCATCCATCCACTTCTTGTCCTCCGGTACTCTTATTCTCATTCCAGTTCTTATACCTTGCATGCATGTGTTTCTTGCATCAATGAGTGAACATCATTCTAATACTTTTCTGGGTAACATTTCTTCGTGCATTCTTCCTACATGGCTATGCCAATTTAATTGCATATATCTCATATATTCTACTACTGAATATTTAATATTCATCTTCTTCTCGTATGACTTTTTTTTTTTTAGCGATCTTGCTGTTCTTCTCATCAAATCTATCTCCACGTTGCTCAAGTTTACAAGCACTTAATTAATATTATCACTTACTTACTTACTTACTCACTGGCACTATCGAACCCGTAGGTTCATGACCGCATGGACATAAGCTCTCCATACATCCCTATCCTGAGCTAATCCCTTCCAATCATTTCCTGTATAATCTACTTCCCTCAAATCACAGTTAATATTACTCTCCCATCTCATTCTTGGTCTACCAACTGGGCGTTTTCCCTCTGGCTTTCCTACAAGAAGCTTCCATGCAAGTCTTTCATTCCCCATACGTGCAACATGTCCTGCCCATCGCAGGCTACGAGACTTAACTGTTCTTATTATATCCGGCTTCCCATAAAGACCATATAGTTCATTGTTATGTAGTCTTCTCCATTCACCTGTCTGTTCATCTCTCTTTGGTCCAAAAATTTTCCTAAGTACTTTATACTCAAATGCCTGTAATCTCATTTCCTCCCTGAAAGTAAGAGTCCATGTTTCGCACCCATATAATATAACTGGTAGAATAATAGTTTTATATATTTTCAGTTTAACGTTTTTGAAAGGAGTTGGGACATCAAGAGTCTCTGCAATGCAAAATAGCACGCATTTCCAGAATTGAGCCTATGTTTAATTTCTTTGTGCATCTCGTTTCTATTTGTGATTATTGTTCCTAGGTATTTGAATTCACCCACTTCCTCAAAATTTCCCTCATTTGTCATTAGCTGTCCATTTCCATTATATAATGTATTTCTGCATGTAACCATATATTTAGTTTTATTGATATTTACTTCCAGTCCTAATTTTTTTGTGTTACTTAATAGTGTGTGCATGTTGTCCTTTAGTATCTCCTCGCTATCGGCCAGTAGTACTACATCATCAGCACAAACTAACAGCTTATTAATACCATTGAGTTGTAAGCCTTCCTAATTCTCTAAAGATTTAATGGCATGCTCTAGTACAAAATTAAATATTATCACTATTATGTTTAATTACATTATGTAGTTATTGATAATGACGCTTATTATGTAATATATAAAAATGTTAGTTTGTTTGTTCGTAATTTATACGCGGCCTTACCGTTGATCCGATTCTGATGTTTTTTTTTTGCAAAATGTTCAGGAGATTCCCGGGATGAACATAGGCTGTACGAGAGCTGATATACTCAACTCCGACACCCTTAAAACGCCCTTTGTTGTGAAAAACGTGAAAACGTATCTTTTTTTGCCCTTAAATGCCTAATGCTACTTAAACCATAACAAATAAACAAAATTAATGTACCCAGAATTGAATATCTAAAAAGACTCTACAAAAAAGTCCGAGACAGCATAAGTTTATCTTTTACAGATAACACACAATTGCTATTTTTGTCTTTAATTGGTGCCAAGGAGATCGGGAGAAGTAGATTCCCTGGCAAGCATATGCTGCCATACCATTCACCCGATTGTCACGGGGCTTTTTTACAAAACGTTCAGAATTTTCCCAGGATTGTTATAGGTTATAAGAGAGGTTTAATGCTCAAGCCCTTCACCGTTAAAATCACCATCTGTAGTGAAAAAACGTGAAAAAAGTAGCTTTTTGTACGCTTAAATGGCTTACGCTGCCTAAACCATAACAAATACACACAATTATTGTACGCAGAATTGAAAATCTCAAAAAACTCTGCAGAAAAGTCCGGGACAGCATATGTTTATCTTTTAAGGATAACTCACAATAACCATTTTTATCTCTTTAATTGATGCTAAGAATATCAGGTTAAGTAGATTCCCGGGCAAGCATAGCAGCGCACGGCTGGTATTTTTTATGGTTAACTCAAAATAACGAATTTTTTCTTTCAGCTCAATTATGCCAAGTACATCGGGATGCGTAGATTCCCGGGCAACGCCGTGTAATCAGCACGGGGTAAAAAAAAAAATAAACGATATACATTTATATTTATTTTTTCTTTTACTTTTTCAACTAAATGCAAAAACGCATTATCATTTATTTAGGTGTAGCATCGCACGCCGGGTATTAGCTAGTATAGTTACGAATATTGAACATTACACAAGGCGTATTGCTATAGATCAGTGCTACAAGCTCAGGATTTGTTTCTTAAAATATCAAAGTACCCCTGCTATTTGATTTGTTTATGTACAACTGGTTATCTTTTCGGAGATTTAATCTCTGATTCTAATTCGTACAAAGATGATTTAAAATACTATATCTTTTGAATTTTGACCAATCCAATTTGTAGCCCGTGTCAGTTTGAACAAATGATGGTCGACTATAACGGAATTGTCGAAATTAACTGTCTGATTTGATAGCGCTTTTGTTCGGAAATTGTCGAAACTAACTGAGCATATTTGAAGCTACAGAATACGGAATTTTACAGTAGAGAATAAGCAAGATTATAACTCTTGTATGTATTTCTTGTATAAAGTCCTAACATTCCATGTTCCTAGGAACATGTCCCTGTGTTTGAGCCTTTGGCATGGGTTCCCTGAAGTAGTCCCCGCCCGGAGAACCGAATGGGGGACTATTTGACCTCCGGAAAATTTTACCCCAGTAGAACCCATGTCCGCATTTCTTGACGGTTGTATTTTTACGGTGAAAGATCGTCACTCTTTCGACCAAGGTACTTATTTCGTCTGGCTTATCACCTTCGACCAGTCCGGCATGGGTAACCCTATCGGCAGCAATGCTACCGCCGATTAACTATGATTTGAGGGAAGTAGATTATACAGGAAATGATTGGAAAGCATTAGCTCAGGATAGGGATGTATGGAGAGCTTATGTCCGCGCGGCCATGAACCTACGGGTTCGATAGTGCCAGTGAGTAAGTAAGTATGTATTTCTTGACTATTTAACTCAAATGGGAGGCAATGATTTCTGTTTACATCCAATCAGAGTCGTGTTTCACGAAATATTTATCAGTGTTATATTTACCAGTGTTATATTTACCATATTAAAGAAAGCCCCTCTTTTTTAATATTCTGAACAGGTCTAACCATTACTTTGCAGTGACTGAGGCTATAAGAAATACGGCTACCAGATTGTATATACAGTGCATGAATGTCAACACATGCCGCATGCGGGAGTTAATATAAAAACATTTGTAGCAATTTATTATACCATCAAAAAAAGAAATCACTGTTTGCACTTTCTTAAATGTATTTTTTCCCTGGTAATAATCCACAAAAATATAATTGTCATATTTACATCATACGACATCAGAAATGAATTAATATACAGTTTGATGTGTTTCATTTTTTCTCCACTAGAGAGCATTCTTACAATATTGCGTTCCTTTGGCAATAGATAGTAAGATCTGGTTGCAGTGATAAACAAAAGAAGCAGATGAAGCGTACCTATTGTTTCTCATTTGTTTTCAATCATCGCCGTTTACATTAAATATATACATATTTTAAAATAACTATAGTTAAATAATGGTTTGTGAGTAAACAACTTAATTTTATTCGTTAAATAGTCCTACCAAATGCCACTCTTGATTTCCAAATTCTCTAGATAAATTCACTTCTCACTTCGTGAGTCGTGAATTTATCGATAATGATTTCCAAATTCTCTAGATAAATTCACTTCTCACTTCGTGAGTCGTGAATTTATCGATAATTTGGAAATCACTCGTGGCATTACTTATGATAACTTTGTTGGTAACAATAACAATAATAATAATAATAATAAGTTAATAATAATAATAATAATAATCCGGGTGTGGGTCCCTTTCTGACGTTATAGACTCTGTTACCTTGCAGGTTGGCGATGGCACTTCAAAAGCTAGAGGAATAGAACTTGATTAAAGATCGCCTTGTTCTCCAGGTTGGGGTTTGTAATAATGGGCCAGTTCCCCATTATTACAAAAAAATATACATCGCCAAAAGACCCACAAGAAATGACACCGGACGGATTTCAAGTAGACGACAGGTCAAAATAAAATGGAATTTGAAAGTTGGATATTGGAATACTCCGATGAAGGGTCTTTCCACTTTTCAGCGGTTGCCCTTTTACCAGCCGGCTGCTGGCCCTTCACATCCACATGTGTCAATCACAGAGGTAGACGATCAACAGCCAGTGTAGGGGTGACATGTGTTTAGCATGTCGAGTCCCCCAGCCGTTATAGCTGGTTCCTCAACCTGGAGCCGCTACTTATTGTAGCTACCCAATTGCCTCACGATGCTGGGTGGGCACCGGTCCCATACTGGCCGAAATACCATGAGAAAATTTCTTCCCCCATGGAGACTCAAACCAGCGCAAGTCCCGTAGCTCTGCGCCAAGGCTTCCTTCCTTAACCGCTCGGCTACGGCGCGGGACTTGGAATACTCAAGGATGATATAATAAAACAGAAATAGTCCCCGAAATAACATAAAATTACAAATTGGATGTTGTAGTACTATTGAAAAATAGGATAAAGTTCAACGGAGATGAAAACCTTGGATAATATTTAAATGTTTGGAGTGGAGTGAATAAAGGAATTAGAGCAAAAGCGGGAAAATCAATTGTAATAAACATATGATACTAAAAAATAAATGTGTAAGACAATAAATGAAGACAGGCGATTGAAATGGTACGGACATCTCAAGAGAATGCGATCTGATAGAATCCATACGAAGATCTTGAATGTAGAATAGATGGAAAAATAAGAAGGGGAAGACCTAGAGAAGGTTGGACGGATGGATAAGAAGAAGCAATGGTGAGGATGTTCAGGACCGCTGTAAGTGAAATAGACGAATTTCTTGATGGTGACGGGAAACCATTGAATTGTGGATAAATTCCGAAAAAAATAGCTCTGATTTTGTAAACACAACTTGATTATTTGACTTATAAATAGACACCGCGCCGTGTCATATTTAGTAGAGTTCCTCCTTTCACTCCGGCGTTACGTGATAGATTCCCGGCGGGGAAAGTGACTTTAATTCTTTAGCTTGGATCTGGGTGTTTAACTTATGCTTGTAAAGAAATAGAGGTAGTAATAATACTACTGCTACTACTACTACTAAAAAAAAGTAATGTAATCCCACTACAGGCCTCAGGATACCCTTCGGGTAGTAGGAGGTTAAGGCTCCCACTTTTTCTAGACAATCGGCACTTTATGTCAGCCGGGTTGTCAGCCCTGCGTTACGGCCGTCTTTACCCCCAGAACAAGCGTCTGGTACTCATTTACGTTAGAGGCTGAGTCGACCCCAGGGCCATAGTGCCGCCAGAAGGTTTGGGTCAGTTTAAAAATCCTGACCCTACCGGGACTTGAACCCTCGACCTTCCCGCTTGTAGCGCAGTGTCTTAAGCACTACGCTACGGCGTGCCCCCTACTACTACTACTACTACTACTACTACTACTACTACTAATAATAATAATAATAATAATCATCTTCATCATCATCATCTTCATCATCATCATCTTCATCATCTTCATCTTCATCATCATCTTCATCATCATCATCATCTTCATCATCATCATCTTCTTCATCATCTTCATCATCATCTTCATCTTCATCTTCATCTTCATCTTCATCTTCATCTTCATCTTCATCTTCATCTTCATCTTCATCTTCATCTTCATCTTCATCTTCATCTTCATCTTCATCTTCATCTTCATCTTCATCTTCATCTTCATCATCATTGTCCTTTCACAAATTTGTACCACTTATTGACCTATTTCTGTCTCAATATAAATTGGGTAGTTGATAGAGTTGTAAAATGTGTTATAATTCCGGATATACACTATTCAGAAGTATTTTGAGTGGACGTCCTGATCTTCTTTCTGCAGGTTGATAACTTAACATCTGCTTGGGTATCCTGTGAACCTCCATTTGACGAACATGTTATATCCACTTTGACTTATAATCAGAAATTTTGTTTTTCAAAGATTCCATGTGTGATTTTTAAGATGTCTACTTTTTATGATCTCGTACTGTGTATCTAGCAGTACTCCGAAGATATCTCATTTCAGCAGATCAATGTCTCCGTATATCTTCTGTTTCAATATCCACACCTCACTACCAAAAGAGTTCGAAGAGTCAATGTTTTATACACCTTTAATTTTGAATGTTTTTGGACTAACTTTGGCTTGAAGATAGAATTTAGTTACTCTAAAATCCTTAAAAAATGTTATATTTTGGCATTTATATTCTTTACTTCTTCGTATTAAATACTGGATCCCAGATATGTATAACTATTCAGCTGCTTTCAAATGTTAGCAACGTTAAAATAGTAAAAAATGTTAAAACATATGGGACAACAGTAATACGAAAAGAAAATTGATAATAATGTGTACCTTTACACGCTTTATATTAGCTTGACCTGTATCTATGTATCTATCTATGTAACGGAATCTTTCAACGCGATTTTCACCCACTTAAAATCATTGGATCGACTTGAAACTTTGTATACTTGTAAAGGACCCGTGACAATACAATAATGTCTTATTTGTTTTGTAAAATCCTGCCCAGAATCATCAGAAAATAAAAAAAGTGTCTTTGTATCCATGTAACGGAATTTTTGAACACGATTTTCACCCACTTAAAATCATTGGATCTACTTGAAACTTTGTATACTTGTAAAGGACCCGTGACAATACAATAATTCTATTAATTTTTATGTTAATATTTACTTTAAGTGGTTTTATCGCTTGCCCTTTACAAAAGTAGAAACGATTTAGCACCTTATTATCTTAACTTCAAAGTAAAATAGTCTGTGAGAAACTACACGAAATATTTTGTATAGTAGTTACCCGCAAAAGGTTAGAGTGCAGTTGATGTTTTTTTTAAAAATTATCATTGGATATGCCTATGACGTTAGAGAGCTTACTTCATACATAAATATTTACACTTGTTATCTTAAATTTAAAATCCATTGCTCGGACGTTATCATGAATCTGATGTGACAGATAATCCTAGGCATAACTGGCATTACTGCATTCACTGATATATTTTTATCTGAAGCAGCAATATCCAAATGAAGCTCGCTCATCTGTCATTACAAATGACTCTCCGAACTGTTGGCATGTGCACTATGTTAATACATTCGTTTTAGTAATAGTATTTTTAATTCAGCATTCTTTTGGATACAATTGATAAAAACATTCGCGATACTAAAATGATTTACCTTATGTTAACATCCTTAACCATATTTTAAAATGTATTTTGTACCTGAACTTCATTTAATGAACATCAAATTAAAGGTACTACTTTTTTATTCCTTCCGATTGAGGGTCTTTCCACTTTTCAGCGGTTGCCCTTTTACCAGCCGGCTGCTGGCCCTTCACATCCACATGTGTCAATCACAGAGGTAGATGATCAACAGCCAGTGTAGGGGTGACATGTGGTTAGCATGTCGAGTCCCCCAGCCGTTATAGCTGGTTCCTCAACCTGGAGCCGCTACTTATTGTAGCTACCCAATTGCCTCACGATGCTGGGTGGGCACCGGTCCCATACTGGCCGAAGTACCATGAGAAAATTTCTTCCCCCATGGAGACTCGAACCAGCGCAAGTCCCGTAGCTCTGCGCCAAAGCTTCCTACCTTAACCGCTCGGCTACAGCGCGGAACTTTTTTATTAATTAAATAAAAATAAAACGTAGTTATATTTGATTTTCATATTTACTATATAATTCAGTGACAGCTGTTTCGGTACACTGTACTTTCTTCAGACATGTTAACAAATTATATAATTTGTTTCGGTACACTGTACCTTCTTCAGACATGTTAACAAATTATATAATTTGTACCTTCTTCACACATGTTAACAAATTATATAATTTATATTCTAATTATATAATTTGTTAACATGTCTGAGGAAGGTACAGTGTACCGAAACAGCTGTCACTGAATTGTATAGTAAATATGAAAATCAAATAAAACTACGTTTTATTTTTATTTAATTAATAAATATGGATTTTCATCAAGTAAACACCAACTCAATTGATTACTATTTTTTTGTATAAGTGTGTTTTAAACTCTTTTGTTAAAATAAATACCATCTCAATAATATTTCAATGATCTCCTAATGGGCTAGTGGTCAAAGTTTCTGACTACACTTCATGGGAGTCCGGGTTCGATTCACGGTGAGACCACTTTTTTTTTTGTTAAAAAGAAAATGATTCCTATTATATTTCATGGCCTGAATTTAGAATAAGCTTGAGTTTAAGGTTTATCCTTGCTCTTATTAATTTATTATTTATCATACGATCAAGGTAACATAAATCCGCATTCCAGGTGCCCCAACTTAACAAGTGGGTTACAATTCCGCCATGCCAGGAGAGAATACCACAAAGTCATGTAGACAACCTGGTGGCGTAGGTTAAAAACCATTTATATTAGTTTTTATTGTATTTTAGTCAGTAATTATACATTTTATTTATAACTTTTCTAAATAATTATAAATGTCGGTCTCGGTGGTCTAATCTCTGTCCGCGGAAAATGTAGAGAAATTCGCACATCGAGTTTGTTGGGATAAGGCGGGGCCTGAGAGCAAACGCGCTTTACTTTTCAAGTCAGTCAGTCTGAAGGTCAACGCTGGACTGTTACGATGTCTCCGAGTTCTATATAAGAATTCCGTTGCATGAATTCAACAATGCTTTCAAAATCTTAAAGCTTACTGTCTTTATAAATATTGATAAAATTAATATACTATTTAATACACAAGTGATCTTCTTGGTGATATAATATTAAAATATATATGTAGTCAATATGCCCATTTCACCAATTAATGTTTTAAAATGGTCAACAAGTTTCTACAGCCAAGCTGTCATTCTCAAGACCAGATATTGTCAATATCTGGTCTTGAGAATGACAGCTTGGCTGTAGAAACTTGTTGACCATTTTAAAACATTAATTGGTGAAATGGGCATATTGACTACATATATATTTTAATATACTATTGCATTAAATTTCAGTACAATATGTTTTATTTTCATATGGAATTAACAAAATAAAATAATAATCATCATCATCATCATCACTCCAGGGATTAGGCAATTGCCCGTTCCGACTTCATAATGCATCAGCCCAACGTCTTCTAGGTCTTCCAACATCACGTCTTCCTCTTGCTTGATAATTTCTTGCTAACAATGGATATCTCTCCTTACTCATTCCATCCATGTGATCAATCCATTTCTGTCTGTAATTCGTGACTTTAACCAATAAAGGCTGTACTTTCAATTCTTCTTTTATATCCTCATTTCTTATTCTATCAAGTCTTGTACATCCTTTTACTTGTCTTAGGAACCTCATCTCCGCCGTCTGTATTCTATCCTTCTGTTTTTTCACTGGAGCCCAAGTTTCACACCCATACAATATTGTGGGAAACTTTTACGATTTTTTACGCAGCATCTTGAAAACTTGACACTTCATTTTTTAAACAAATTGGCGCAGAAATTAACAAACACTAATAACATTCGAAGAAAGAAAAATTAAAAGGATTAGTCAGAACAAAAACTGTTAAATGTTAAACAATACGTAATGTGAGTAAAACAATTTTTATGTTTTAATGTGATTTAGAATAACACCGAATAATAATAATAATAATAATAATAATAATAATAATAATAATAATAATAATAATAATAGTAATAATAATAATAATAATATGGTAATTTGATTTTTTTGGAAATTACAATGTTATTTTTAAATGCGTCTTATATTATGTACAATTTTTAACGAAGCAGAAGGTTTGGTGTTTACTTACCTGGGCCATCCCAAGAACAAATCACGGCACCCAGTCCAATTACTTGAATTTAAGAGTTTTATTATTTTTATTTCTATAGTGTGTGAAAAATGCAATCATAGTCGGTATTCGCGTGTTGGATAAAATAAAATAAAGTCACATCTAAAAAAATGAAAACACGTCTTGAAAATGTTCAATTTTTGTAAATTTATTTTTCAAACCGATTTGGATGAAATTTTCAGTTGCTAAATACTATTTTTAATGTATATTTTTGTACTGCCTTGCACAAAAAAAGTTTATTTTTATTTTCAATGTACTATACAATTATAATTTCTGTTAAATGAAAAAATACATGAATTGAGTTTTGTACTGTTTGATGTGGATTTTGAGACAATTGTCTCCACTTGTTTCGCTGTTAGATTTTTAAATGGTTGTTTGAATACGATTGTGACCCCCAAAAAATTGAGATAAAATCAGCGAAAAAATAAGAAATGGACAGAACACTTAATGAGAATGAACAACGAAAGAATACCAAAAAGAACCTTCCTGTATAATCCCAGAGGAACAAGAGATGTTGGCCGACCACGTAGAAGATGGACTCCACTTTTAACTTCGCCGAAACAGGCTGCATAGCCTAAACCTTGTAGTAGAATAATAAGAAGTATTGCGTCCTCCATAACGCAAGACGTTTCCGATTAGACATCTTTCTCGCTTGAAACTCTACAGCGAAGTGAAGTAATGTCCCGTGATCTGTTCTCCCTCCAGCACTTCAATAATGTCACGTGATCTGTTCTCCCTACAGAATTTCATACTGTGGCCTCATTGACCGTGCATTTTGCACGCCTCCTGCGCAGGTGGGTTATTTCGAACAACTTTCCCCACATTTCCGCGGGCGGAGATTAGTTTCACGTTTCTACCGATGAAAGTCGTGAGTTCAAATCCGGCCGGGATCGATGGATATTTTATGATAGAATAATCTAAGGAAGAAGATCTCCAGGAGTGAATTGAAACCATGAGCCCAAGTCCGTAGATTTTTGGGCTGGTAAAAATACCTCAAGCCTAAATTAGTACCTCTGAACAAAATTTAACCGGGATCTCACCATCCAAGAATTACCTTGTTGCCTGCAAGATTTCTCATCGAGGCGATGTGGTGACTGCATGTAATTTGCTTAATTATATAGGGAAATAAACGTAACTGAATCAGATTGATCAAAACAGTCATGCTAGGGAGCATCTATGTCCTCCCGCGGGACGTATCAGGTACATTCATATAAATTGTAAACAAAACAAACAAACATTTAAGTAATTATACAAACCATTTACAAGATTGAATGTGTACATTTAATTCAATTAATTCTGGAAAGAAAACTTTGTATATAATGCAAACTTTAGCAGTTAACCAATTGAACATGAAATTCGAGAAAACTAAAAAGATAAATTTCCACCAGATCGCTTAGCTTAATTTTCTAACACTGATTAATAAACACATACATTATGATTTTAATTTGAATATATGTTTGACTATAGATACATTCTTTAATTATCAGTCTTTTTCTTCTTCTTCTTTATCATAATTTGTGGGATTTTCATCATGTTTATTTCCAAATCACTCCTCGGAGGAAGACGTATTGGATGTGCATTCACGGTCTATCCATCTCTTGGCTGGTCTTCCTCTTGTTCTTCTCCCGTCCATTAGTCTATATTCTTCAGCTCTTTTTTTGCAAGTCGATTGTCTTCCATTCTTTCTATGTGACCCTTCCAATATTTCCGTCTATCTATAATAAATTTGGTTATGTCTTGAATATGACATTTGTCGAAAGTACGTATATAATAAAATATGTTTTCAAACTTTTGGGGTACGCCGCGAAAAGTGGATATCCGAATTTCGATACAATTTTGGTTTTAAAATGAAGCTTAGAAACACCAAAGATGAAAACACGAAAAAAATTACGATCCATCCAGAAATATACTAGTAAAATAATATTTTATGAAGCACTATTTTCTACACAGGCTGAAAAATATAGTAGCCATACTCAGATGTTCTGATATTCAGATTTTAGTCCAGGATGTAAACACGGTTAGGTAGTTTCTTCAATGTAGAGCTGAAATAGAAGGAATATAGTTTTTCTATTCTAATTGTAGAGCTATATTTCCAAAATTACATAGCAAGGACATTTTTTTTTTTTGCTCAATGCCCCAGGTTGTCACTTCGACATTTCTGGTGCTCTCCTGGCATTGACGTAATTAACTTTTATAAGATTCATGAGTGTTCCGTTGAGGTATTATTCAAAATTAATATAAAATTATGGAATATTCACCTGAAAGGTCCGTCTCCTCAACTTAATTAATTATTTAACTGTAGCGCTTTCGGGACTTGTCCCATTATCGGCAGGATTCAAAACTGATATTTCACTGAAGATCTGGTAGAGGCTGTTGCACGGTATTGGGTTCGTTTTCGTTTATCAGGCTGTCGTTGTTGTGAGCTGCTTTTATGATTTCCATCTCTTCGAGTACGTATATCTTCGCTAGATTATTTTATCTGTGCATTACTGTTAGGGTGTTTTCAATATTTAACATGCGATGTCCTTCATGGATAACGTGTTTTGCATAACTTGATTTTCCTTCTGCCTGAATGAAGTCTCGAAAATGTTCTTTGAATCTGATGTTAAAAGTCCTGTTTGTCCTCCTATATAAATTTTGTTGCAGTCCTTACATGTTAGTTTATAAACTCCTTTGCTGTTGAAAATGTTATTTTCTTCAATGTTATTGTTTATTATGTTGTTTAATTTGTTATTGGTTCTGTATGCTATTTTTACTTTTTTATCGACTTTTTTTTTAGTGTATTGGCTAATTTTGTCGTTTCTTTTCCTGTGTATGTGTTACATCAGTTTTGAATCCTGCCGATGATGGGACAAGTCCCGAAAGCGCAACAGTTAAATAATTAATTAAGTTGAGGATACGGACCTTTCAGGTGAATACTCCATAATTTTATATTAATTTTGACGTAATTATAACCCACTTGTGTGGTTGGTGCTACTGGAAGGCGGGGTTACGGCTGTCTCGATGATGAGATGGGTGATGATAACAGTGGTGCGCCAGGAGAGTCCTTAATGGCAAACATAATCTAAGCGAATGTGAATTATGATGAATTTTATGGCTATATAATACTCGAGAACCGTTTGGGCCTTAAAGGTTCCTGACATTTGTCTTACAAGTGAGGAAAATCCCTGAAAAAATCTCATCCAGGAAACATATTCCGACCGGGGATCGAACCCGGGCCCGCTGCGTGGCAAGACAACATTTTACCTCGAGACCACAGCAAGGAAATTTAATTTAATAGCAAGGAAATTAAAATTAAGGAAATGCACATCCACACGCAGACGAATCTGAAGAAAAAATCGTTAAACTGAATCGATTATCTACAATAATCGATACGTCATCGTATATTTTTCTCGAAAATGAACAGCGACAACACATCCAATAAATAGTTGTCACTTATTTGTAACATATTTTTGTGTATTTTAATTTATGCCCATCTAGTTTATCAAAGTCACTTACATCCCACACTACCGTAAACTAATCTGCTGTACATTACTTACTTACTCACTGGCAATATCGAACCTGTAGGTTCATGGCCGCACGGACATAAGCTCTCCATACATCCCTATCCTGAGCTAACGCCTTCCAATCATTCCCTGTATAATCTACTTCTCTCAAATCACAGTAAGTTATTCGCCCACCTCATTCTTGGTCTACCAACTGGGCGTTTTCCCTCTGGCTTTCCCACAAGAAGCTTCCATGAAGGTGTACATTAACTTATCCTTTTCTAACCTAACAAAAGCAAGTACATACTACTCTGCACTCTACCGTAAAAGTACATTACGATGCGAGGTTGGGAAGTAGTTTTTATAGAAGTGAGGAAAATGTTAAAAAACAGAGCGATAGCTGGATTTTTAGTTTCCGAGATTTTGTAAAACATTTCACAAACGTGCGTTGTACATTATTTTTTGCGCGATAGTGTTTTCAAAATAATAAATTATAGTAAAATAATAACATTTTTGTTATTTGCGTTCGTTATCAACAACTAATTAACAGTAACCATATGGGCAATGTTTATTGGTTGAAACTACAGGAGGCCGTGACATTAAGTGATAAAATGGCGGCAGTACGTATTTATTGTTTTATATATTTTTTGAAATACAGTTCAGTTAATTTAAAATGCAGTAATTTGTTTCGTATAATGTATGTTAACACCATCTTTTGGATATTTTTTGTGTAGGCCTATTCATTGAATGTAGTATACATCATAGAGGGCAGTGGTTTTACTTTCCACACGCGTTTTGTAATATGTAATATTACAGTATAGTGTCCACCGTTGTGGTCTCGAGGTAGCGTGCTGCCTTGTCACGCAGCGGGCCTGGGTTCGATCCCCGCTCGGGACAAGTTTCCTGGGTGAGGTTTTTTCGGGGTTTTTCCTCACCTGTAAGACAAATGACAGGATATTTTAAGGCCCTAACGGTCCCCGAACATCACCAGCCCATCATTATCATCAATATCATATTCACCGCATTAGATTAAGTTTAGGTTTAAGGCCTCTCCTGGTGCATCATTACCCTTCGGTATCACTAGCATGTCATGGGGCAGCGTAACCCCGCCTTCCAGGCGCCCCAACCTCAGAAGTGGGTTACAATACGCCAATGCTAGGAGAGAATTCCTGAAATGTCGAATGACAAACAGGTGGCATTGAACAAAAAAATTATATTACAGTATAGTTGTCCACCGCTGTGGTCTCGAGGTAGCGTGCTGCCTTGTCATGTAGCGGGCCCGGGTTCGATCCCCGGTGGGGGCAGTTTTTCTGGGTGAGGTTTTTCCTCACCTGTAAGACAAATGTCAGGAAAACTTTAAGGCCCAAACGGTCCCCGAAATCATATGGCCATCATCATCATCCTTATCATCATCATCCTTCACCGGTGTGGAAAGCAACGGGAAGCTACCACACCTACAATTCCCTAGTAAAGCTGCAAGCATATCATGAACATTCTACGATTGCAGTGAAGGACCTGCCTTCGGGCAGAATTACTATGGATGGACAGTATAGTTATTTTATTGCAGTATAACTTAGTTATTTATGTTAGCAACCCCGAAATGTAGGAAATTTCATTCATGGTCGCCATTGCTGTAGGTACGACAAAACGCACGATGGCGCTAAAGCCAATATTGTGTACACTAACGTGTCCATATCTAATCAAATACGAGGGCGGATCGGAAAGTAACGCACAATAATTTTTTCTGCCTTGGTATTGCAGCTAGAATGTTGAAATTTCACAGAGATATAGTTTGAAGTTTTCACTACAGATGTTATTTTTTTTTCTCAGGTGCACCTCTTGCGAGAGAAGCTTGAACTATGCAACAAAGATGGCGCGCATGCTACAGTCGTCCACCTGTGAGGAACAGAGAAGTGTTGTTCGATTTTTGTGGGCCAAAGGGCATAAACCCAGTGAAATTCACAGGGACATGCGTGGCGTGTATGGGGATGATTGTATGGACCGTAGCAATGTCTCCAGGTGGTGCACATTCTTCCAAGAGAGACGCGTGAACCTTAGTGATTCGCCACGCTCCGGCCGGCCGACAACAGCAGCAATCCCGCAGATTGTCAGAGGCATTGAGGCGGCAATTCTGAACGACCGGCGTGTGCAACTGCGAGCCTTATCGCAGAAGTTCAACATTTCCTATGGTGCGGTGTACGATATTGTTCATGAAAATTTGAAATTCCAGTGCTCGCTGGGTGCCTAAGAACCTGACAGACGACCACAAGGGCCAGCGAATGATGGTAAGCTTGGACCACTTAACGCGGTACACCGCACAAGGACATGACTTTCTGGAAGGAATCGTCACAGGTGATGAGTCGTGGGCGTACCACTACACGCCCGAAACAAAGCAGGCATCAATGGAGTGGAAACATGCTGGTTCCCCAGTGAAGAAAAAATTCAAAGTGACTCAATCTGCCAGGAAAGTGCTTGTGACAGTGTTCTGGGATATGCATGGTGTTTTATTGGTGGACTTTGCTGAACACGGGACCACTGTGAATGCTGCGGCCTACATTAAAACTTTGGTGAAGTTGCGTCGTGCCATTCGTGACAAACGTCACAACATTAACGTTAAACTTCTTCATGACAATGCTCGCCCCCATGTTGCTGCTGTCGTTCGTCAGAAAATCGCCGAATTTGGTTGGGAGGTGCTCCAGCATCCACCATACAGTCCGGATCTTGCACCATCGGACTTTCATCTGTTTCGTCCCATGAAGAAATTCCTGGCCGGCAAACGCTTTGAGACAGATGTGGAAGTGAAATCAGCAGTGCGCAGATGGCTACACTCCAACCAAACGGACTTCTACAAACAGGGCATATTGAAACTGGTAACACGATGGGAAAAATGTGTTGAGAAAGTTGGTGACTATGTCGAAAAGTAGGTAAAAGATGTAAGTTCATTTGTGATTTTTTTACTTTTTTTTACTATTAAACTTTTTAAAAAAATTATTGTGCGTTACTTTCCGATCCGCCCTCGTATATAGTTAAGACATAGTAAAATGTAGGCCTATATGTAAATATGTATATACTGTTATGTAATAGCATAATATAAGTCATTGATGTATTATATTAAAACAAAGCATGTAATATTACTCTGTAATGGGGCATGCTGAGGAAATAATAAAGAGAAAAAAAAAACACATACATACATACATACATATATATATATATATATATATATATCGTGGGATGTACCTGAAAGTAATATTAGTAGTAATGAATGTTCGTCTTTTATCGACTTCTAAACCGCTAATTCCATATCCTTGTACATATGTGTTTTCAGATACGGTGAGTGTTTAACCTCTACAGTAGGCTATAAGTCATTGTATAAAATATTTAGATACCATTATGATAAATCAATGTATTTAGTTTGAAAAAAAATGTTTATCTTTATCTTTAAACTATGTACTATTTTTATAAAAATTAAATATGTTTTATGCATCTTATTATTTACTGAACATATTTAAGTAGAAATACAGGTTATGTATTAAGAGTAAATTAAAAGAGGAGTTGAACCATCATTTTGTACTTTAAAAACACAGTACAATATGATTTCAGCTAAATTTAAAAATCCTGTACTTACTTACTTACTACTCGCTGGCACGGTAGCGGTTGAAATTTTCGATGTTTCATAACGAAATTCTGTATAACTAGTATATAGGGCCTGCTATTGAATAAACGGAGCTAGAAATTATCCGAAATGAGCGAAATCAGACCATTAGAAGTGGGAGGTTTACCTGAAATTAAAAATTGACTCTAGCAACCGCCATGTTTGGTGTATTTCATTTTTAGACGTACAGAGTACTTGGAAATAATTGCAATATAAATTTATAATTATTTCTTTTTATATAATCAACTAAATATTAAGACAAATGCCTGATTTATTTAAGCGTAGCAGCGCACGCCATGTATTATAATAAAAAGTAATATATTTATTTTACCTGGTAGAGTTAAGGCCTTAAAGTCTTGTCTACCATTCAATCAGGTTACATAAAAATACAATAATTAGTGTTACATCTAGCTTAAAATTTACATAATTCTTACATAGTATATCTATAATATAATTATTTAAATATATTTCAATTTACTCTAAATTTAATTAATTATATATAAAATCTACAAGTTAGAAACATGAGAAAATATTACCATTAATGATTGGAGAAAAAATAATTATTTAACAAAACGTAATTAAGCGTGACAAAGTGTCAAGCTACTTAGAACTAGAATCCTTTATATTACGATATTCCAATATCATATAAACAAATTCTTCAGTAAATTAATAATGCCAAAAGAAATTAAAGCTGCATTTCTAAAGGGGATCATCTACAGCTGCTAAAATTGTACAGAAGTGGGAAAAAATTGATTCAACTTGTTCAGAATAAAACATTAAATCTGAAATTGCTACTGCATAAGGTCAGACATTGTGTGGTTGATCCGTTCTCACGCGGAAACGATGGTGTAAAAGTGAATTTCAGAAAAAAAAAACAGTAGATGATCCCTTTTCGAAATGACTCATTCAATTAAGGTTGTATTTGAGTGGAGAATCCGACTTCATATCCTGTAAAATCATATTTTACTTAATGATCATCACCATTACGTCTTGCAACATTATGCAGCATTAATCCTTGCCACATTTGCAATGCTGTCTTGAAAGCCAAATTTAGAAGAAACATCACATTTCTCGAGCCATTCACCTCTATGACCTTTCCAAGATAAAGATCGCTTTATAACGGGATGTTTTTCATATGCAATGTCTGCCCTACATCTGGAATGAATACAAAAGTAGCAATTTACGTTATAATATTCTTCTCAACGCATTTCAAATAGCTCCTTTTCTAGAAATGTACTGGAACGCTACTATGCTGATTTTATGACTTTACTTATATAATCTCCCAAGTTCGCATTTTTTGTCACGGAATTATTAAATAACATACCCTATATAATAATTTTCTGCAGGTTGCAATAAGCTTCAGGAAATAATATTAATGACTAATCTGACAACTGATCTATCTGACAGAGTACAGCGTGCTCATAATGCGTGCATTCGATTTATATTCAATTTCCGTTGTTATGACCACGTGTCTCCTTCATTTCAGGCCTTATCATGGCTACGCCTAAATGACAGAAGAACTTTACATTCACATACCTTACTATTCCAAATTCTGCACACATATTTACCAACTTATTTAACAACACGTTTTCAACATTTATCGGCTCATCACAATTTAGGAACAAGATCACAAGACTCTTCTTTACTTTTGATACCACAGCACAGGACCTGTCTGTACTCTGAATCTTACACAATATCTATGGCTAGAGCATGGAACTCACTTCCCAGTCATGTCAGGGACTGTCAATCGCTATCATTATTTAAATCCAAATTAACTGATATCTTAAGTTCGACACAATGAAAACATTAACTGCCTGACACCTATATAGAGCATTCCATTAATAATCATGTAGGAAGCTACTTACTTCATTTTATATCATCTTAATTTTATTATATTCTATGTTTTTGTTAGTATTAGCTAGTATTAGATCACATCATCATTGTATTTTGTTTAGTCTGTATTTTAATATCTTAAAATTGTAATATGTACGTAATTTTTGTATAATTTTACTATTCGCTGGTTGAGTGGAAGAGAAGGCCTTATGGCCTTAACTCTGCCAGCTAAAATAAATCATTATTATTATTATTATTATTATTATTATTATTATTATTATTATTATTATTATTAAACATTAGGGTTCACAAAAATATTAGAATAGATACCATGAAAACACATGAAATATACATTTGTTAATCGCATTTTGTATTATTATTATTCTGAATATAAATTGTATTATTAATTATAAATTCAAGGTTTTGTTCAGTGTAAGATAATGAAGGTACACGACACTAATTGTAATATATAATACAATCTGTCGTTGTAACATGAAGTAGTTACGACGCAAAAAGTGGAAATCCGAATTTCGAGACAATTTTGATCTTAAAATGAAGCTAAGGAACACCAAACATGAACACATGAAAAAAAGCGCTCGCCATCCAGAAACAAAACATTGAAAATAACATTTTATGAAGCTCTGCACAATCCATATCTCATTAGTTTACACTACATAGAATTCCATGCTACAATATAAGGCTGAACAATGCTCTTATTTTCTTTGCAGATGAATACATACGGTCTAATAAAACGCAACGCGGTGAATTTAGATAAATTAGAGATACAGAACGTTCAATTTAAATCGCGGCGCGATGATATTAGTTTACAGTAGAATTCAATGTACTATTGTCTATACTATCCTCTATATTTATAATATTTACATTTACTTAGTGTACGTAATTCTAAATCAAATAATCTCATTTTTATAAAGTATGTTATATATTTACATTATCAATTTTGTAATTTTGTAATTTTGTAATTTTAATATCTGAATAAACTTCCTAAATTCTAGTAAATGCTTAGTTACTAGTTGTTGATTTGTGGTTGGCCAGGTGTTTCCACTTAGTTACTAGTTGTTGATTTGTGGTTGGCCATGTGTTTCCACTTAGTTACTAGTTGTTGATTTGTGGTTGGCCAGGTGTTTCCACTTAGTTACTAGTTGTTGATTTGTGGTTGGCCAGGTGTTTCCACTTAGTTACTAGTTGTTGATTTGTGGTTGGCCAGGTGTTTCCACTTAGTTACTAGTTGTTGATTTGTGGTTGGCCATGTGTTTCCACTTGTTTTTATAGCATTTATCAATTCCATTCTGTGTTGTTTTACATCTTGGCAGTCATATATTAAGTTCTCTATTGCATGTGCATGTAGGATTATCTATTATGTGAAATCTGTTAAGGTAGGATCTTGTCTTGCCATGTCCTGTTACTATTGCAGTGAATTCTGGAGTGATTGGCAGTTGTTGTTTTAATCTGTCTTTTATTGATGGGAAAAAGGCTTTGGTTATATTTCCTTTGCTCGTATTGTCCATCTTCTCTGCCATTCTTATACAGCTGATTGTTTTAGCTCTGTTTTGGTGTTTGTCTTTGGGATAATGCTACATATTAATTCCGTTTCTTCGTCTGCCGATGCTTGTTTTGCGAGTTGGTCCGCCATCTCGTTCCCTGCTATTCCTATGTGGGCTTTAACCCAGCCGAAATGGATAATCTATTGTTTATTTTCCAGTTCTCTTGCTGTATCTGTTATCATTTCAATTATGGAGTTGTGTTTGGTGTTGTTTTTTAGCAAGGATGGAGGCACTCTGCTATCTGTGTACGCTACAGCTGTTCTTTCATCTTCTTTCGTTGTTTCTATATTTAGGAGCTCCTGCAGACCCTTCAAGATTGCAAATTTTTCAGCCTGGTTGTCTGAGCATGCTCCTCCTAACCTGTATTTAACCTGCTGAATAAGCATTCCATTGTGGAATATGACAGCCGCCGCTCCCACCTTGTTGTCTGTGTACACCACATGAGAGTACTCTATCCTCCTCCACATCTTGAACGTGTAACTTCTCAGCTGGGTGAGTCCACTTCTTCGGTTCTAATGGAGAATCATACTCTCTTCCTCCATGAATTGCCTCATACAATTTAACTTTCTCATCGATAGTTATGTCAATTGGCTGTATCCCGGCTATAATACAAGAAGCATCATAAGAAATTGTCCTGTATGCCTTTGTGATTTTAATGTTTATCAATCTTTGAATTCTCTGTAGATTGGTTCGATTCCTATTGTTTTCTATTGCCTTCCCCCATACTGGTGCTCCATAAGTTAGAATTGGTTCTATTGCTCCTGTGTAAATAGTGTGCAGTGCCTTATGGCCTAACCCCAATTGAGCTTTGCTGATATTGATAGGGCGTGTTTGAGACTAATTGTTTTGTTGTATATGTGGTCAATATGTTTGTCGAACTTCAGTTTTTTATCTATGTAGATTCCAAGGTATTTCAACTCTTCTACTTGTTCCAAAAGTTTGTTGGTTAGGTAAATATGTGTGTGTGTGTGTGTGTGTGTGTGTGTGTGTGTGTGTGTGTGTGTGTGTGGGTGTGTGTGGTATTTGTTTGTATTATTTCGGTGATTTTTTTATTCTATATAAGATCCGGAAAATTAAATATCATATTTAGCATACCAAACAATTTAATATATATATATATTGACTTAGGCTTTCACGGCCGGAGTTCCTATGATGATTTTGAAGAAGATTTCTGGCGGCTGTTGGGTCCGTGGTCTACAAGGCTCTCGTACTCACGGCCAACAGGCCGCGTGAAATCTTCTTCAATAGATGGCATCATAATTTAATATATAGTTCACTAAACACGACGCAACTTTCCGGGCCTACAAGCACTTTCATAATGTTTAAACCAGCTAATTTTGTCAGAATCTGAATAAGGCAAGTGTGCGCGATGACTAGTAAATCCATGCTTGACGAAAATGAATGACGATCTCTATATCCATCTTAAGCTGGTGCTTGCAGTTATCGGTCTCAATCTAAATCCTAACAAGTCACGTTAATGAATTCTAATGGGGCAACAAGTACTGCTTACTAAAACCTTGACATAATCTGACACTTCTGCAGAACCTTAGCTATATATAATTATAAGTTATTCCCTTATTCTTTCTTCATTAATAGACGCTGGACTATATCTCGGTACGCAAATTTAACCTGGAAAGGCACAAGTGAATAGCACATATGTAAAAAGACATTCTCCATCTTACATTATCTTAGACGTTTAAAGAATTTTCTCCCAGTTTCGTTAAAACAAATCCTAGTGCAGAATCTTGTCTTACCACACTTCGATTATTGTGACATTATATATAATGACCTAAACTATGACTTGTCGCAGAGACTGCAGCGTGTTCATAATGCTTGTGTTCGATTCATTTTCAATATCCGCCGTTATGACCATATTTCCGAACACTTTAATAACCTCTCTTGGCTCCGTCTTACTGACAGACGTAAATTGCACTCTCTTTCACTACTTTTCAAGCTTCTGAATTCCTACATCCCTACTTACCTGGCGTCCAGATTTGAGAAGTTATCCTCTTACCACAATACTGACACTAGGTCACAAGATAGCAGTCTGCTAACAATTCCTCTTCATAGCACTTCCTCCTATTCTACTTCCTTCACAGTAGCCTCTGCCCGCTCCTGGAATCTCCTTCCTCTAGGTATCAGGGGTTGCCGCACACTTGGCACCTTTAAGTTACGCTTATACAGTTACCTGTTGTCTAATAATTAATTTGTCTCCATTTATTTAATTTTATACTATGTCATTAATCTTTTCTCCGTTTTTTTATATATCTTGTACATATTATATATTTAATTCGTTAAATTTAGAGTAAATCAAAATACATTATAAATATTAATTGTATTGCATTCATAACTTGTAATCGTTTATATATATATATATATATATATATATATATATATATATATATATTGTAATTTAGATTTAAGACTTTTTTGTATTTTTTTAAACCTGGTTGAGTGGTAGACAAGGCCTTAAGGCCTTAACTCTGCCAGGTAAAATAAAGCTATTATTATTATTATTATTATTATTATTATTTATTATTATTATTATTATTATTATTATTATTATATATAGACATAAATAAAATCCAAATTTTTAAGAGCTATAAAATCGTCGTCCTTCTATGTGCTCTCGGAATATGATATTATCTTTCGACAGGGTAAACCCGTGTTCGATCCACGGTATGGATACGTTTCCTGGGTGAAAGTTTTTTTCCACCTATTCGATATATTTAAGGTATTTTAAGGCCAAAATAATCTCCGAACACCATTGTCCATCATAATTCACGGTATCACATCCGTTTGTTTAATATGAATATGTGAGTGAATGATATATATCTTGTCTTAATGTCAGTGTGTCTTGGAGGTGAGCCTGGTATATGGTCTCTCCATTTCCTCGTATGATCAAGAAAGTACAAATGTGATCCAGAGTTTAATATAATCTGCTGACACTTCTTGACTCCGGTGGTGTATAAACAGTAAACGTAGCCAAAAAGGGATAGCTTATGTCAGGGCTGTTAATAAGTGCTCACTAAGTGTGAAAAGGTAGCCCCCCTCCTACATGGAATCAGGTGCACAACTGAGAATTAACTAGCAATGTCAGTGTATCCGTCGTAGGGTTGAATATGTATTTTCACAGAGTGTGTGTGCACTTATTAACAATCCTGGCTTATACTAGGATAAACAAAGAAAGAAATAATAATATTTCCAGTTTCAAGTAAGCTTCCAAATTGTACTAATTGATTCTGACTACTTTTTTGTTGTAAATAATATTACAAAAATAACATACGAAAGAATATCAATCACTTTTAGGAGGACTACGTTACAGTTTTTCCCTTGATGATTTCAGTAATTCGGAAATAATAGACGCAGAAAGAAATGAAGAAGTGTAATATTCGTATATCTAAGAAGAAACCTATTGTATTTTAAATAAAGGTAAAATTCGGTTGGAGTTGATTCCCGAAGTAAACCAAAGCACGTAGAACCTCGCCCTTCAACAAATCGCATCACCGAGGCGATCATAAAAGTGAATGTCTCTGACAGTAACCCACAATACTCGGAAAACAGTTGTATTTAAGGGGTAACTTCCGTTAAGGCTGTTAATACCATTAAAAGAATATTTGAGTCTAGAAAAGTGCCACAACAGCTGTGTTCACAATCTCGAACCTCGACATATTCAACAAAAGCACACCTACAGCAGAATATTCTGTAAGCTTCACCGTGTTGGGGAAAAAAGTGGAAATGTATTGTGATGTTGGATGAAGTATGCACCAATCTTAATGACATCAATGAGCCCCGTGGCATTGTTTTCCAAATAATTGGTACAGAAAATGCCGGAGGCTTTCTCAAAGGGTTTTGTTGTCATTACAGTATATTCTTAAAGTACTATTTAACTCATGCCCCAAATGAGAGTCAATGACCAATCACGTTTCAATGAATTTTGCTATACAAACAATCACAGTCGTGCTTCACCTCGATAATCATCGAATTTTGATGAACAATATAAAGAAATCTGTTCCTCGTATTATTTTTCTCCACTAGGGTGCATTCCTACAATATTGCGATCCTATTTTGCAATAAAAAGTATTGTTGTATATCTGTCACCACTTGTTGTATACAGGGCTGGCCTCAGGACCTCGTTGTATCGTAACAGGACTGGTCGTCCACACTCAGGAACCGAAGAGATGTTGGTTTGGATCCGGGTAGGTTCCTTGAGTAGCTGACCAGCAAATTAAAAAGGAATTGGTTCGTTTGCAGCGTAAAGGAGTGATATCCAGACAGCAGATAATATCGGATGAAGTATAATAAGGATTTATGGCAGACTTGGGATTCACAAGACGTACAGGATTACTGACTAAGATCTCACATTAGACATGCCAGCGCCGACCAGAGCCCCGGTGAGTAGCACAGTGGGCTTGGAACAAGTCACGTATAGCAACTGTTGAAGACTGAAGACTACTGGTGACAAGACTTTCAAAGTCTCGCTTTTTATACAAATTCTATCGCACTCTCTGGGATTATTCTGGTGAGCGTTACCTGATAAAAACATAAATGTAATTTATGTATTCCTTGTACATGTTCCAACAGGAAACCAAGTGCGTGACTTTGGTTCAAAACACAATAAGTTTATCTCTTTATCAGTGGACCTTTTGGTCCTAAAGGATTTCCGTTATTGGTGTCGAGAGGTTATTCTTTCCTTCATTAATTCTCCCCTGTCTTTGATACTATCGTCCCCCTAACTACTTGGATACATTTATGACGTTTGTTCTTTCCAGACGCATGTGTCGAGATACACAGCTGTGTTCATTATTGATGAGATCGGAAGTTCAAGTAATTTACATATATTTGGAAATGTCCCCTTACGTGTTTTGAACAAGTTCTGACTTGAGTATTCTTGTATTTATAAGAGAGAGAATTTTAATCGAATACAAGAATACTGTGGGTTTATGTACTTAGTTATTTAATATACTGGGTCGGGCTATAGATATACAACAGTATGATCAAGTTGCATTGATGAACAAATGAAACATAAACATTTCTCATTTGTTTTCAAACATGGCCGTTTACATTAAATATATGCATATTTAAATAACTATATTTAAATAATGATTTGTGAGTAATCGGCTTAATGTTATTCGTTAAATAGTCCTAATAAATGCCACTCTTGATTTCCAAATCCTCCAGATAATTTGGAAATGACTCTTGGCATTACTTATGACAGATATCCGAAGAGTTGCAAATAAAAAAACTAAACTAAAGACAATTCAAAATACTACCAGGGGAATGTTTTATTTATTTATTTAAAAGCAGTGGCTTTTTAAGTTTTTCATTGGCCAATAATGACTGAGGAAAAATAATAACAAGAAAGATTATAAAATGTTCGTTATCTTTTCCCTGGCTTCCTATTATCTGTCCACAAAATTGTTGGTTGTTAGGGTTGGACAAGTTCCGATGTGATCAGCATCCACATCTTCCATAGTGCTGCAGAGGATACATTGTTGAGTTGGTAGAAGACTGAGGAAATGAAGGTGTTTATCTAGTCAGTCGTATCCTGTTGCAGTACGTAATGATGCAACGGGTACTCTTCTGGGCCAATCTGGCAGTGTAGTTTGTATGGATTCTTTCCAACGTTTGCCAGTTTTGGAGGAGCTCTAGGGAGGTTCTAAAGGCTTCTCTCACTCAAAAGCCGATGTTCATAGCTGCTCTAGAGTACGATATAATGTTCGGTGATGTCTGAGGGATGTGGGTTCCTTTCTCAGCCAGCAAATCTGTCATTTCGTTCCCTGTATTGTCACAATGGGATGTTATCTGCTGCAGAGAAACATTTTCACCTGCTATATTGAGATTTCTGATGATCTGTATACTCTGTAATATTTCTTTGTTATCAGGAGATGCTAGGTAATTTGTTATTTCTGATATGGCTGCCTTAGAATCGCTTAAGATGACAGCATTCAGAAACGATTGAGATCTGCACATTAATGGACTCAGGGCTGTGGATGTAGCTCTATCCTCGCCGTCAAATTATGTCTGATGTCTTCCAGGAGAGAGGTATGTGGAGAAGATTTGGCAGTGGATTACTGTTCCGATATTTCCACTCTTATCTAATTGGGAACCATCTGTGTAGGCATGGAGCCATTTGTCTATAGGGTAGCGAACATTCGATTTCTCCAGAGCTGTAGTTCGAAGTACCTTATCACAAGCATAGTTTTCTTGTGTATTTCTAACAGGTCTAGGTTTAATTTATGTGATGTAGTTAAAGGAGGTTGTTTATTGGGAGCAGTTCAGATCCCTTCCAGGATATATCTAGTTGTTTTATTTTAATTAATGTTTTTGTAGGAAACCTTCTTGTGTTTTGAGCCTACGGTTATGTTGTGTGTTTTTAGGAGGATAGTGAACTTCAGGCAAACATATTAGATTTTGATGTGCTGATTCAATAATTTCTGATTTTGCGTCCATGTTCTTGGTATATTGGAGTAGGGAGCTAGTCGGAGTTGATTTTACAGCACCTGATGTAGTTCTCATTGCTTCATTTTGGAGTAGCTCCATTATCTGGGTTAGCTGGCTTGAAGCAGTTATGAGTGATCCACAACAATATTTAATTACTGGTTTAACATAAATTTTATATGTGAGATTTAATGTTGATGCAGCACAACCAGCCAGTCTCTTCAGAACGTTGAGTCTTTTAGCAGTTCTCATGGTTATGTCGGCTATGTGTTCTTTCCAGATAAGTTTAGTATCGAAAGTAACACCTAGATACTTGTATTTAGTAACATGATCAAGTGGAGTGTTGTTAATGTTTATGGATGGTTTATTTATTTATGACAAAGAGAAAATATCTAGCACATTGCTTTGGGTACATTTATTGTCATGGAATTTTCCGTTCACCCTTTACTCAGTTCTTTAAGTGCAGTGTTTTTCTTTAATTTTGGTTTTGGGGGCTGCAGTCCTCATTACAAGATCATCCGCAAAAAGCAGGGCATTTATCCCATTATCTGTGGTTAGAGTTTGTATCAGATTATTAAATGTAGATATTGAAAAAAGAGCAGCTTGATACTGCTCCTTGTGGTAGACCAGTTTGAAGTTGTTTAAGCTTTGAGGTGGCATCTCCAAAACGGATTTGACAGTACCTTTGACTAAGAACCACTGGAGCATTTTCCCATGCACTCCACATTTGAAGAGTTTTAGGAGTGGATTTGATCTCCACACTGAGTCGTATGCCTTTCTGAAGTCCACATATATTGCAGTTGTAATAAGGCCTTTATCTAAGTTATCTTTAATATGTTGGCTGAGCAACACAACTTGTTGTTCTGTTGAGCGATTGTGTCTAAAGCCAGCTTGGGCAGGGTCGATGATGTTATGGTTTTCCATATACCAATTTAATCTGTTGACTATCATTCTCTCCATGGTCTTTGAAAGGTTGCTTGTTAATGTAATTGGTCTATAATTTTCCATATCTTCAGGTGATTTATTTGTCGTCAGGATGGGTCTTATTACAGCTTTTTTCCACTGTGATGGGACTGTAGAATACCAAATTGTATTAAATAGGCACAATATTATAGCACGTGCATTATGTCCCATATGGCAGAGGAACTCAGTAATATATCATCAGGTCCTGGTGATTTTCGGGTTTGAGGTCTTTTAATTTATAATGGGTAAAATCTTCGTTAAAATTTTCATTTTCCTCATAATCTGTAATATATGATTCCTCAGAACTGTCTGCTAAAAGTCGTCGAAGTGCCCTATCCTGTTGTTTGATGTATCGTGTCTTCTTCTGCAATGAGGAATAATGCGTAGCAAAATTATTGGCGATCGTTTCATCTGATGTTAGAATGTTTTCTTTAGAAACAGGAGAATATTCTAATAGTAATTCACTGGCGTGAGATTCCTGTTCTTTGAGGAACGCAGGCGAATAGGCATGGCTTCATCAGGCCCAGGTATCCAGCCAAATTTCTTCAACTCCTTATTTCTTGGAGGAAATAAAACACAGGAATATTAAATACATGCTGTGCCATTTAGCGAAATTCCATTCATGGCCTCCGGGTCCCTTGCCCCGAGAGTCCCGGTTTCAATCTGCCCGGGCTCGATGGACATTTTAGGATTTATAATCCAATGGAAAAGTCCTCCGTAAAGGATTTTAAGCTGTGGGTCTCGTGTCTGAAGATTTTCGGGCTCGTAAAACAATCTGATACCTAAATTAATCCATCTGGTCAAAATTCTACCGACCTTCTCTATCCATATAATAACTTAGTTGCCTACTGGATCTCTCTTTGATGCGATATACTAACCACATGTCACTCGCTGACCTCTGTATAGAAGTAAACCAAATATATCATAATCATCATAGTACATTCATGAATTTAGGCCATTTGTTGACCTGTTTCGGCCTCAAGAGAAGCACCATCCAAAAGTCTTTTGAGTGGACGTCCTGGTCTTCTTCTTCCTGCAGGTTGATATCTTAACATTTGTTTGGGTATTCTGTGATTCTGGATTTGTTCGTGTTGAGACTTGAAAGTAGTTTTGAAGTTCCTTAGGACAGGTTACTGGCCCGACGCTAAGTAGTCCAGTGGTAGGGCTGCTACCTTTTAGTCTCTGGACAGACATTAGGATACTGCATTTACTCAGTACCCGATGTAACTGTTATACCGCCGTGACTCGGTCCTCAGAGCCTCGTTTGTGAAAACGGGTTGTACCACGAGAAGGTGAGGATGAGAATTGGATAGCAGAGGTTATACACACGTCACTACCCCTTACAAAGCTTGGTAAAGAAACTCCCGCTACGGTGCATCCTTGTTCCCTGCTGGGGATTTACGGATACAGACTAGACTATATGTTTTGTAACTACATTGTAATTTGTAATCAATGATGAACCTGACCAAATGTTTATGTTATAATTTTAGTCTTCTTTAGTATAACATTGATATAAGTTTATCATTAATAGTTATTCTACAAAAAATATTATATCAGAACTCTACTGTAAAATTTGACAACTAATATTTATCAATTCCCTAGTAAAGCTGCAAGCATAGCATGAAAATGCTGTGATTGCAGTGAAAGGCCTGCAGAATTACTATGGATGGATGGAATATTTATCTAGCCGTTAGGGATGATGCCCTCCATGGTATCTTTACCTTGTCATGGTGGAGTGGCTTGCGTGCTTAAATGATCCTGAGAGCTATGCCGGCGGTAGCATTGCTGCCGATAGGGTTACCCATGCCGGACTGGTCGAAGGTGATAAGCCAGACGAAAAAAGTACCTTGGTCGAAAGAGTGACGATATTTCACCGTAAAAATAGAACCGTCAAGAAATGCGGACATGGGTTCAACTGGGGTAAAATTTTCCGGAGGTCAAATAGTCCCCTATTCGGTTCTCCGGGCGGGGACTACTTCAGGGAACCCATGCCAAAGGCTCAAACACAGGGACATGTTCCTAGGAACATGGAACGTTAGGACTTTATACAATAACGGGGCACTAGAGATATTAACGCGGGAACTAGATAAATCGCTGCGTTGAGCAGGACATGTTGCACGTATGGGAAATGAAATACTTGCATGGAAGCTTCTTGTAGGAAAGCCAGAGGGAAAACGCTCAGTTGGTAGACCAAGAATGAGGTGGGAGAATAACATTACCTATGATTTGAGGGAAGTATATTATACAGGGAATGATTGGAAAGTATTAGCTCAGGATAGGGATGTATGGAGAGCTTATGTCCGTGCGGCCATGAACCTACGTGTTCGATAGTGCCAGTGAGTAAGTAAGTTAGGGATGATGTATCAGGAGCAAAAGTTTATCATATCAAGATCATTATCAAGATTTGTTTAATTATTTTATACATAACTTTAATCATGAACTTGTCTTCTTATTACTTAATTTTTAATTGCAGCATTCATTATTATTTTAAGGTTCCCTAGATATATTAATGCTATTATATGTTTTGTTTATGAGAAAAGTTGACATACCTTCTCAGAAAAATTTAATTTAAAACTTTTATAAATAGTGTTAAGTAATTAATCTAATTAGGTTTAATAGAATTAAAAGTTAATTTTTATCGAGTTTATAACTACGATATGTTATACAGAAATCCCTAGAGGAAAACGTGTAGAGTTCAAAGAGAAGGTGTAATTCAGAGCTAGATGAACAAGATTTTAATGAGATTACGTGAAGAAGGGGAGACTGTTGGCAAGCTTACACCGCCACACAGCAAGTATATATCAACATTTACTTGTTTTTATCACTTCCACTGCTTAACGTACTGTAAATGCTGGGCATATGTCTATATTATTAAATAACACAATAAAATCATTAAAATTTAGGAATATATATTTATCATAAGTAATGCCACGAGTGATTTCCAAATTATCGATAAATTCACGACTCACGAAGTGAGGAGTGAATTTATCTAGAGAATTTGGAAATCAGGAGTGGCATTTGTTAGGACTATTTAACGAATAAAATTAAGATGTTTACTCACAAATCATTATTTAACTATAGTTGTTTTAAAATATTTATATATTTAATGTAAACGGCGATGTTTGAAAACAAATGAGAAACGATAGGTACGCTTCATCTGCTTCTTTTGTTTATCACTGCAGCCAGATCATACTATTTATTGCCAAAGGAACGCAATATTGTAAGAATGCTGTCTAGTGGAGAAAAAATTAAACACATCAAACTGTATATTAATTCATTTCTGATGTCGTATGATGTAAATATGACAATTATATTTCTCTGGATTGTTACCTGGGAAAAAATACATTTAAGAAATTGCAAACAGTGGTTTCTTTTTTTGGTGGTAAAATGAATTGCTTCAAATGTTTTTATATTAACTCCCGAATACGGCATGTGTTGACATCTATGCACTATATATACAATCTGGTAGCCGTATTTCTCGCAGGCTCAGTCACTGCAAAATAATGGTCAGACCTGTTCAGAATATTAAAAAGGAGGAGCTTTGTTTAATATGGTAATTATAACACTGATAGATATTTGGTGAAACACGACTCTGATTGGTTGTAAAACAGAAATCATTGAAACGTGATTGGTCATTGACTCCCATTTGGGGCATGAGTTAAATAGTCAAATAAAACATTCAAAATCACAGAATTAAAATTCTACAAAACAATGGCAATATCCATGTTAACACATGTTTATGAAATGTTGAAACTTTATAGATCAGATGAAAGGAAAATAGGAACAGCTGGAATGAAATTGTTACGTTCAGTAGTTGGATACGAATTAGGCCTAAAATGAAGAAATTAGAACCTAATTAGACATCTGCAGTGTCATATAAAACTGAAGATATAATTGGCTTCAATATTTGTAGAAAGAATGAGACCCGATAACTAGGAGTATTATATGGGCAATGCTCTGAAATTTGCGGGGCTAATCACAGATTTATGCCAATTGTTATTGAAAGAATTTCAACAAATAAATTAATCAATTGAATTTCTAAATTAAGAGAGTTATCAGATGACTAAAAGCAAGTGGTCTCTTAAACCCTGCATGGTATCTTTACCTTGTCGTGGTGAAGTGGCTTGCGTGCTTAAATGATCCTGAGAGCTATGCCGGCGGTAGCATTGCTGCCGATAGGGTTACCCATGCCGGACTGGTTGAAGGTGATACGCCAGTCGAAAAAAAGTACCTTGGGCGAAAGTGTGACGATCTTTCACCGTAAAAATACAACCGTCAAGAAATGCGGACGTGGGTTCATCTGGGGTAAAATTTTCCGGAGGTCAAATAGTCCCCCATTCGGTTCTCCGGGCGGGGACTACTTCAGGGATCCCATGCCAAAGGCTCAAACACAGGGAATTGGAAAAAAAATTAGCTCAGGATAGGGATGGTATGGAGAGCTTATGTCCGTGCGGCCATGAACCTTTTAAAAAAACGGGGTTCGATAGTGCCAGTGAGTAAGTAAAGATGAGACAAGAAAAATAAAACTACTAAATTTTCTTCACTACCAACCCAAAGGAAGATGAAAAAACATTGAATGCCCCATAACTAGATGGAGAAATACAGTCTCTTTATGCAGAAACAGGTCTATGGCCTAATTCCATGACGCAGAAGAAGAAGAAAGAACTTACTCAAACTGTCCTTTAGTTCCTTACGTTTCGGACATGTAACATAGTTTTTCTCAAAACAGTATTTTTTTTTTTCAGTTCTTACCTAATATGTGTACTGACTGTGAGTAGAATGCGAAAAGATGATTTAAAATCGGAAATTTTAATTTCCTTCTGGCTTTTTTCGTGTTGAGACTTGAAAGTAGTTTTGAAGTTCCTTAGGACAGGTTACTGGCCCGACGCTAAGTAGTCCAGTGGTAGGGCTGCTACCTTTTAGTCTCTGGACAGACATTAGGATACCGCATTTACTCAGTACATGATGGAACGCTTATACCTGCAGGAAGAAGAAGACCAGGACGTCCACTCAAAAGACTTCTGGATGGTGTTTCTCTTGAGGCCGAAACAGGTCAACAAATGGCCTAAATTCGTGAATGTATGATGATGATGATGATGATGAATTTTAATTTTCAGTGGTATTGAAATATTAAGAATCACATTTCAAATGTTAAAAAGCTTTCAACTGAATTCTAATTTGTAGACTTGCATAATGCATATGTCTGTTTATCGTATTTCAAAACAAAGTATTTTTTAATCAATTTCTCAAAGGGTAACCACTCCCTGGATTGAAAATATAGTAACATTAAATACTTATATGCACTATTGCTTAAAAATTAGTACGTTGATATTTACGTTTTTCTAAAAGGAATAATTAAAAAATTACAATTGATACTTTTAACCATTTTATATAAATAAATGATATAAAATTCTTTCGCACTGACCAGTTATTGTCTGATATTTTTATTTGTCGGTAACTGAAAGGAAACCTCATTATTTACAATTTTCTGAAGATTTTCACATGGACATAAAATTATTGAAATTCTAAAAACACGTTTAGTGCTATCGGAGTACAATTTATTTACAGTACCAAAATTTAATTAATTTTTTTACGTGTATTATACAGGCTTAAATTTAAAGAGTGAAGCTTGTAGAATGTAGGTTCCATCAGAATATTTATTTGTCTACATTATCTTTAGCATTAAATCGCACAAACAAAGCAAGCAATAAATGCTTTAAATTCTGTTTGGTAGAGCAAATATATTACAAAAAATAGAAAATTACAAATATATCAAACCATAATT
The DNA here is from genome assembly GCA_030220185.1 of Diploptera punctata. Classification (NCBI taxonomy): domain Eukaryota; kingdom Metazoa; phylum Arthropoda; class Insecta; order Blattodea; family Blaberidae; genus Diploptera; species Diploptera punctata. The sequence continues at coordinate 108,160 of JASPKZ010007328.1, read as the reverse complement.
CAGAGCATTTTAACATATGGTGCTGAAGTCTGGCAAATTCCTACCAGGGAAAAGAATTTTAAGTATAGAAATGGATGTTTTAAGAAGATCAGCTGGAAAATCTAGAATGGATAGAATACGAAATAAAGAAATAAGGGAAATTATGGGTGTACAAGAGGAGCCGGACATCATAGACATCATAGAAAAGAAAAGATTGCAGTGGTATGGTCATGTCAAACGAATGCCAGGGCAAAGATTGCCAAAAATTGTTATGGAATGGATCCCAATGGAAAGGAGGAAGAGAGGAAGACCGAAGAAAACTTGGATAGAAGGGGTACAAGCAGCTATGAATATCAGAGGAATGGAGGAAGATCAATGGATGGATAGAGAGGAATGGCGTTTGGTTTCCGGAAGACGGCGGCAGCTGCCATGATACCGGATTATGATGATGATGATATCTTTAGCATTCGTACTCACTGTATACATAATTTTGCTTATGAATAATGTTCACTGCTCACGAGAAAACTGATCCAACGGGACTCCCGGTCGCTCTCGCTACGATTCTGCTCCCGCGCAAGCGTTTGGCATTCCCCTTCAACTCCCCGAATATGCCTAGTGCCTCTGTTGAAACAAGAGACTGGGAAGCTCGAAAAGTGAGATTCGAACGGGAGCGAATGTGTATATTTGACAGGCTCTACTCTTTATCCTTTCACAAACTCACATTAAACATAAAGGAATGTGTATAACTCGCTTTACATGTGTCCAATGTCTTGTATCGAACCCGGGGCCCTTTTTATCGTTTAATGAAATAATGACCATTAAACCAGGTGGACGGTCATATTATGTATTTACACATAACAATTATGCTTACTAGAAAATAAATGATAAATTTACTTCGAGGTGTTAGTCGCAATATGAAATTATGAAAGTGAATACCTCATAAAGTTCAGTCTCCTGAACTGTTAAAACTTTAAACCAACTGTAAGCCTATCGGAACCAATTCCATCCTCAGCATAACGTTGGTTTACGACTCATACCTTACGTAATTAATTGACTAACTCACTGGCACAATCGAACCTGTAAGATCATGGTGGAGCGGAAATGTTCTCCATATATCCCTATCCTGAACTGATGTTTCCAAACATCCCCTATTAATTTGTTTCTCTGAAATCATTGTTAATGTTATTCTCTCATCTCATTCTTGGCCTACTTACTGGGCAATTTATTTATGATTTTTCTACTAGTAGTTCCCATGCCCCTCTTTCATATCCCAATAGTGTCACATGTCCTACCCAACGTAATCTATAAAACTTAACAGTTCTTATTGCATATGTTTTCCCATAACGACCATATAGCTCACAATTAAGTAGTCTTCTCCATTCGCACGTCTGTTCATTTCTTTTCGGTGCAAAACTTTCCTCAGAACTTTATCCTCAAATACTCGTAATCTTGCATCGCATCCACATTATAAACTGGGAGAATAACATTTTTATAAATTTTCATAAGTAATGCCACGAGTAATTTCCAAATTATCGATAAATTCACGACTCACGAATTGAGGAGTGAATTTATCTAGAGAATTTGGAAATCAAGAGTGGCATTTGTTAGGACTATTTAACGAATAAAATTAAGCTGTTTACTCACAAATAATTATTTAACTATAGTTATTTTAAAATATTTATATATTTAATGTAAACGGCGATATGTTTGAAAACAAATGAGAACGATAGGTACGCTTCAACTGCTTCTTTTGTTTATCACTGCAACCAGATCATACTATTTATTGTCAAAGGAACGCAATATTGTAAGAATGCTCTCTAGTGAAGAAAAAATTAAACACATCAAACTGTATATTAATTCATTTCTGATGTCGTATGATGTAAATATGACAATTATATTTTTCTGGATTGTTACCTGGGAAAAAATACATTTAAGAAAGTGCAAACAGTGGTTTCTTTTTTTACGTGTTGACATTCATGCACTATATATACAATCTGGTAGCCGTATTTCTCACAGGCTCAGTCACTGCAAAATAACGGTCAGACCTGTTCAGAATATTAAAAAGGAGGAGCTTTCTTTAATATGGTAATTATAACACTGATAAATATTTCGTGAAACACTACTCTGATTGGTTGTAAAACAGAAATCATTGAAACGTGATTGGTCATTGACTCCCATTTGGGGCATGAGTTAAATAGTCAGAGCAATGTTCCTTTTTTAGAGAATTTGGCCGACAAGAGTCCCTGTTTTGCGTAACATTATGTATTTTCTGCATGGAGCCTGCGTTAAACTTGTTCGCTTCATCCTGTTTGTAATTACTGTTCCTATTTATTTGAATTCAACCACTTCTTCAAAATTTCCCTCATTTGTCATTAAATGCCCATTTCCATTATATAATGTGTGACCATATATTCGTTTTATTGATGTTTACTTCCAGTCCCAATTTCTTAGTCTTGCTCAATGGAATGTGCGTGTTGACCCTATCATTTAATAATACTAAATCATCAGCATAAACAAAGAGCTTATTAATATATTCGAGTAGCAGACCGTCTACATCCTCTAAATGTTTATTGGCATGCTCCAGTATAAAATTGAATAGAAGAACAGATAGTGCATCTCCTTGTTTTAACCCACTGTGGATTTCAAATGTATCTTATATCTCTTTTTATTTCCATTTAGAGACATTCCAATAAGTCTAACTCTCCAGCAGGATACTATGCAACATACTCCGAATGTCATCTTTATCTTCTGTGGGGGCATGTACATTTACAATTACAAAATCATGTTGTTTATCCTTTAGAATTATGTATGATATCCTATCACTAACAAACTTAATATCTCGGATAGCGGATAAGATCCTCCTTCTGACTAAAAATCCCGTTCCAAATGCAGGTATTTCTGCACCCCCATAGTATAATGCAAAGCTTCCTGATTCCTGACTACCTTCTCCTGGCCACCTAACTTCCTGTAAAGCGACTATATCCAAGGGTGATTTATATAATTCCCGCGTTAATATCTCTAGTGCCCCGCTATTGTATAAAGTCCTAACATTCCATGTTCCTAGGAACATGTCCCTGTGTTTGAGCCTTTGGCATGGGTTCCCTGAAGTAGTCCCGGCCCGGAGATCCGGATGGGGGACTATTTGACCTCCGGAAAATTTTACCCCAGTTGAACCCATGTCCGCATTTCTTGACGGTTGTATTTTTACGGTGGAAGATCGTCACTCTTTCGCCCAAGGTACTTTTTTCGTCAGGCTTATCACCTTCGACCAGTCCGGCATGGGTAACCCTATCGGCAGCAATGCTACCGCCGGCATAGCTCTCAGGATCATTTAAGCACGCAAGCCACTCCACCACGACAAGGTAAAGATACCATGGAGGGACTATGCAACATCTCCCTCTTAATTGAAACCTATGCTTTTTTTATGTCTACATGTAGTTGATGTGCAGTGTCATTACATACCAATTTATTTTCTAAAACATGTCTTATAATAGAAATATAATTTTTTCTAGACACATTTCTTCTAAATCCACATTGATGACGTCCAATTGCGTGGTCAACATGAACTGCGGTCAAGAAGTAAAGCAGAGGATAGCAATGGCAAAAGAAGCTTTCAACAAGAAGAGAAGCATTTTCTGCGGACCTTTGGCAAGATAAATAAGAAAGAGGCTAGTGAAGTGCTTTGTGTGGAGTGTAGCATTATATGGAGCGGAGACGTGGATATTACGACGGAATGAGGAAAAGCGACTGGAAGCTTTTGAGATGTGGATATGGAGAAGAATGGAACGTATAAACTGGACAGACAAAGTAAGAAATGAACATGTGCTAGACAGAGTGGGTGAAAGAAGAACAATGCTGGAACTCATAAAGAAGAGGAAAATAAATTGAATTGGCCACTGGCTAAGAAGAAACTGCCTGCTGAAGGATGCTCTAGAAGGAATGGTCAACGGAAAGAAAGTTAGAGGCAGAAAAAGACATCAGATGATAGACAATATTAAAATTAATGGTTTGAATGGAGATACAAAAAGGAAAGCTGAGTCAAGGAAAGAGTGGAGAATGCTGAGTTTGCAGTGAAAGACCTGCTCTTGAGCAGAACACTATGAATGAATGTGGAGTAAGTGTGGATATTTATATATTTGTTAGAACTTTCTAAGAACTTGAAAGTAAATAGTTGCTTCACAGGTTGTTGCAATACATTTTATCTTCTTTTGTTATAGATTTGTATGATAATCAATTCTTTCCAATTATTTGGAAGAACCTCTTTTTCCCAAATCATACTAAACAACCACGTATTTCGTCCGTCAAATTTTCTCCCCCTGATTTGATCAATTTTTCTGGGATCCCATCTTATCCTGATGCTCTAAACATAGTTTTTAATTAATTAAATAAAAATAAAACGTAGTTTTATTTGATTTTCATATTTATTATATAATTCAGTGACAGCTGTTTCGGTACACTGTACCTTCTTCTGAAGAAGGTACAGTGTACCGAAACAGCTGTCACTGAGTTTTATTTGATTTTCATATTTATTATATAACTACGTTTTATTTTTATTTAATTAATAAATATGAATTTTCATCAAGTAAACACCAACTCAATTGATTATAGTTTTTAATCACTATTTCAATCACTAATTCGCTTGATTTGTAACTATTATTTCGGCTGCCCATAAATCATTCTCACCAGAGATTAAATTTTATAATTTTGTATTATGACTAATATATTTTTTCTTTGTGCATGGGTAGATATGTTTTAAATAACTTTTGAATCGGTTCAGCTGCTCATAATTCAAAATGTTTGAAGATTTTTATGAAGTTAATTTAGCACAAACATTTGTTTTCCGCTCAACAATTTTTCTACTTATAATGTAGTTAGTTTTATTAATGGTTCTCTTTGAACGGTTATAAAATTTACTCGTGCAGAGAATCATAATTTGTATATATTGCAGAATAATTAAGTTATAACACATAACGTTTTTTTTGTTATCTGCTATCCATAAAATTCCTCATATTACCTAATTAATTGCAAAGTAAATATTTGTTTTGTTTCTCTCGTGGAAATCTATATAACTCATTCGAAAAAAGAATTCGGATAGTTTATTACATTCTATTTTTTCTGTTATATCCGAATTTTAGTCTACATATATGTTTCATTAATTTTACTTACACAAATATGTTATAAATTATAATGAGAGAAAAGTTTTAATTCAGAGCACATTTTATGGCTACTTTTAAAAAAATATATATTTAATACTTCTCTTGTTATTATTGTTAAACTGTTTTATAAACGGGTTAATAAGATTTTGTCAATTCTTTAAACACATTTTCCAACCGTATTTCTTCTTCTTCTTCTTCTTCACTTCCTGGTTTAGGCAGGAGTTGCCTGTTCCGTCTTCACTAATAGATCTAAGACCATCTCTTCCGAGGACGTCCGACATATCTTCTTCCTCTCGGAAAATAATGGAAGATTTTATTTGGTAATCTACTTTCTTCCATTCTTTCTACATGTTCTTTCCACTGTATCTTGTTGTTAAATATCTTTTCTTTTATGGAGTAGATCTGCAGTTCTTCACGGATATCCTCGTTTCTTATCTGGTCCATTCTAGTGCAGCCTTTTACTCTTCTTAAAAATTTCATTTCGGCTGCTTGGATTTTACTTTCTTGTTTGGTAGTGGTAATCCAAGATTCGCTCCCATACAAAAGGAGAGGGTCAGCCATTGTTTTATAAAATTTTAATTTTGTTTGTTTATGAGCTTTATTATTCAATGTTCTATTTATTGTACCACAAATAGCTTGAAACTGATGTGTTTTGTGTTCAATATCTTTATCATACCCATAGCTGATGTCACATCCTAAATATTTAAAGTGGGATACTTGTTCAATAATTTCGTCTCTAATTACTATTTTTGCGCGCAGAGTATTTCTTCCACAAAATGCCATTACTTTTGTTTTACTTATTGAAATTTTAAAATTATAATCGCTACATATTGCATTTAGTTTGTAAGCAGCCAATTGTAACAGATCTTCATCATGGTGTAGTAAGACTAAATCATCGGCGAAAAGTAAGTATTTCTTATGACCATTAATTAGCTCTCGTGTGATCACCTCGGAAAGAAAAGTTTTGAGTAATTACTATTGCATTTATTTTAGTTATAGGTTCCACTAGAGTGGATCTAATTAATAAATTCAAGGCGCAATATTTTTTTTTAATTATTATGATATCTTATGTTAGACTTCAAAGCTGTGCTATACGTAAACGGACGATATTCGTAATATAAAGCATTTGTCAGATACTTGTTGAATATCCGTAAATAAAATATGACCATATTTCTTCACCCTTTCGCGAACTTTGCTGCCTCTATCTCCTTGATCGCAGAAAATTATTTTTCTTTCTCTGAAGTTGAAAATTATCCTCATTTCTACGTCAAGCTACTTATCTTCCCCTATCTAAAAATCTCAACTAAGAAAGGATCCTACAAGAATTTATTATTTGGCATCCACATTACAGAATATTTTCCACTATTCTATTTCCTATACCCTTATCCTCTGCTAGTATACCTGCAAGAGATTAGGAGCGTCTAGCCATACATATTTTAACAAATACAAGCTTCTTTCTTCTGTTGTTGATTTCTCAACATTTCATTGGTGGTTTTTTTATTACCTTGTACTATTAAGTTGTCATTTTAACTTCAGTTTCGTTTGAATAAATCTACATAGATTTTTTCTCATATTATTTGTTACTCAACGTAGATCATGGGGCACGCCGTAGCGTAGTGGTTAAGGCACTGAGCTACAAGCCGGAGGGTCGAGGGTTCAAGTCCCGTTGGGGTCAGGATTTTTAAACTGACCCAAACCCTCTGTCGGCACTATGGCCCTGGGGTCGACTCAGCCTCTAACGGAAATGAGTACCAGACGCTTGTTCTGGGTGTAAAGGCGGCCGTCACGCAGGGCTGACAACCCGGCTGACATAAAGCGCCGATTGTCTAGAAAACGTGGGAGCCTCCTACTACCCCAAGGGCCTCCTGAGGCCTGTTGTGGGATCACTTTACTTTACTTACGTAGTTCATACAATAACATATAATTTTTCACTGGTTGAATGTATGACGAGGCCTTCTAGCCTAACTTTCAGTTTCAATTTATTATTATTGTTATTATTATTAGGCCAATTATTATTATTATTATTATTATTATTATTATTATTAATTATTGTCATATACGCGTTGGCCAGGACATGTGGCACAAATGGAAAATTAAAGAGGAGCTAGTGGAAACTCCTTGTAGGAAAACCAGAAAAAAAGCGCCCAGTAGATAGGCTAAGACTGAGGTGAGAGAATAACATTAACTATTATTTATATTATCATCTAGGAGATATGTGGATGGCGACCACAAGGTACCCAAGCCGAGCAAAACATTTCTTCCACTTACTTGTGTTTTGCTCTCTTTTAACTTTACTATCTAACCTCTCTTGGTTAACTCTTGTTTTTTCGACCCCGACGCTATTAGGGCATCCGAGGGCTAGGGAGTCTTTCCTTTCTTCCATTTCTTCTTTCCATTATTTTCTTTTCTTCTCCAGAAAAGCCTGACCAGAGGCTATAAGATGGCAGGCCCAGCACTGGTCTTGCCTTCCTTTGGCCAGCAACCAATCGAAGGGACTATTATTATGCTTTCAAGTCTTATACGAGAATTTTCCGGAAGAAGCTGGAGGGAAAATTTTCTATAGGATCGTAACAGGCCTTGGCCTAATACTTGGAAGGAAGAAGAAGAAGAAGAAGAAAAATTATATGACGGATGATTGGAAAACGCTATTTCAGGATAGATATGTACGGAGAGTTATATCCGTGCCGTCACTACTTACGGGTTCGATAGTGCCAGTGAATGAGTTGGTTATAGTTTGTTAGTAACAAAAACTTACATATTAACGCATTTAATAAGATAGTATAGGAATTCATCTTAGAACTTAAGTTAGCATTTTCAAAAAATACAATTTTTCTATGTCATATGTTATTCTCCAGTCCACTGTTCACTGCATTGAAGAAACTATGAATGTTGGCAAATAAGGAACAAGAAACTTCATGGTGGCATAACACATCCTTATATGATACAGTTAACATATGTCTGTTCGAATGCCACCCACTGTACTTCTCGTAATTCGGATTTCGCGCTAAGCGAATAGTTGGTGTTTCTATTATCTACTTTATATTTGCGCAACACTTCGGCAGACTTCTTTACGCAAATGGCATGCATTTTATTGTGTTCAGAGAGATATGTAGAACGAGTATATGTTTGTGTGTGCTCTGAAATTGTATTGTGTGATGATTGATTACAAGACTTGATAAAATAAGAAATGAGGATATAAGAGAAGAGTTGAAAGTACAGCCTTTATTGGATAAAGTCACGAATTACAGACAGAAATGGATTGATCATATGGATGGAATGAGTAAGGAGAGATATCCATTGTTAGCAAGAAATTATCAAGCAAGAGGAAGGAGTGATGTTGGAAGACCTAGAAGACGTTGGGCTGATGCATTATGAAGTCGGAACGGGCAATTGCCTAATCCCTGGAGTGATGATGATGATGATTGATGGTGAAGAGGAAGGAGAGTACTGGGACGTAGCATAATCTTTCCGAAAAGCACCAAGGAGACCGCTATGCCAAAAGCGTGTGTCTTCTCATCACTTGAGTTCCGGAGGCAATTAGTATAAAATCTTATACACCACTACCCCTCCTAGCCGCAATATTAAAAATGTTGCAATTTCTTTCAACAGTAATAGACTTTAATTTAATTTTCTTTTAGTGATCAAGTCTCAAAAATCTAATGCTTTTTAGCATATGATAATATTTTAGTTCAGAATTTCAGGAAATTAACTTATTTTTAAACAACTTTAGGTTCATACGATATATCCTGTTGTCTAATTTAGTCAGAACGTCCATTCTCACTGCGTTTTCTGTGAATTTTTAGCATGTTAACAAACTTATTCCTGTCTTTAAGATATTCTTCTTGTTTGTTGGCTATGATTCGGGATCGTTGGGTAACCCCACTAAAGCTTGAATTATTTGATTTGGTGTAGTTGCTGGCTTCCAGTTTCAGCACTTATGATTGTTAGACAAACATTACATTTTTCATCTAAGTTTGGATGGTATCATTTAAAGTTTGTATTTGAAGGTTTAAATAGATATTTGACTGAAAAGTTAAATTCTGCAATTCGAAAGGCACCTTTTTACACGCTTTATATTGGCTAGACCTGTATCTATCTATCCATATATCTATCTATCTATATATGTAACGGAATCTTTCAACGCGATTTTCACCCACTTAAAATCATTGGATCGACTTGAAACTTTGTATACTTATAAAAGACTCGTGACAATACAATAATTTCATATTTTGTTTCTAAAATCGTGGCCAGAATCATCAGAAAATCAAAAAAATGAAAACTGGTATAATAACTTGTCGACTTTTTAGTCAATCGTTGTAAGAGCTCAGGTGCTAGAGCGGTGAACTCTAGTGGTATATACTTTTAGTTATCCATAGGTCGCTGGTTCAAATCCGGCTGGGAAGTTTTTTTACAAGAGTATTACTTTTAGCTCATACTACAATAAATTGGATTTTAAAGAAATTTACATTTTTATCTTATTCTGTAAAATATTGAAACTAGAAAATAAAATATAAATAATAGTTTTAAAAAACTAAAACAACACGCTTTATTAGAAAACCGAACTAAAAAAATGAAAAATAATTTTAATTTCCAACACGCTTGGGATAAATAATTTTACCATCAAAAGCGTGATTCATTATTTCTCCACTAGAGTGCATTCTTACAATATTGCGATCCTATTTGGCAATAAATAATATGATCGAGTTGCAGTGAATATACATAACTTCACATTTCTAATTTGGTTTCAAACATCGCCGTTTACATTAACTATATAAATATTTTAAAACGCCGGTAACTATATTCAAAATAATTATTTTTTAGCAAAGAGCTTAATTTTATTCGTTAAATAGTCCTAACAAATGCCACTCTTGATTACCAAATTCTTTAGATAAATTCAATTTGGAAATCACTCGTGGCATTACTTATGAGAAATTTATGTTTCTATGCTCTCGATGTTCTTCACAAAGGCTCAACACCCGGCATTTTTCCTTCTATATCACTTAAAATATAACTCGAAACAACATATTCTGCTTCACTGTCACTTTCTCCTAAATTAATAACTATATTTACAGTTAAGGCAACTATCGACACGATTATATGGCCAAACTGACCAAAAAAACAATAATAGTAACAATAATAATAATAATAATAATAATAATAATAATAATAATAATAATAATAATAATATATTAATACAAAAGTCTGCAGCACTGGTCTAATGGTTACGTTCCTTGCCTCTAGTCCCGAGGGTCGCGGGTTCAAACACGCCCGGGGTCGATGGATTTTTATGATGGAAAAATCCAAGGGACAACCCTCCGGGTGAGACTTTAAGCCGTGGGTCCCAAGTCCGAACAGTTTCTGGTTCATAAAAGAACGTCAAGTCTGAATAAAAGGCTTCTGTGCAAAATGTATCCGCCCTTCATCTATCCAGTAATACTTTAGTTGTTGAATGCAGGCTTTCACGGCCTGTAATCGTAATGTTGAGTGATTCCGGGTTATGTGGCCGTGGTCCATAGTTGGTGTTGATACCAGACGTTTCGCCCTCAACTGCGGAGGGCATCTTCAGTGGCGAGTGCTTCTATGCGTGTTTCCTGGTCGGAAGATCTACTTAGAAAGTACCAACTATGGACCACGGCCACATAACCCGGAATCACTCAACAATACTTTAGTTGCCTTAGATGTCCGATTGAGGCGATATGCTAACCACATTTCACTCGTTGACATGTGTGGGTAAATTGGCTAACTAAATTAGCTTGGTTAAGAAACTTCCCCTAGAGAGCAGCCATGTACCCACACGGGACGTATTGGGATATACCCTAAACTTACTTAAGTGATCCCACAACAGGCCCGGAGGCCCTTGGGGTAGTAGGAGGTTAAGGCTCCCACTTTTTCTAGACAATCGGCACTTTATGTCAGCCGGGTTGTCAGCCCTGCGTGACGGCCGCCTTTACCCCCAGAACAAGCGTCTGGTACTCATTTCCGTTAGAAGCTGAGTCGACCCCAGGGCCATAGTGCCGCCAGAGGGTTTGGGTCAGTTTAAAAATCCTGACCCCAACGGGACTTGAACCCTCGACCTTCCAGCTTGTAGCTCAGTGCTTTAACCACTACGCTACGGCGTGTCCCCCCTAAACATACTATAATACCATAAAGTTAAAGATAATTGAAATTATACCTAATGAATATATATATATATATATATTTAAAGGAAGAACAGCTCCAATCTACTATACATGAAAAAATACTATTTATATTGAATAAATGAATAGTGAAATATTAATTGTTAAAAAACACTAATAGTGATATGTTTTTGTCAGTTAGTTAATAAAGAAAATTATAGTTTGTTTCTGGAACAAGTTACAGTTTATCAGTCTCTGATATAGGTGGAAGAGAATTCTGTGTGTCTACTCAGAGAAGAGTCCAGCGCTGTGGTCTCGAGGTAGCGTGCTGCCTTGTCACGCAGCGGGCCCGGGTTCGATCCCCGGTCGGGGCAGTTTTCTGGGTGAGGTTTTTATGGGGTTTTTCCTCGCCTAAGACAAACGTCAGGAAAACTTTAATGCCCAAACGGTCCCCGAAATCATATGGTCATCATCATAATCATCATCCTTCACCGGTGTGGAAAGCAATGGTAAGCTACTACACCTACAATTCCCTAGTAAAGCTGTAAGCATAAAATACTATGATTGCAGTGAAGGACCTGCCTTCGGGCAGAATTATTATGGATGGATGACTCAGAGAAGCTGTAAAAGATTTGAAAAACATAAGTGTGATGAATACGTTGTGCTAAAAGGTTCGTGTACCTAATTTATTGTATCACAGAGTCCTAAGTAGCGGGTTGATAAATAATTAAGAAATTATGTATATACTAGTTTACAGAGGAGAGATAGAAATTAGACGGTTCTACGATCTTGTAGATACGAGAATTGTTCCAGTGAACACAACAGTATAACGTCACTTTACTTCTAAAACTGCGTAAGTCTAATTTAACAAAATTTTCAGAAAAGCATAAAAACATTTTTTGAATTGCTTATTATTTTTGAAACCATGTTCTTAATGTCCTATTTTTAAAAGTAAGACATTTATTTTTATTTTTATACAGATTTTCATCCACTCAATGTCTTCCAGCTCTCTTGCTTTTGTTCTTATTTTTTATTTCTTAACATAATTTCAAAATAATAAGCAATTGAAAGAATTGAGGAAAAGGAATTAAAGTGGTTAGGACATGTCTTAAGAATGGAAGATGAGCGATGGCCGAAGCAACTATATGAATGGCATCCGAATAGAAAGAAGAAAAGAGGAAGACCAAGGTTAACATGGAAGGAAAACATGAAGACAGTAATGCAAGCTAGAGGGCTAAGCATCGAAGATGCCCAAGACCGTAGGCTTTGGAGGTTTTGGCACGGGAAGACGGCAGCAGCTGTAAAAACCCGAAGATAGATAGATAGATAGATAAGCAATGTCAAAAATGTTTTTATGCTCTCTTGAAAAAAATGTTAAAATATACTTACGAGGTTTTGGACATAAGGTGACGATAACTAATATCTCTTAAGGTACGTACACATATGCGCGCCGCGAACACGAACGGCGCGCGCGCGCGCGGCGCGTGTTATGTTCGTCGAAATTATTAATTTCAACGAACCTCCTGCGATCCATAGGAAACCACAAACCTTCAGTAGACATTTTGCAGAGCAGGTGTAACCAACCATGTCTATTCCCTTTCCGTTCTCCCGCTTGTCCTGCATTCTTTCCTAAAAATAGGGACTTTTTTTTTTTTAAAATGTCGCGGGACGCGGGACAAATTGTTAAAAATCAGGACTCTCCCGCCAAAATCGGGACGTCTGGTCACGCTTATTACTTATTACATCTTATAACTTTATTTATACTTTTTCAAATATTATAGCATTAAAGGAATTTTAAAAAAATATATGATTTGTATATATATGTTTAAAATTATTAAGAATCTATCTCACCATAACATGGCCTTAATTTTTAATAAACAAGTACATGATTATTATACTAGAGGTTGTACTTTATTGCACAAAGATACTAGTTTCTAAAAAAAAGGTATAAAAGGGATTCGTTATGCATTAATCAACCATTACAATAACTTACCTATTGTATATCAACATTTCACGAATGTTAAACATTTTTCTAATTGTATTAAAAATATTTTTTCTCGTTGCTTTCTTAGTTAATTTTGTTATTATTAATATTATCCTGTTTACATATTGTATTTATATGTGTATATATATTGTGCATCTATAGTAGTTTGTATTACTTAAACTTATGCCTGAATTTGTTTTCTTGTTTTTATTGTTAATTGTTTTATGGCCATTATTTTTTGTATATTGCCCCTTAACATGAGCAGTCTTGCTCTTTGGAGTCTTTGAAGAAATACATAAATAATTAGTAATAAATGTGTTTATATATTGTATTGTTTTGTGATACTTCATACATAATATTATGAAATGAACGTCTTAAATAAATAATGTTTTCTAAATAATTTTAATTTATTCATAAAATTACAGCACACACGAAAAAAAAACACATAACATTGAAAAAAAAAAGGCATCTCCTTTCAATGATATTTAAAAATGATCCTTATGTTGAGGATCCCACAATAATTGCTTGCTTCTATAAATATCAATAAGTTTTAACATGTTTTCCTCTTACCACTCCATACTCAAATAATAGGTGCGCACCGAAAACAACGAACCTCTCAGGTACCCGTCCAAATATAAACAGCGAACCATCAAAGTGTTCGTGGAAAAAACCGACAATGAGTGGATCGTGGTGAGAGACGCGCGCGCCGTTCGCGCGCACCTTAAAACCCCGTCCAAATCTGACGAACATGGTGCGGCGCGCGCGCCGTTCGTGTTTGCGGCGCGCAGGTGTGTACGTACCTTTAGACTAACAGTACACTATTTTGGGATTGAATGTACATACCTGTGAAGTTAGACAATCCGCAGTGGAGGGGACGAAATTCGTCTTCTGCGCATCGAAGACAATGTTTCAACTGAGATGGAACGAGTTGTACTGTGCAAGCGTTTGCGTATTAATACATGATTTATCTTATTTAGTGTTTCAACATCTATAGACGTCCAGAAATATTTAAGAATATCCTTAAGGTGGAATTTTGTGTTATCGTTGGGGTCAGGATTTTTAAACTGACCCAAACCCTCTGGCGACACTATGGCCCTGGAGTCGACTCAGCCTCTAACGGAAATGAGTACCAGACGCTTGTTCTGGGGTAACGGCGGCCGTCACGCAGGGCTGACAACCCGGCTGACATAAAGTGCCGATTGTCTAGAAAAAGTGGGAGCCTTAACCTCCTACTATCCCAAGGACCTCCGGGTCTGTTGTGGGATCACTTTACTTTAAATATAAAAGAATTGTTGATATCATATTCAGAAATTCATATTGGTCAATGTGGAACATTAAAACGTATTCAGATTATTTTGGCATCCCATTAGCGTAATTGGCTAAAATAACTGCACCTGAGAGTTTGCCTGTGCATGTGCGACTCCGCTCCATATTCCACACACACACACACACACACACACACACACATATATATATATATAACTTATACAGTAGAGTCGCTCTTATATCCGGCAGCGAATCACACGACAGCTTTTTTTAAACTGGCTAGCTCCTTCACTAGCAGTGGTTGTCGTCATGGTTATGCGTCACAGACACATGCCACAATAACGGTGGATGTTATTGTATTGCCAAGCCCATCCTTGTAATATGGGTCCTTAAAAGGCAACAAACTACCATTGTTCTCACGCTCTTTTTTTTAATAATATCTATCGTTAAAACATGACCATCTGTTTTGCAAATTTATACTGTTTTAACTCCTTCGCAGCATTACGACGCCCTAATATTCACAGATAACACCACATTGTAATAATCCATCCATCACACATATCAGTTCTACTGACTTGACAACACCGCTTTGTCTTGTAAACCACGTGCAGCAGTCGCACCAAAAATTGGAAAGGCGTGGCTTAACTGGATTTAAGAACGGTCCGACTGTACTAACCTATTGTTTCACCAAACTTACTTCAGAAATCTACATCCTGAAAACAAATCCCTTTTGTAGATATAGGTTCATATAGGTTATTTTCTTACTTTTTTTTACTTTTGAGGGCCTCTCCACTTTTCAGCGGTTACCCTGTATTCCCATTCGCCATTCTTGCCGATCACGCCATTCATCCTCCTCCAGACCTCGGTCGTTCATCAATCTATGGATCTCTCCTCTCCAAGTTGTTCTTGGCCTACCCCGTTTTGTTCTACCACAGGGTGACCATTCCAAAAGAGTTTTGGGCCACCTATCATCCTCCATTCTCCTGACATGGCCATACCGCTGAAGAGCTCGTCTTTCGATGCTTTCCACCACTGTCTCCTCCATATCCATCATCTGCCTCACTTCTTCATTTCTTCTTCTTTCCAACCTGGACACCCTGGCACCGCGTCTTATTCCATCCATCTCCACTGCCAAGATCTTAGTTTTTTGTCCCTCTACCAAAGTTCATCCCTCAGCACCATAAGTCATTATGCTTTCCACAACAGACTTTAAAATCCTCTTCTTCGTATGGTTTGTCATGGTCCTACTCCACAGTACTCCATTCAACATTTTTATGGATCTTCGTTCTTGTACTAACCTGCTATCTACTTCAGCTTTACAACTCCCTGATTCATCAATAAGTGAACCCAAATATTTAAATTTTTCTTTTCTAAATGTAAAATTAACTCTAATAGTATCCGAATCGTTATAATCAAGACGCCCTATAAATATCGAATACATTTTCGGAATTCGATTCCCTCTTAAAAATAATCGGTTTGTCTTTCCGCACAAGGTGCCAAGCGTGGGTTGAGATGTTTTGATTATCTCTCTATATGTGTAGGCAATCGTTATAATTTACGAAATAAAGAAAAAAATGGTAAAGAGGAAAATGTTTGATGGAATAATGGATGAAATAAATGTACGAACTAAGAGCAATTAAGATCATAAACTACTTAAAAATAATGTATCATATGCAGACTTACTTATTTACTTACTTACTTACTTACTTACTTACTTACTTACTTACTTACTTAATTACTTACTTAATTACTTACTTAATTACTTACTTAATTACTTACTTAATTACTTACTTAATTACTTACTTAATTACTTACTTAATTACTTACTTAATTACTTACTTAATTACTTACTTACTTACTTACTTACTTACTTACTTACTTACTTACTTACTTACTTACTCACTGGCACTATCGAACCCGTAGGTTCATGGCCGCGCGGACATAAGCTCTCCATACAATCCCTATCCTGAGCTAATGCTTTCCAATCATTCCCTGTATAATCTACTTCCCTCAAATCATAGTTAATGTTATTCTCCCACCTCATTCTTGGTCTACCAACTGGGCGTTTTCCCTCTGGCTTTCCTACAAGAAGCTTCCATGCATGTCTTTCATACCCCATACGTGCTACATGTCCTGCCCATCGCAGTCTACGAGACTTAACTGTTCTTATTGTATCTGGCTTCCTATAAAGACCATAAGGTGATAAGCCAGACGAAAAAAGTGCCTTGGTCGAAAGAGTGACGATTTTTCACCGTAAAAATACAACCGTCAAGAAATGCGGACATGAGTTCAACTGGGGTAAAATCATATGCAGACACTCATAGAAATAGAATGAAGGGATAAGAGGATATTTGCGAATCTGCAGTGAAGATCGGATCTTTGGTAGAAAAAGTATTAATGTCAGTTAAATATATCTTATTAATGACTATTTAACTCACGTCCCAAATGGGAGTCAGTGACTAATCTCGTTTCAGTGAATTTTGTTTTATAACAATGACTGCTTGTTGCACCTCGAAATTTATTGAATTATGTTTACTAAAATAAAGAAAGCTCCTCCTTTTTAATATTCTCAACAGGTCAGAACATTATTTGCAGTGACTGACTCTCTAACAAATAATATGTTGAATATAGCAAATAATGAATAGATTCCTTCGACCTACACATTTGATAATTGTGTGTTCAATAACTGTGTTTTTAAATAATTATTTTACTGAGTTATTTGCTAAAACAATTATTTAATAAACTATAATGTTGGTTATATTATACAGTTTGATGCGTTTCATTTGTTTTTCACTAGGGTGCAGTCTTACAATATTGCGATCCTATTTAGCAATAAATAATATGGCCAAGTAGCAGTGGAAAACAAATGAAACATAACCGAAAATTTCACATTTGTTTCCGAAATCGCCGTTTACATTAACCCTCTTACTAATAATCTATATATAACTTTTATACAAGGTTTATACACATCTCAGTTGAAAATTCTTACTAATAAACACTGTATTAGCTGTTCAGTGTAGAAGAGTTGTACAACTTTACATGGGAATCGTTATACATGCCTCCAGCCTTGTTTAAGGATTGTATAACTAGACAAAATGTCGGACATCAAGATCAACTGATTGTTTTCTTATGATATTGATGAAAGTTTCCTTAAATTTAACCCAAAATGCAACATTTTAACGACTGTTTGATGGATGCACAGGGCATAAATAATACTAATAAAGCTCTGGGTAGGAAAATAAAGGCATCGTAAAATGCCTTTCGTTACACTCATTCTCGATTAGGCCTAACAATATTTTAAAATTGAACATTGAATCACAAAAGGATATGTTCTACAGTAATTGCTGTAGACAAGATTTAACCTGAATGTTGTTTAAATGCTTCATAATATTATTTTAAGAAAACTTTCCTGCATCTTTAATACATAACGCACACAGCGATATAAAAATGTATTTAAGTATAGAGGTACTATTATTGCAACAAGCTACATGTTAACTTGGTAGTCTTGTGGTTAGAGCTTCTGACTGCGATGCGTGAGGTCGCAGGTTCGATTCCCGGTCAAACTATGGTGACTTTTTTTTTTCTTTTTTTGCTTGAAATGATATTTTGTTGTCGGTAACATTTCCTACTATTTTGAACGTTTTCTAACGCATCTTAAA